>PYHW01009617.1:1522076-1623310 GCA_013186435.1 Turdus rufiventris
GTGAAACTACTGTATTACCCCATGAGTTTGACATGGCCCACAAGCACAGCTCTGGGAAGACTGTGAAGATGGGAGGAGTTTCATGATTGCAAATTCCCAGGCAGCTGCTATTTGTGAAAAGTGAAGTCACAAGAGAACTGTTTTTTAATCTTGCGGAAAAGTCCCTATAGCCTGACAATGGGAAACTCCTCTCCCTAGAGTGAGCTGAAAAAAACCCATTAAGTTGGTAACTGACTGAAGTGTTTCTGTATGTTGTTGTTGAGAAGGAGAAGAGGCTGTGGGAGAGGGTAGGAGAGGTGGTCTGAAGGTTTTATTCTCAATTCTATTATTCTTTTAGGTTGTTAATAAAAGTTTTCTTCCCCCCTTTTAAGTTTTAAGCCTACCTTGGTGTTGCTCCTAATCTATCTCACAGCAGGAAATGAGTATATTGAAATTGGCAAATCAAAACCACTATAGTAATAAAAAAAAAATTGATAGAAAATCCCAAACACAGCTTACTTTCTTTTGGAAGGTTTTTGCTTTTCAGTTCACGTTTAATGAAGTAATTACAGTAAAATACTCTCAAAATTCAAGACCTAATTAAAGCAAAGAATAAAACCTCAATTGATCCATTATTTAGATTGGTTAGAAGTGAGCATAAAGAAGCAATGAAAAAGTTAGTGCATTATGAGAGAAAGAAGCATGCTTCCTTTTGGAGAATACTGATGGAAGGGAGACCTTGGGACAGTTACAGCCAGCAAGGGATGCATTTTAATTATTCACTGACAGTTCCTCTGAAGAGGAAGAATAGGGCAAAAGCAAATGTATCTAAAGGATACTTTTCCCTGACAAACACAGCTGTTGCTGAGTGTGTCTGATTCAGAAGCTGTCTAATCTAATATCTTCCTTTTGGCAGACCAGGCACCAAACTACACAGTAAGAAATGAGCTCTCAGCTCTCCAGTTAAGTTTTTCTGTCCCTGAGCAGGCATAGTTTGGCTAACAGTCTGCATTTCTGGCGGTGTCTGGCTCTGATGAGTACAGAGTATGATGGCACTTTTGGGTCCTGCTTTGCATATTGCAGGGAGGTTTGAGCAAGAGGGATTTATGGTGGCAGGAGCTTGGCTGTGCCCAAGAGCATTCAGCTCTTTGGATCGAGCATGCTGTCATAATCATTGCCATTATTCACCCTTTCTCCGGCAGGGGCTGGCCAGAAGGAGCTGTGCCACAAGGCCGATCTGATCTACCCAGACCATCCTATTTTGATGACTCTGAACAGGATCTTTCATTTCCAATATTCTCTGTAAAACTGCTGGCAAAACTTTAACCAAATGGTTTCATTTGTCTTTCTTTAGTTCCTCTAAAAAACCAGAATGACAAAAAATTCACTTTACCTGAAGGTAGTTTTAAGTTATAAAAATAGGCATGTTGTTTGGTTTTATGAAGACCAACTAAGTTATAATACTTTTGTTATTCTGGGTTTCCTAGGTGCCAAGATTGATTAAAAACTCATTCCATATTATCTTACATACTAAGGCATCTCTATTGTTCCTGGAAGTGCTCATGTTAAAGTCTGGGGTAACAGCCCTCCTGCGTCCAACATCCCTCAACCAACCATATTATTCCTATTGCATTTACACCTGAATGATACTATAAGGGGCAGTAGCTGTGAGAACTCAACACCTTCAAAATTCATCTCTCTGCACTACGTGCTTAATTTCAGATGAATCTTTCCCAAACGAATGCCCTTTTTGCTTAGACTTAGCTTGGAGAACAGTGATGGCAAGGCATCTCAAGAAACAAGCCCATCTCACCAAATGGAATTCAGGTAATTTCTACCTGAATTTCTCTTTTGGGGGAGTAAAATACAACTGCAAGAAAGTTACAGTCAGATATGTATGTGTCATGTTGGAGTTTAATCAGTGAGTAAATCTCTGCCACCCTTCCTCTGCAGACCTTTGCCAACGGACAAAGCAATTACAGCTCTGTGTGTAGATGGAGTCCCAAACTGTTTGAGATGGTTGCTGCTACCCATTAATACATAAAATAGATTGCCAGTTCCTTCTAAGAAAGGTACAGTACTCAGGTTGTGTTTCCTTAATGACACCTGGGGAGGCAGAGTGGCCCTGAGTTGCTCTCTGTAGCAGGTTATAACAGAAATGCTACAATCTAATCCTGGTAATGCCAAACCAGTAGTAATTGCTTGGAGCAAGAGTAGGAGAAGTTCTGCTTCCTCCAGCCAATCATAGGTGCTTCAGGTCAAGCAGTAGTTTCTCACACTTCTGCTTAGCAAATATGCCTTTAGAAATGTGTGTGAAAGATAAATATGCACTGGCCCTAAATCTGCTTTGTGAAAATGGACTGTTACAGTCTCAGCTGGGTTTATATCTGAATGCATACAAAGTAAAGCAGAATAATAAATGCTGACTACAAGGCCTCTTTTGTGCTTATTTTGACAGATCTCAAAGTAGTATCCCCAAATTCTTCCAAAATCAAAATTTCCCATTTTCACATTTCNAAAAAAAAAAAAAAAAAAAAAAAATTGGGTTTGTGTCAGTTGGAAGCAACTTCTCTTTAAAATAAAACCTCTAATCATTTTTAATTAAATGCCTGAAATAGAAATAAATTATTTAGTTTAGTTTGAAACAAAACTTTTGCTGATGTTCCAGAATCATAGCAAACTGAAACATCAGCCTTAAGTGTGCGGTTTAACTGTATCAGTGTCACTAAGGACAAGTGACATTCAACACCATGCCAGCAGCAGTGGTTAAACTCCGTAATTGTTTCTTTTATTGTCCCCCTTTGCACAGATTTTAAATCCCTTTTTCCACAATTAACTTTTCTTTTCTGCTAAAGGCTCTTGTCTCTCTTGACAGGCTCTCTGATTATAAAATGTCTGCTGCACACACAGGAATGACAGCAGATCCAAGGATAGGAAATCTGTTTCTTCGGTCATTACCTGAGTAGATTGGAATATCTGTGGGCAGAGGAAGAGGGTTTGTGTCCAGAGATCCTGCAAACATCGAGGTTCCTAATGACAGTCCTCCACTTTGGCTTTTTTCACCCCTTCAAATCCTTCCCTCCTTCCTCTGAAATGCATTTTCTGGAGAAGGAGCGGGCAGGTTCTGCTGGCAGAGGGAGCAGTGTTTTCACCGGGAAGTCTGATCCTGTAGCTGGTGGCAATTTTCCTTCTGCTCACTTCTGTCTCAGAGATAAGCTCCTTTCTTTGTTTGTCGTTGTCAGTCATGAAATCAGCTGCCATTTCAGGGCACCTCTCAGCATTTCCAAATGCCTTTGACGCATTTTGCCTGAACAGGAGACTGCTGAGAATAGCTACTAAATCTTTAAATCTGGTTTCACACTTAGTTGTCTTTGTAACTTTTAGTTTGTTGTTAGCATAGCTGGTGTTCCAGGTCATTCAGAGCCTGGGATTATTAGTCAAAGACCTGGTATTAATATGAGAGACTGGCAGTTTTATTGAGCCACTCCACTCTGTCTGGGGTTCTAAACTAACTAATTCTATGAAGACCCTGCCTCAGAGTGCTCTGTGTCTGTTGTAAGGGATAGATGGGGAGGGAAAGCATGACTAGGAACTTCCAAAGGATAAGGGAGAAAGGTAAAGTCAAATGGTACTGAACCACTATTTCTTTCTTGGTAGGAAACCAGCAAACCTTCTCCTCAGGACGGGGCAAAGGTCCTTGTTTTCACTGAGTGATACAAACTCGCTGCCATGTTGCTAGTGTCTAAAAACTCTTGATTCTCATTTCTACACACTTTCCTTCTTCCTTGCAGCTTAATGAGACCATTCACTCAACTGGCTTTTATCCCTCCTCCCCTTCAACTCCATCTGTCCACTCCAGGTGGCAGCTCATCTGGATGAGAGTGTACCTTCAGTATCATGGCTTGTGCATCAGTGATAGTTCCTATGCATAGCTTCTGTTGGACGTATTGCAGATCAATTATTCTAAGCTCTGGAAAATACACAGTTAAGGTGGGCAGGAAGAAAAATGTTTGGATTTAACCAACTACTTAACAACTCTAACAGTATGTGATGTTCTAAAGAGAACTCATTTTCTCCATGTTTGTGCATTCATTTGATGAATTATCTACCTAAACAATTTACAAGCTGAAAATTACAGTTGTGTATTGAAGTGACACACAATCTGTCCAACTGCAGCCACCTTCTACAACATCTCATGGGCTCTGAAACCAGGTAAGTTAGCAGAATTTGGCATAAAACATAAGAGCTCAAATTGTTTGGGGGTAACCAGCCATTTCTATGGTGGGAACAGGAAATTAAATGTTTCCAGAGCCAGCTAATATTTCTGACACTTGTTTCTTGTAGACCAGTATTCTTCCTCGCCTTCCTAAGACTTCTTGGTTGTCTCTGTCTGGCTCATCCTCTGTTAGTTAAACATGTCTGTCTCTCAGCAGTTTCCAGACTCCTTTCTTGTCTTATCTGTTCCCTACAACTGTGCCCCCAAAACAGCCCTCCTAAATGCTGTCTCATTCTCTGAGCATGCTGTCAGAGTTCCTGCTGAACATAAAGCCCAATTTGAAACCAGTATTGATTCTGCTGTTGAATGAAAGGCTAGGTGGCGTGTCTTCTTTTGGTCTTGCCCTGGCAGAGTCTCTTTAGATAGGCGTACCTGGCTTCCTTCCGTCCTCTAGATGCAATCCCTAGTTGCTGTGTGGAGGGGAGCAGTATTTTCCATTCCTTTCTCTTTTGCTTCTTTCCACAGTTATGCTTGTTGATGTTGGTTATAGCTGCAGTCTGATTTATTCTCTCAAAAGCTCAAACTTTGGTCCAGCTCTTGAAGCTATCATTGAGGTCCTGCAGAACTCATTCTCTTACTGGCTTTACCTGATTGCACTTTGGCAGAGCAGAAGATTCAGAGCTAAATGACTGACAAATTTCATTGGAAGTTACTGTCCTTCCAGAGATTTTTGCTTTTCAGATATTGCTACACCTGGCTTGGTCACTGTCAGATTACAGTGGGCTTGGTTTTTATATTTTTTCCAGTAGGAATAAGTTGTTGAAGACCTGCCAGCAGATCTTCCTCTAGATGCTTTGTCCTAACCCACCATCTCTTCTGGTATCACTCACCGTCTCTGCTGGCATCTTTGCTTAGGCAAGTTGGCTTTATTTTACTCTACTTTTTGAGTATCTTCCCTTTTCACCCCCTTGTATCTCTCTAATCCTTCACAACATCTCTTTTAATCTCTCCTGGTCTGTCTGAAATCTGGGTTCCTACAGTGCTATGCTATATCCTTCACTTGTGGTCACACCTAGCTGTCCACATATTTGCCATCTCTGCAGATCTTAAAGCCTCTCCTAGGTGTGAGAAAAGAGCATGCATGGCTGCATTTCTCCAGCACACATCCCTCTCTGGAGCACAGTGCTGAGCTGCTCAGTCCCTGGAAGAGCCAAAGCATTCTACACCATTTGCTTGTGCAGGTTTGTCAGCAGTGTCTGCTGTCTTTAGGTGCTGGATGAGTATGTAAGAAGAGGGCTGGCAAGAAAGGATTATATTCATTACAATATTAAATAAATCAGATGGAATTAGCTCTGAGCAGAAAGCAGCAGCTGGCTCTCTCAGTGTTGTGACAGGCTCTGCTAATTATGCAATGCAAATAGAAACTGTCCGACTTTTGTTGCTCCTAGGCCATGAAAGGCCTGGAAAGACTGGCAACTTATGATCTTCTCCAGTAAATCTGTTCTCTACCCCATCCTCTGAGAACCTCTGGCCTCCTATGAAGAGCACCCATTTCTCAGAGCTGTGACAAGAGGGACTTCCATAACCTCCAGACTCCTGTGTGCACCTTTATGGCCCACCATGGGAGCAAGGAAGCACTTGGTTAGCTTTATTCTCCTTGATTCAGTGGGCTATTGATTTTAACTGGTAGCTGTGCTAGGGTAGTTTTTTAATGCTTCAACCAGTAAAATGAGGCCATGATACCCACACATGGCGCTTGCCCTAATTATTCTGCAAGGTTAATTTTCTGAGGCTGTGCGGGTATGTGTACCTGACAGATTGATTCCTTTGTATTATATTAGCTAAGGGAGGACACTGAGTTTCATATGTATGTGGGGGAGGGAGAACAATTAGATAAAGGACATCTGCTCTGGTAGTATCAGCAGGTCAAGGTTGTACTGAAATGAAATTAAAGCTGAAATACAAAGAGTAAAATCATTGCTAAAAGACACCAAGATAGATCAGGTCAAAAGCTCTTGAGGAAGAGATGGATCCTTTGAATTCAGATGATAATGGACTTATAGAGGTGTTCAATCTTGACACGAGACCATGGGGAGGACAGTGTTATATATTTCTGTGTGTATGCACAGAGGAAATTTTATTTTAATCTTGTTTGACAGAGTCTGGTTGTAACTGAAAGTTAAGAAGATTACTGTCCAGGGTCAAAAGCTACAGTATGGAGCTCTGTACCATGGACACAAGTCTCTGCAGACAGCAAAATGATAGATAATGATTTATGTTTAACTCACAGAAGATCAGACATCTCAATAGAACCTCTTTTCCTTATTCCAAAAATCATCATACTTCCTAACAGATGAAGACCCTGTTACAAGAATACTGCCTTTGCTAAGAATACTGCCTTCCTTTAAGAAAGTGGGATGGCCACATTTGCTGCAGAAGAGGCTAATCACCAGGCAGAGGTGTTGTGGAGCATATCTCAGCAAAGACATTAGAAATACCTCAGCAGAGCAATAAAGCAGGTAGTGAAATAAGTAGGAAAAGGCAAGGTGGTGGTTCTAAATGCACCACAGGATGGGGATAACTAGAGAAGAACATGACATGATGGTAAATATTTCCTAGAAGCAATCAGGTGACCATATTCAACTCTCAGTAATGTCCTCATATCTTGTCAAAAGAGCAAGTACCTGCTAATCCATAAGCTGTCAGTCCAGGAAAATACACTCCAATGACAATGGAGAGCAATGCCCTAGGTTTGAGTGTTCCTCTAGGTACATATGTTTTGTTCCAGCCAGAATACTTGTTGTAAGGGTAAAGGGAGTAAGGCAAAGCTCCAGTCTTGGATAATTACTTTCTGCCTCCGTAACTTCTCCATCAGCTGTAGTATAGAACAGATTTTTTTTTTTTTTTTTATTCTGCAGTATAGAACAGATTATTTTTTTTTTATTCTGCTGCCGGGAGGAGACAGAACAAGAGGTCTACTGGTAAGATGTTTATCTTGGATTTTGTCCTATCTGGTATTTTATATGATCTCAAATTTAAAAACAACCTTGGAATTGCATGATACTGGTTGGTAAGGCTGCACACCCAGAGAACAGCCCTAGCTGTGGCAATGATGTTTCACCCAGGCCATGTCAATCAGAGGGTGGAAAGAAAGAGAAAAGCATCTTTTGCCTTACATTAATCTAGAGGCACTTTGTGGAATGGATCTGAGTGAGGTGAGTGGGAGGATGAAAACTTTCCTGTCACATTTTGTGATTTAAAAATAACAATAAAAATAAACCCATTGTGTTCTGAAAACGCTAGTCAAAGAAATGCACTTACTGCAGAAGAACACCATGAAAGCAGAGAGTAAGGGCTTCAGCAAGGAGAATCTGAAAAAAAAAATTGTACTTGGGGCCAGCTTTAGGGAGTGGAGCTGAAAGTTGAAGGAAACAAATGGCTTTCCAGTATCTGAAGTAAATAAAGCCAGCCCTATATATATATATGTGTATATATATATATATATGTGTATATATATATATATATATATATATATATATATATATATATATATATTTGGAGCAGCCAGTTACCTTATGCTGAGTGTTGGGGAGGTTGGGAAGGAAACAATGTCCCCTTGCAGATCAAGCTTTCAGCTGTCACACAGAGGCACGCGTGCTGTTTGAAAGAGGTAGGCTCCTCAGGAGATGTTCAAGAAGTACTTTTACAAATATGTGTAATCCAGTGCCCTCCCCTTTGCTCAGCTGGGGGCAGGAAATATTTTGGAAAACCTAAAAGCAAAGGGGCATTGTAAAACCAATGTGGTGTTTTTTGCACAGGAAAAGAAAGGGAGCTTGCTGCCTTGTGCTCTCAATAATGGTGGCAAATTTTAGAGTTAAACAATAGAAAAATGAAACAGAGACACTAACACCTGAGAGTGCTAGTGCAGGGAAATAAGAGTGGGAAGGAAGAAAAAGAAATCTGAAATGTTGAAGATGAAATGTGCTTTATGTTTTTGGAAAGGTGAGAACTGTGACAAATTCAAACCTGGAGTTTATGTTTTATTATATATTTTCCTCTTGACCCCTGGAGAATACACAAATAAAATCAATTAATGGGCCTTGAAGAAGAATTACTTTAAACTGTTCAATTAAATACTGCAGTGCAGAGAACAGAAAAGAGAGGGGGGAAAAACAATAAATACATCTGAAAAAATGGACTTGTCTGAGGCACCTGGGCCCCGACATGGACCATTACTGATGGATCGAATCACACTTCCATTAACACCATAATCTTATAGACTCCACAGGCTGTAAAAAAGGGATTTACTTTAATCAGGTTTGGTTAGGTCTGAATTTGAAAAGTGCTACAAGTGAAATAAAACACAACCTCGTCCCCCCTTTGATTTTCTTTCTTCTCACTCTGGCTCTCTAATTTACTATTTGCCAGCCACCAGCAGTTCATTTCTAATGGCTGCAATCCACTGGTGTATGTTGCACTCTCTCCCTTTTTGTGATGGAAGTGATATGGGAGAACATAGACCTTTCATTTCCATCCCCACCTCCTGCTTCCCTGGACAAGAACCCAGGATACAGCATTTCTTTCCATGTGGGCCATATTCCTCCATGTTTGTTCCACACCCTTTCCCTGGTTGTTCTGGTGCTTATATTTGGTCACTCAGTCTGTGGCTGTGAAAAGATTGTGGAGGAGGTAGAGGCATGGGCTAGAGATGAGCAGTTTGCCCATTGGCTTATGAGTATCATTCCCTGAGGAGAGTAGGAGTGTCAGAGTAATGGTTTCTACTTCTCTTTCCACCTCCTTTTTCTTTTTTTTTTGCCTCTTCTCTATGTTTCAGCCTGTCAAGTTTATTACAAGGGGTGAACTAAGTATTGTGATTTATATGCCTTTTAAAATTCATCCCCAAAAAGCGCAAATCCAACACTATGCAAAGGCCAAGCTATCAAGTGTGTTTGCTTTTGCTGCCCCGACTGTCTGACTATGACTAGTGATAAAAAATACCATGTTTTTACTGTTTAGAGAGGTGCCTTATTGGGTGTCATGGTTCAATGTCATCTGGCAACTCAGCACCATGCAGCCACTTGCTCACCAGGATATCAGTTGCCAGTGACCAAGCAGGTTAATTCTGCTGTTAGTCAGCCTGCTGTCTTCTGCTAGATTCTGTTGTATTTTCCTAAAAGTCGCATCTTTGACCCATTTTAATGTTGGCATTCAGGTGGCAGCAATGAGGAACTGAAGATCATAAGGTCACCTTGGGCTTACACCTATAGAACAAAAATAGAGCAAAGCAAAGAACAGTCAGCTGGAGTAGCTGCCCCTGCCACTGTGCAGTGACCTGTGACAGGATCTCTCCTGTGTTATGGTGTAACAGGCTAGCTTGGTGGGAAATGGATTAGTTAAGTCCTGGACACAACACAACAGAATTAACTCAAAGCACCTGTGGAGAACTCTGCTGGGTCAGCTGTTGCTGGATGCTGATTTTGATTCCCAGTCTGTGGAAAATCATCAGGTTGCTTCAGAGAGTTGAAGCTTCATGAAATTTGTCCTCACTTACCTCACATTCCCTCTTCTCTGACATGCATCTGTGACTTAACTGAAGATGTAAAATCTTTGTGCTTAGCTGGAAAACACAACCCACTTCTCCCACACAGCTCTACAAAGTTATACAACCAGACTGGACTTATTCCTCAGGGTTTTAATGACAGAGATTTAAGGCCAAGTAAAAGCAGTAGGCAGGAGAACAGTTTAAGTATTGCATGGGGGATCTTGTTGCATAGCCATTCTTGGCTTCCTGAGCACTGGAAAATGGAGGAAACATTATTCCTTAGTCCAGCTGGGAAAACTAGTACTGGAGAACTGTAATGGAGGGATGAAATACCACCCTTCTAGGTCAGTAGTTCTTGATGATTCCTAAGGCGTGGGTAAAGGAATATGCTCTGTAAGAAAGGAAACCCATCAGAATGCTTAATAAAATTAGGTTTAAGGTGCAAAATTTACATAGTCCTCCTAAAAGCAGGGAAAACATTTTTAATTTGTTCAAGGTTTTCAGTACAACCAGACACAAAGAATGACAGAAGAAAGCGGGAAATACAATGGAAAATGAAAAAGCAAAGGGAAACACAGGAAAGGGGATAATGATATGGAGGAAAGGAATACTGGCAAAGAGTAATTCCAATTTAGAAGGAGATGTCAAATGAGAAAGAGATTGCTACGTGGACATTATGGGTGTTCATGTGTGTGCTTTAAGGTTGAGAGAGAAAAAATGGAGAGGAAACTAACGAGAAGAAAGAATAAAAGTCTGAACGAGAGTTTGGACATGGGAAGGCAAAGCTAGTGTTAGCAACTGATAATAAAGGAAGGCAAAGGGGGAAAAAGACCATACAATTCAGTAAAAAAACTCTTCAAGTTTAAAAGCTCCCCAGAGGCTTTGTAATAGAAAAGAGCTTTTAAGTGCTATTTTTTCCCCCTGTTTTTCCTCTGGGGATGTCTCAGAGGGATGATTTATTGTCTAATATATTTAAAGTGACAAGGCCAATTTCTGCGCGCATGCTGCAGCGGTGCCAGCAGCTCTTCTCCTGGTGTCGCAGAAGGCACACCCTGCTGATGGCTCTGTGACACGGGGCCGCACCTCTGCTCCGGCAGCGCTGCGAGCCAAGGAAGGAAACGCCCTGGCAGGACAAAGCCGGCGGGGAAGCAGCACCCCTGGACACTGCCGGCTTAGGTGGCAGAAATGGGAGAAGTGGGTGTAACGATACAGAGAGAAGATGGTGAGAAGTAAGCCTGATTCCTGCACCCAAGAAAAGTGGGGTTTGGGTGACCTTTGAATACACAGATCCTTCTCCATTCCCTTTCCATGATGCCTTCTGCTACAGCAGCTGGCCCATAGCTCTGCCACAACCTGGGCTTCTGCTGAGCTATCTGCGGGCCAGTTTGGGCTGTTTCTTATCACTGGTGACTCATGGGATTTTGCTTTCTTCTCTGGGTCTTTCTGTGAAGACTTGCCACTGAGGCATGACTGCAAGTGTGTTCTCTTCATGCCACTACAGCTGCTGCAAGCAATAAGCCTCACCTTCTCAAGGGGAGTTAAAAAAAACCTCAGGGCTAAGAGGTTTTTTGTTGTTGTTGGGTTTTTCGTTTGGTTGGTTTTGGTTTTTGGTTTTTTTTTGTTTTGTTTTTTCCCTAATGTCGAGCCTGTGTTTACTTTTGCTCTATTACTTATATTTATACTCCTTAATACAATTCCTCTGCTTCCTTAGTATTTACACACTTGTAGATGGTTAATCTTAGCCCTTGTCAAGAAATACATATTTAATTATTTTAATCTCTTCTTATATGTCAGTGCTTTCAGACCCTTAATAATTTTCTTTTCCTGCTGCTCTTCTCTGAATTCCCTGTGCTCATCAACATCTTCTGGAAATGTGTGTTGCCCAGAATTGAGGGCAGCAATCCATGTGCTATCCTGCCAGATATGTACAGAGGGCCAGTACCTCCTCACTTTCTGACATGATTTCTTTGCAGATGAAGCACAGCATTATGTTAACTTTCTTTTTTTTTTTTTTTCTGCTGCTATGTGACACTGCAGATCTGTAACTTAATTTGCTGTCCACTATATCCTGCAGCCCTTATTTGATCATTACCAGTTTTCAAATATACTTCTCTTTTAACATCCTGGTTTCCATTTATTTTCCCTCATACGTATGAACCTGGATTATTATAAGCTGATTCTCATTTTCTCTGCTGGTCCCTACTCATAACATTTTGGCTTATGTTGTATTTGTCTTTCTACAGCAGTGGGTAATGGAAGATGCTATTCATTTTTCTGTAGCCTTTTATTCAGTTTTTGATCCTCTGGTCCCCACAATTCCTTGTACTCATTTGCTCACTGCTTCCCTGGAACTGTGCCCCTTGCTCACAAATGGTCAACAGCCAGGCAGCTGTGTCTTGTCTCTGTTAGGAGTCAGGGAGATTCTCCTTGACCTGAAAAGCAACAGCAGCTCCCTGTGCTCAGCTCAGCTGTGCGAACGCCAAGTGCGCTAGCCAGCTTTGCATGTCCTCGCTACTGTGTGATGCTTCCTCTTGTAATCAGTCAGAGTATCACTGCTTCTCCCAATTGCCCCCTGCACTTAATTGACCAATAGAGGAAGACATATGGAGGATCGAATCACAAATCCAAATCAGCAGTTGTCAGAGGAGATTAATTCAAACAGGAAGCTGCAAAACACTTGGACTTTTTTTTTTTTTTTAGTTTTAGTTTTTCCCCTCAAGCTCCAGTAGAAGAAATTATTATTAATATTCCCAGCAGTATACTTGGGCAGATGGCAGTGACTCTAATGCACTCTCTCTACCCAATTTTCCATGTGATTTTTGTAGCTTTTAAGTGACACTGGGAAATTACTGAGGGAGCCAGAAAAGAAGCTCCATTCACACCAGCTAATTCAAAGCACCTAAGTCAGATTAACCTGTGCCAAAAGTACAGGCTCTCTTAATTGACTGTACAGTCAATGCAGAGAGACGGGTACCTTCTGGAACTACTTCTCACTGCTGACTCTGAAGAGGTGAAGGTCGTAAGTCAGGTGCGCACACCTTCCCTCTTTCAGCCAGGTTGTCCTCTGTCCATTCTGCTCAAGAGTCCTCAGCTCTGAAAAACATCCAGCCAAGGGTGCTGTGGCTGTGTGCTCTGGCTGCCAGCCACAGCCATGCTGAGATCAAAGCTTCTTTATCTTATCCACTGCATGCTGCTGCACCAAGTGGTGACTTTTCCCTACAGTTATTCTAAACAGACAGCAGGTAGACAGCGCAGCCTAAGGGGGATTGCCCCATAGGTGCAGAAGGTGGGTTAGAGAGACTGCAGCTGTGCTTGGCAGAGCAAGGCAACCTACTTTATAAAGTGCTTAACGGGGATGTGGAAGAGGACCCTCATCTTTTCTGTGTGACTCATAAAAGCAGAGCAGAGCAAAGCAACTCTCTCCACTTTTGCCGCTTGACAGCTGTCAGGTGTGAAAGGGAGCTCACAGATAAAGATCTGATTACCCCCACTAGGGCTGGAGGAGGAGTCCTCAGGTGGGTTAGGTTAGCCTGCGCCAGAAGCTCAGGCTGTTTTAATTCACCTTACAGCCAATGCAGAGAGGCAGGGCCTTAGTGTTGATACTCTGATGAGATCCCTCTGTGATTAGGAGGAGGTGGCAGGTGGAGGCACTCAGGGGAAAACAAAGGCATGGAAGGAACAGGTGTGTTCCAAGTATAGCTATATAAAGACACTAGCTGTTTGTCTTTTTGACTTTGCCTGCTCTATACTTGTACTGTGTTCTGTAAGGCCTTTATTCAACCACTAAGACTTGGCTTGTTATTGGCTCCTTCCTAAACAGCTGGTGAAGGAAGACAAGAGACTTTACAAGGATTTTTCTATGAGATAAAGAAGACATAGTAGCAAAAGTCCTTGCAGGAACCTATGAGGGGCATGGGGCAACTTTCAAGGGAGTAGCAGAGTATTCTTGCAGGTCTGGAGCTGGATTGAAGATCAGAGCACAAAGATTAGGGTTAAACCATCAGTTTTTAACCTCTTGAAAGAAAGAGGAGCTCCCTAAGCACTATCTGGGGCCTTGGGTCTGCCCTGTGAGAGCCAAGCAGAGAATCTATAGGATGGAGGAACCCTGACTGCGATGTGCCCTCAATAGGGGGACTATGTGCCATGGTTTGTGTGGGGTTACAGCTTGGAGGAAACAGTTTGGGTGGGTCTCTGGCTCTGCTGACTTCTTGATTAACTGAAATCAGCAAGGGGGAAGAGGACTTTGTACTGAAACCCTCTGCTTGATACCTAGCAGTGATTTTTGCTTTTTTTCCTTTCTTTTCCCCTCTCAAAAAATTAAAAAGTGTGAGGATGTGTGAAGACTGGAATAGAAATCATTGACAGTCTTATCATACTGCTGTATAAATCAATAATATGCACTTGACTGGAATAATACTGATTGCTGTAGCCTATGAAAGCAATAGTAGCTTGAGGTGGGATTTGGAACTCTGAGACCAGCCTTTTTTAAAAAATGCCCAGATAAGTTATGGGCCACTTTGGTGAGTGCTATGTGAAATCCCACTACCTGTGGTATGGAGTGAGTCAGACAAGAGCATTCAGCAGTGGGCTGAGTGTGTCAAAGTCTCCAACTGCAGCCCTGGAATTGAAGGAAAGACTTCTGACGACAATTCTAGCCTGGTGCAGCTGTATTGAAAGCAAACAGGAAAGGTAGGAGAAATGGTGACTGGTGTAAAACAGTACTGGATGAATAATTATGTGTATGGAACATGTTAATTGTCTTGGTGAATGAAAAGAGCTGGAAATTGAAATCTGAACATGCATGTGTATGTTGTTAGAGTAAGCCCCTGGGGGTGGCATTTTCTTGCTCAGAAGTGTTATATTGTTTGTGTGTTGTGCAGGGGATGGAAACTCTGAGGATCAGGGTGGTAGCTTGCAATGTATTCTGGCGTTAACTAACATTTCCTTGTGGAAGATGTGAGCTGAAGTTCTCCTGCGTGACTTCTCTGAGCTCCCTGAAGAAAAACGGCCTTAGCACAGGTGAAAGAAGTATAATCTGTCCTCTGACTGTTAAGATCAGCCTTCTGCTGCCTCTGCTACTCCCTTCAGAACTATCTGACATTCCTAAGGGAATTTGGATGGGATTCTTCTAGTAGTTCTGAGGGTCAGAAAAGCCTTACCTTTTGCAGGACTTGCTGTCTTGTGCATGTATAGGTATCAGATGAACTTGGGCATGGAGCAGAGGCTGCTGGGTTAAATGTTCTGTCCATTTTTTCCCTGGCAAGCTACCAGTTGCCTGAAATGGAGAAATACATATGCATGCTCCTCCTAACCGGGGCAGGAGAAGTTGGTGCCATGAGAGATCTCTCAGGTTGTGAAGTGAGTAGGATTAGGTATGGCCCAGGAATCTGAGAATAAATGTAGCTCTGTTGTGCAGGATAAAAGGAGATGGTGATCAATATATCTCAGAGCTTCAGGGTTTAAGGCAAGCAGTATCTGACAGGATTAGGAAGAAACTTTTTACACATGGACTAGTCATCCTGTAATTGTCTGCCTGGGATGTTCACACATCCTTTTCTGATACCCTAGTGCAGCCAGCTACCTGAGAGAGTCAGCTGCTATGGCAAAACTTATGTGAAGAAAATAACTTCGGTCTTGCAGTTCCTGTGTACCATAGTTGTTACAGAGAGGGGAAGCAGTGAAGTTTGAATTCTGGGGGCAGGGAGGCAATGGGTGCTTCAGCATGAATCCTTTCTAAAGAGAGTAGAAGGAAGGAGCTGAAAATCTGGAAGGGTGGTAGTACTGTGGCTGGGGCCAGCCCTTGGTGGAGAAATGGATGGATGGATGCAGATGTAGAGATTGTGGGTGGGGGAAGGCACTTGCCAGCTACTTCCCAGAGTTGCACAGGCGTGGGGGGGCTCATTATGTGATGTGCCTGTCATCATTAACACAGTGGCAGATGTAGGATGTGACTATTGCAATCACGAGGGAGAGCACAAGTCTAGAGCTTAGGGATTCGGAGTTGAACCTTGCTGTAAGCATGGTATAGTACCTTCAGATGTGTCTAGAAGGTAAATGTGTGCTTCGTGGAACTTCTCTCTTTTTCTCCATGATATAATTCCTAAACTCAGTATTTACTTTTTCTTCTGCCCTGACCTCCCCTGTTGTAATGTCTAAAGGGTAAATGTATATATGTCAGGGACTTAGAGTAACTATTAGGTTATTTAGGTAGATAATTAAGGCTTCTTATCCAATTTTCAAACATGAGGGTTGTGAATCTTGCCTCTTTCCATAGGATGTAGCTCATGACCTGGGTAGCGTTTTGAAGCGACTGTGTACTGAAAGACCTTTATTGTGGCTTTTTTATTTTTTTATGCAAGGAGGAGTATGCTGTGTTCTGGCTGTCTCTCTTGCAATGGAAATAATAATGCATGGTAGCATACTCTGTAAAGCACGCTGCACTTGTGTGACCTGTTTCATGCACTGCTTTACTCTTTCTGAGAATCTAGGCATCCACCATGTGCTCCTGAGGGGGGGAAAAAAAGCAAAAAACCCAAAGTCTCGTGAGATCAGGATTATTATGGCAGAAAGACAGACTGAGTTCTGCTATAGCTTTGTCTCTTAGGATTCAGAGAAAATCCTTGGTAGGAACAGGGACTCAGCAGAGGCTCTGTTTCTTTGGTTGCTGAAGTCAAGACAGGGAATGAAGTTGATTTGTGTAAATACACCAAGTTAAAACAGAGAAGGAAGAGAAAAGGGCTATTTAAGCTGAAGACCAGGGGATGAAGTAGCTGACAACTACTTTGAGATGTGGACTTTTGAAGAAGCATGTCTGCTAAAATTGTTTGGGGTAAATGCTAGTAGTTCTTAAATATTAAATTTTAAGATAAAGGACTTAGGTCACTGTGGTGACAGCCTAGCCTTGTCTGACTTCAGTCCCCTCTAACACAGGACTAGACCTTTAAGAGACTGTTGTTAGTGCCTCTCACCTTTGGGAATAACTAGAATCTAATTAAAATATAGGTGAAATATTCTTGAGCTATTTTGAGCTTTCTCATGCCTCTGACAATCAGCACTGTTGCACTTTAGAGCCTGCCTGAATGTACTCATTCATTTGAATTCCTCAACTTAAGTCTCAACCTTTCTACTTCACAGATAAAGAAACTGAGACAGAAAAGTAAAATTACTTGCTGAATGTGCTCACAGAAAAACTGGGAGTAGCACCTGGTGAATGCTCCATCTGGTGGGTTATATTCCCCACCCCTGTGTAGAAGGTCTGGCTAGCAAGCCCCTCTGCTGAAACCTCCTGGGCTGAAGGCTTTCTGACAATTCTGAGACATAAGTGCGTTGCTCTATGGAAGTCTTTAAGGCTATGGAATCTGTTATTTTTGCTTTTTATGTCTTACAAAGCAGACAATAAAGGAAATGTAGCAACAATTCTTTGTGCCTTTGATCCCAGTCTATGCACATTGCACTTACCACAATAACATCTGGAAGCAGGTTTTTCTGCTCTTTCTGAGGTTGGAAGACCTGATGATTGCTGGACTAAAGGTTGATCACACAGTTGTGCAATCTGGGGGTTGGGGAATAGGCAAAAGCAAGCCCAGCCTGCTCTTCTCTGCCTAGCTAATAGTTACACGTCCTTCTGGTGCCACTCTGACTGCTAAACTGACCAGCTGCTGCTGTTCCCTCTTGGTGAACTTTGACAGCATGAAGGTTGCACCTAAAAACACAATAATGAGCTCCTGTTTGCATAATTGGAGCAAGCAAGGTTTAGGGTGTCATCTGCAGCAGTTGTGCTTGTTGCTACCGAAATGGAGGAGGGAAAGCTGTTGTGATCTTTGTGTAGGCGCTTTTATATTCTTGCCCTGCCCATTGCAGCTCTAGGTCCTGTCAGTCGAAAGGCACTGGGGCCTTTAAGAAAAAGGGATTTCTGGAAATAAAGATCCAAGTATAGGTGATGAGGGCACTCTGGTTTGGCCTGAAAATGTAGTGTGTGGCTAGCTCTTTATTAAACCTCAGAGTTCAGCCAGAAGCCAGCCCTCAGAATTGTCTGTGCCAAGTAAAGCTTCCTGTACAGAATTCTCACCTTCTCAGCCACTGAAACTGCTTAGACATGAGACTTACAGATACAGGAGAAAGGTTTTCATTAACTCTATGGCTCTCAGAGCTACTTGTTTAATTTCACATTTATGGTTTAAGAATGTATGTGTATATCAAGCTCTTACCATTCATCTTCTCACATGCACTGTATTGAATTGCATGCTCTTTTACTGTTTGTTTTTGCATAAGTAATTGTGACATAAGATCTGAATTATTGAGTGTGTTTTTTTTTTCCTGACTGCATTACATGTTCTGGTCTTGCTCTTCACTTATAGAATGTAGTGGCTCCACTTTAACCTGTTTAACTTTTGAGGGCTGCCTGTCTATCAATATCTTTTCTTATAAGGACAAACAATATTTGTTTTACATAGCTACATATTGCATGTAACATTGGGCAGTAGGAAAAATATCTCATGAAAAGTTACTACACACATGTGGAAAAGATTCAGGGGAATAAAATGTAAAAGTGGTATTACTGACTGGCTGTCTTGGTAGTAGAGATGCTCTTTTGTAATGGTACAAATACTCTTAGTAGTAGAGGTGCTCTTATGAACTGAGAGGGCTGGTTGAGCTGGGATGAAAGTTCAAGGCACTGAGCTGGAACTGAAGAAAGCAATTTTAAGTACAGTAATTTCATGCTTATAAGCCGCACCTCGGGGTGTTGGCAATCTTTAGGTCTTTGTCCATATATAAGCCACACTGTGGTTTGCAGTGAGGACCTGTATGCAACGAAGTTGCCAATTAGTAACAGAATTGTGGGATCGTGGGGTTTACTCCTGAGTGTAAGCCACGTTTCTGGGTTGGGGTCAAAATGGTGTGGCTTATAATCGTGAAACTACTGTACTCTCACAGACTACTTGAGTGATTGTGGGTAGTTCACAGTATGTTTCTCATTCACCTTCAGTGAAGGCATGTAATACCACATTACATGATCCTGGCAGGAAGTGTCTGGTGTATAGCTGTACAGCTGCACACAAAATTGGACACTAATCTGTCAAGTTTGCTTCTGTGCTAAAACAAATGGTCATATATTTTGTAATGTGGTGTGGAGTAACATCATGATTTGGGGGATAGATGAGTCAATAAAGGGTGTGAGGCAATCATACTGAAAGAAGAGAAAAGGACAGAAATGGGTTCAAATAGATGTAGTTGTTTTAATTGAGAAACAGAACTGACAGGATTTTTAAGAGTTTGACAGACTTGTAAGCCTTCTTTTTGACAGACAATATTTTGATTATCTAGCTTATTTTTCTATAGGGTGCAAGTGTTTGGCATTGTTTGGGTATTCTACAGTGTAAACATCACTGCTCACCTCTTGTCCTCCTACAGTGCTGGCTTAAGATTCAGAGTAAGAGAACTATATCGTATTTAAGCACAGTGTTTAAAGGATAAAATAGGTTTCCCTCCTAGGTGGTGCAGCAGGATACTAATTTGTGAGAAAAGACTGGTTTGTCACCTTTAGCCCAGGGGATGTCGCTCATCATCAAGACGCTCCTTGTTAGTAGGAGGGACTTGGCTATGACAAGGGCAGCCTTCTATTTCTAGAGGATTCAAAGTTTAATTACTTTGTCACTGTCTCATTTAAAATTGCTTTGGGCACAAAGAATGCCCGGTACTCCTGCCTGCCAAGAATTGGTGGCTCAGCTCGAAGCCTTGACAATCTGTGGAGCTGCTGGTGCTTGGTGCAGTCCCAGAAGCGCTGTTCTTGCAGTGGTTATGAATGATCAGCACTTGCAATCTTTCCTGTGCTTGTCAGAAGCAGCAGCTATGAGTCTTCTTAAGCCTGCGCTGCTGGCTCCTTCTGGGAGCTCTTGGTAGCTTGATGAGCCCTCTGTTTTCAGCATTTGACCTCTAGTTTGAGGTGTCTCCATTCTTGCAGCTGTACTGCTTGAGTGATTTTATGAGTTGATGCTTCTCCTACCACACAGGCTGCTCTGAACATGCAGCAAAGAAAGGGGTGGGGATTATCAGAGCTTGGTCTCAGGTGTAAAATTATATTTCAACAGGAAATTCTTGGGCAAAACTTTACATGTAAATGGTGCCTGTGGGCATCTGACACACCTGTTTGGTCATTAGTGTTTGTTTCCATGTCACATGACCAAACAAAATGATAGATTTTTCTGGACTCCAATTCAGTCCAGCCCAGACAAGATGAAGCTGTCTATGGACACAGGCTCTCTCAAGTTACCACGTCAGCAAATTAATAGCATTTTTTTTGTCTCTGCTGCTGTACTGGCATGGCCTCCCATTGCAATAAAGGCTAAAGTGAATAAAAATGCTTCCCTTAGGGCCTTATAAATTCCCTAATGCAGAAGATTCTACAGCATGAACTCAAACCTTAATACATGCAAAAATTCACAGGAGTGAGTTGTTATAAATGCCCAAAGGGCAGGCCAAGTTTCAACTGGGGCTTTCTCTTCCTTATGCACTGAAGTAAATCAATTGTGTGATGCAAATGTGTAGAAAATGAGGCTTCATTAGTTCTTCCACTCAAAGCACTCCCTTGGGGTTTTGTTGGTGTCTTCTCTTTAATGTTAAATTGCATGTCTTTGAGCTGTTTTTTCCTAATGTGGTCAGGTGTGTCTAAAGGAGAAATGTGTTAGAGGAACAACCTTTCTCCCTTCCCATCCTTTTGGCGTCCTTCTGTGAGCTTTCTGCAGCTGTTATTAAAAATGGAAGGAGAGTACTATCTCTGTGCTATTTATAAGTGTTGTCTGATGGACAGGAACTTGCAACCTTGTATAAGGTTGCTGGTGACCTGGTCAAGGAAGGGAGTTGCTTCTTAATGAGATGTCCCCATGGGGATTCTTTAATTCAACTTTTCAGGGAGGCACAAGGAGAACAGACAGAAAGGAGACTATGGATGCAGATGTCTTAGCTCAGGCCTTTGCCCACTGCCTTCAAGGGCTCTGTCAAATGAAGAAGGGGCTTTGTGAAAGACAGCAATTTGTTTTGACAGGCTGATAACTTGGAATGTCAAAAAAACCTCTGTACAGCTTTTTGCAGACACTCTCTGAAGCAACAAGTCATTTATGAATCAAAGAAATGCACTCTGCCAGCCAGACCTTGGAGATACCCTGTTACTTTTTAGTATCTGTAAGGAATTTTAAAACCATTTCTGCATGTGAAACCCTGTGTGGAAATTGCATGGAATATGAATAACCCAGAACTATGTATATTTTCCACCTATATCTACTTTTTTCCTGAAATATTCTTGGTTCCTAAAAGCTGGTTGATATAAGGAGATAGTGTTTTCTTACTGGGCTTGGTTGGTTTGTTTATAATGGGTGAGGTTTTTTTTTTCCTTTTTGTTTCTTAGTTTACTTTTTTTGTTTGTTTGGTTTTGGGTTTGTTGGTTTTTTTTGTGGTTTTTTTTCTGGGGTTTTTTTTTGGGGGGAGGGTTTGGTGGGGGGGTGGTTTTTTGTTTTATCTTGACCTCATCTCAGTTTGGAATGTCAGTGTAGTTCTCCCTACAACTAAAGGTGACTGGAGGTCTGAGCCCTGAAACACTTTAGTAGACATTCATTCATTACAGAAATTGAATGTTTCCAGTAAGAGCTAACAATTAAAACTGATGGTGAATTACTGTGTTTCTCTCCTGATGTGAGTTGAATGGGAGATGAAGGGGCTTTGATTTTTAAAAAAATAATAAGGAAGAATTTTTTTGGGGAGTCTAGAACTGAAGCCCTTGATTGGTGTGCCTTACTCATAAAACTGCTGTTGTGCAGGCACATTTGCTTATGCCTACCTACATACATACAGAATACAGGGCCCTGGGATGTAGTCTGGTTTTTGATTTGAACACAGATACATGGTGCATCCATCATTCTACTGTCCCAAAATTCATCCTTTTTTTTCTGAGCCTTCATTCTTTGTGGCCACTATTACTACATCTTAGCCCTGTCCAGCTGGATACCACCTTCTGTAGTGTCCATCTGGCTCAGCAGGAGACTGTGATTGCAATCAACTCCTCCCAGGCCACTTTGACATGGCCTGATGGGAGTGAAGAGTACCTCAGATGTGCTACCTTCTCTCCGTCTGCCAGCTTTGTAGACATGCTGTGAGTTTTAATATGCATGGTTGAGTATGTGTTCCTGCTGGACAACAGGCAAAGAAGAGCAGCAGCAGTAAGCATCCCTGCCTTGCTGCTTGGTCTGTAAGTTACTTGTCTGCTGTGCCTGTGCTATGAGGACCTGTTTATGTGGCCCATTTAAATTTTGCAGGTGGCTCATATTTCAGCATTTTCCATGAAACAAGCAAATCTCCGTGTTTTTAGCCAATTTATCAGTGTGTGTTTTCCCCTTTGGGGACAGCATGATATCTAGTCCCAGAGGGAATTGGTTGGTAGTGCTGCTTCTTTTTCACCTGAGAAAGTGCTTGCAGTGGTAGGTGCCAGATGCTAATAGCTGTTTCAGGGCCTCTTGCTAGAGCTGCTAGATATGCCAGGTGTGCCTGCATCTGAGAGATTACTGGAAGGGGGATATGTTGGACACTATGAAGCTGCTGCCACGCCCCTGGTTCATGGCTCCTTGTGATTTGCTTGTTTTTCGGTGTTGGAAACCTGAAGATGTATGAAGAGTCACACCATGTGCACAAAAGCATTGTCCAAATGCTTCTTGAACTGTGTTGAGTTTTGTGCTGTGGCTACTTCCCTGGGGAACCTGTTCCAGTGCCCAACCATGCTCTGGGTGAAGAATCTTTTCCTAATGTCCAACCAAAACTTCCCCTGACACAACTTCAGGCCATTCCTGCATCATTCTTGCCCACTTTCTTGTTTATCTCTCCCTTAACTGGTATTTTGAATGCCAGGGAAAATGGGATGAGCTTTAACCAGGGTCTTTACTGAACAAAAAGCTGATTCAGAATATACATTTATGAGTCTGATAACCTAGATGGCAAGTGGAGTGTGTGATCTCTAAACCATTAGATTATTGGAAATATCTCTGAAATACAGAAGTGTTCAGAGCATCTCTGTTCATGTCAACATGAACACCTCCCCAGTAATGTATCTGGGGTCCCAGTTATTATCTTGCTCTGCTAAATTTATATTTACTGCTTAAGGATCTGTTGTCAATATGAATTATTGACAATAGGAATTATTTCTTGATAAAAATGTTTGTGTCTATCTTCATTTGTAATTAGCTGAGCCATTTAGAAAATCTTCATTGAAAATGTGTTCCTGTTGCCCCCATTCCTGCAAAGCAGGCAGGATCCCTGGACTTTGTTTCCTAAGACACACCATGATTTCTTCTGGTTGAAATAATGGTACCTTGCTGGTTAAATAACTGTTACATCGGGGACACAATCTGGAGCCAATGAGTCTTGCTGTAGAAGACAATGAGAAAGTGAAATAAATTTAACTACTCCTGAGGAAACAGTACCTTCTTGAAGCATGGCTGTTTTGGGGTAGGAAGAGGAAATTTGTTCAAGAATAGGAAACAAAATGCTTGATTTAAGAAGGTCTAAGTGTTTAACTTAAACTTTTGAAAGTGTTACATTGTTATTGTGATGATTCAAAGTGTTCAAAATGTTCCCTTGTATACAAGTCTAACTTCTGGATTTCCATCAAAAATGGAAAGGGAGGCAGATACTAGAATAATGGCATTTGATAGGGAAATATTCTTTGCTATTTATTCATGTGTAGGCTTAGTTTAGTTGTGTTTTGCATGAGAAACAGAATAATTTTCTAGGTGTGCTGTAACACCCTGAGCTGCTGTGGGCAGAAACTGAGAACATCGCCAGGCCTCACTGAAGGTGTTAGCTTTGCCCTACCAGTGGCAACTCATATGTTTTGTGACCCATGCTAGGGGAGCAAGGCCTTGAAAGGGGATTCTGCAAAGGGTTGTTGCACTGTGGAGAGAAGCACAAGTGCTGGCTGTGGGATCTCTTTCTAGTGTGTAATACCTTCCACAGTGTGACAGGTAAAAGGCCCCACGTGGGAGTGCCAAGGTTGGGATCTGTGTCTTTGAGGTCATGAGCAGTCTGTGGGAAATTTGCATCCTAAAGGGTCCAGTGAGGTAATGGCTGCTCATCACTTTCATTCGTGCCTGCTGATGTCTGCAGTGGGACGAGCAATGTTTCCCTCTTCCTCACCTGAGATCACTTCTGAAGAGACCATTTATGTTTAGGAGAGGATTGAAGTCATCACTGATGATAGCTGTAAAAGGAGAAAACTAAAATAATATGCCACTACAACTTTGCAACTACAAGATATTTGTGCTTTCAGTCTGATTACTCAAATATTGCTCGGCACTTTATTCGGCGAGTGATTAGATGATAAACTTTATCTGCAAAGAAAAAAATCTGCATCTGCACCCACTGTAAAACAACTACATCTTAGCATTGAAGGGGAGGAAGAATATGTTGGGAGGTTGTGCTGGTGAGGTAGAAGAAACAGATCTTGATTTAGAATATACAGGACTTGAGTTCTACATGTACAGATTGGTAGTTGTAAGCAGTTCCCTTGGGCCTGGATTTTTTCCAGTGGAAATAGAATTTGCCAAATGCCTTGCAAGGAGTAGTTGTACCTATGGGAGATAGATTAGTTAATATGTATGGGTGGCAGTTTCTGAATTGGTGTGTTTTCCCTTGAGCAGCTTACTCTGTAAATGAGAGACAGGTGTCCCTGGGGAAGAGTGGGGAGAAACATGTAGTTGTTGGAACAGGACCCAAGTGTCAGCCCATGGTGGGACACCTGTGTCTCTTGCCTATATCTTCAGAGCTATGTCACAAATTTGTGTATGTTTTTAAGTCTAGTGAGCAAAATGCTGATGTGGTGTAGAAGGCAGGAACTGATAGCATTTGTTCAGCCAAACCAATGCAGTTGCAACCTAAAACGTTGATGGAAAATCTCAGTCAGTGATGAGCTTCCCTGTGCCATGCTGCAGCAGAGATCTCAATGGCCACCTATAGATATTTTTCCCTTCTCATGTCTCTGCAGCTTCCTTCTCTGTGTAGTTCTAAAATGCAATTTTTTCTTGCTCTGCCATTACTGCCTCTCAAAATGTTACTTTCTAAGTATGTGCTGATGATATTGCAGATGCTTTCTTTAAAAGTCTTCAGATGAGATTTCAGTCATGTCTCAGTTTCAATTCTGGCTGCATAGCATGAGCCTGCCTGAAGGAGAAGTTTTTGTACTGGTCTCAGCATCTAGAATTGTTGTGAATTTCTTTGTCTTTACTTTTTCACAGAAATTTGTGAACACTTCACCAGATGCCTACACAACCTTAATACCAATCATGCAGGGTGAGCTGTAGCAAAGTCAATGTGTCACTTGTCTTGGCAGTTCCAAAACAGAGAGTTACTGACGTTAGAACTATATTAGCTGTTTGTGTGTTGCTTTCTCCAGGTGCTGCTGGCTTCTGAAACAATGTATTTGCTTCAGGGTACAGTTGCTTTGTTACAGATCGAAGTCTAAAGATGTGCCTGAACTGCCTTCTGAAACATGCCATTGCTCAAGACTTGACCCTCCTTTTGTGAATTGTCATTATAAGCATCAGGATTTTAAAAAAGTAATCTTTCTGTCTGGCCACTTTTCAGCTATTAGGAATGGACACAGATACAGCAAGGTCAGTGTTCCAGCATAATTAACAAGTCATGTCTATTCAACTTAGAAGGATGGGAAGGTAATGGGCCAAAAGAAGTTGAAGAGGGTTAGGGTTAGCTCGACTTAGAGTAAATCAGAAAAATGGTGGTATTGTTGCAGCTTCTGCAACCTGGTAATCATCAAGGGTCATTATGTAAAGTGAAGAGTTGCTGATGGTTAGTACACTTCTCACCTTTTCCCCAGCCCTACTCTGTCAATTCTGAGATGCTGACTTCAGACAGTTTGAAGTCCTTGCTGCAGGTAAAGCAGTCTCTATTTTGTTTGATTCTGCATTTTCAGTGTTGATATAGGACTACTTAGTATTTTTTCCTTGTGCTTTGATCATTTCCTCTGGAAAGAAGTTGAGTTCCCTGTAAATGTGGGTGGAGTTGACAGGGTTTTTTTTTTCCCTTCAAATCTCTTCTGAAATTTTCTCCTATTGTGGTGTTTTCAAAAGCAAAGCACCAAACCTGAGCACTCAAAACTGAAGCAACATGTATGCTAGGCAGAAATGCAAGGACGTTAAATATTTAATCTTTGATCTTAAAACTCAAAGTAACAATTTAGATTTGGTTCCTGTTTGAAAATCAGTGTAAGGTTTAACTGTTTATTTCTCTAAATTGATTTAGATTGACATTGCATCCAGACCAGTGTATCTTAAAATGTTCTTTTTCTTTCTGTGCAGTTTACCACTCCTATGTCCATTTTTATTTTGTTTTTGCAATGTGATCCTGCTTGTGATGGCTTCCTATGCTTTTCCATGATGCACTCTGTCCTGTCCTTACCAAATCAAAAGGCCAGCATCTCTGCCCCCGAGTCAAATGCACAGAGGCAACAGCTTTTGGCAGCATCAGTGCTTAGTCAGTAAAGGTGGATAAGAGTGGGACAGCTTGAAAGAACAGATGTATGGTGTGAGGATGCAGGCATGTTTTATCTGGAAGTAGCCTTCATCTTTGCCTAGTTCAAAGGACTGAACATTGTATATCCAAGTGTGTTTGTCCCTTCATTTCTGCCTTTTTGTTGCTATCAAGGAGTGGCAGTGGTACCTGCTGTGTTGTTCTCCCTGTGAAATGTCAACGAAAACTGTTCAACTCTTACACTAATTTGCTCCAGATAAAAAATGTCAGGAAAGCATTCCCGGCCATCAAAGCTTCCCTTTGTAAGAGGAGCTGGCTGGTGAGTAGAGAAGTCATATTACTGATATGGAACAATCAATTGAAGAACTGTAATTCAATCAAGTGTTTCTGCTGGTATCATAAACCATGAGAGCAGAGCTCAGCCCATTTAGAGATCATCAGAGCGCTGTGACTGAGTTAATACAGACCCTGCAATCGATCCCTAACCTCCCCTTAACTTTCCCTGTTGCTCTCAGCTTTTCCATCTCTTCTGTTTCTCCTCTGTTCCACAGCCCTCACCTGTTGTCTGCTTTCCCTCCCCTCCTCTTTTGCCAGCTACCTCCTGTTCCTAGTGCCCATTCATCCTTACTTTGTGAGCCCAGATATATAACAAGGCTGGCAGATGGTTTTGTTTTGGATTTTTTTTCAGTGAAGGGGCCTGTCTACTACGTTGGTTTGGTGAAATTTATTTTCTTTTTATTTTGAAGCATCCAGAATTTGGGTTAGAAGGTCCAGTAATACAGATAAAGGTTTTTTTTTTCTTTTAAGGTTATGGATTCAGGGTGTGTCCGTCTTTGATATTTCATTAGAACCCTAAAGGGAATGTCTGCCCAGGTGATGGGCTTATAAACGCTGTTGCTACCACTTGGATCTTCATGTATTTTTCATGAGGTGAACACATGTACATGCAATGTATACAGTGGCATAAAATTTTTAATTTACTGGTGGGTGGCATGTCTTATGACTGGCATGGGGTGTTTGGCCTTTTTATTTTATTCTAAAACAGAACTTTTATTACTTGACATTTTGAGTTGACTACCTGTACCTGATTTCTGATGTGATTGTGCAGGTAGTGCACGTGATCCCTCTGAAATGGCCATGTGCATGCATGCCTCCAAGTGTGTGCTGAGCACCTTCTTGGGGAATTCATTGGCATAAGCAGATGCTGGGGGCTACTGTAGGAAAGCATATGTTGAGCAAGGTGTGAGAAATTGGTGGTGTCACCTATTCCAGTGAGGGGGAGATAGCCATGAAAAGGCATCTATAATTTGACATTCAGTTAAGGCTGGGACAATGGGACCCCATGTTGGTTGTCGACTACACACAAAAAAAACCCCTCCAGATATAAGTGTTCAGTAAAACCCTAGCTGCAGCAGAATACATCTTTTCATAGGCACTGGTCCCTAAGAGCATTTTTGGGTGTGATTGCCCTGATGTGCCTTTGGCACTTGGCATATTTGAAGTTTTTTGCTGTTATTTCTTTTTCCTCTTCCCTTTCCTCAATGTGCATAAAAGCTCAGCTCTTTCTTTATCTGTGGGTGGTATGTATTCATCAGCCTGGCTCACCACATCAGAACAATCAGCAATTGACCGTATGTTGAATACAGACATGCTCATTAATTTTAGGAGCCAATGTTCACTAACCAAAATGGCTCATAAACTATCCCAAGGGAGCATGAGGAAATTGGAATTTCAAGCTGTGTTGCTGTCATGGTGGAGGGACTGCCAGACCCTTTCTCATCTCAGCCCTATGGTGGTCATCTGGGAGCTGCTCTGCTGGCAGAGGAGGGCAGCTCATGCATAGCAAACATGGGCCTTCCTCCTCTCTGCATCCCTTTGCCTGTGCTCAGCCTAATCAAAAGCAGTAGGATGTGGTTTCCTTGTTAGCACGCTATGGCATGAAAGGACAACTCTGTAGTCCTCTGGAAGCTGAGCTGCTTCTTGTTGGGATACAGGGAGTAGCCATCCTCTAGGTCCTCTGCCAATTAAACCACAGTCCAGTTAGAACCACAGTATAATCCCTAGCAACAAACTCCAGTCACTGCTGAAGTAAGAATACCCAGTCACAGCCACCTCGGCTTGTTTAAGCTATTCTGGTAGCTTTGAGTTAGAGATCTCTTTGGTGTCCCTAACAGTGAAGACTTCTCCCACCCCCACATACTTCAGAACTGTTCTCTTTCAAGGTTTTTTTTTTTTTTTTTTTTTTCTTTTGTTAAAATAATTTCTCTTCCTTCAAACCTTTCAAAGCACTTCTGAGGCTTCTCAGTTGCACAAAGAAGGCTTTATGGTTGAATTCCTAGCTGCATTCCTTGTATTGTCAGCTATTTCATGTTTCATATAATATAAGCAAGGTTTTTTGCAGTTGCTAGTGATTAAGGGCCATTTTGTGAGGCTGCTTGCCCACCCTGAGACCCCTTCAAGAAGCTTAATTGTCAGAAGGTAATGAGCCCTAATTCTTTAACTATGAGATGGCTTTTACTTGTTTCAAGGCAGACTCTGAAAAATATGGGAATGGGGAGAGAGGAGGCAAATCTCAAATGACCTGGTCACCTATACAATTTGCATACCTATTTAGAATAGTGGGCTGTGTTTTAATCACTAGGTTATGCTATGATTTGTGAGGTGTGTTTTTTAAGGTGCAAATGGGTTTGTACCTCTATGGGGGACACTTGCCACTAAAATGGGGAATACATTATCATGGTCTGGATTTGAGTATGTACACAAAGAGGAATGGGACATTGGCAAGTGGTTATCCATGTGTTTTTTACTAGTCAGTAGGAGCTGACCGAGTAATTAGTGGTAATGAAATTGTATTTGGTAAAGTCATGGTATTGTGTATGCTGTCCCTGCTGTGTGTTGCCACTGAAATACTCTGCCTTTTCCTATGCAGCCTTTCAACCTTTCAGGACATACATATCTTCTGAAATACTCAGAACACACATCTGAGCAATATCTATTGAAATCAAGTATGTGTCTGTGTGGGGGTGGAGAACTGTCAGCATTTATTTCAACAAAAGGAATTAGTCATCACAGGGTTTTATCATGAACTTCTGTTTGTCTGTCTCATACCCCAGAAAAAGAGGAACAGTATTTTATTATTGTTTTCCCTTGGATCTCCTACCAGTAACACTATTATCTGCAGAAATAACTTTTTCTGTTCTTTTTAGACGTGAATAAGATATAGGGATAAATACTGTGAACAGATTCCTGACAAACTGGTGAAAAGAGTGCATAAAATTAAGTTTCCTAGACCTTTTTGATACTCATCTAATATAAGAGCCCCCAGAAAAGCCCCAAATCCTCTCTTGAAAATACTGTATTTTTAAAATGGCTTGAAAATGTTAGACAAAAATGGAAATCAAAAACACTTCAAAGGCTTATGAAAAACTGGTTGAGGAAATCCGCAGATCAGTGGATTTCTTGGAGGAAGAAGAGAAAGTAAACTCAACACTTCCAAGTTATGTGCAATTACAGTCTGTCTTGAACAAGCCATTTGCTTTTTGGTATTGTGCATTTTACTACATTTTCAGCAGCAATAACATGCATCACAGTACTAGGTAAACAATTTATAGGTAATGGAGAGAGAAAAAAATCATGACAGCTTTGAAAACATTGTATATATTTAAAATTGACCACATTTGGAGCCTGTTGTTATTCACTCAACTTTAAAGGCAATCTGCAGTGCTCAGTCAAATTCACACTCTGCTTATGGTGAGGATTCAAACAACTTTTACAAAAAGTGTAGCAAATTCAGTTTCCTGTTTGTTTCAGAATTGCTGGTAACCAGATCATCATTTCTTGGAGTCTTGATTGGCTATTTGGGATTATTCAGAAAAAATCTGACCTTTCATCTCACTATTTTGTGAACAACTTGGTTAGAGTTTCATACACAAGATCTGGCTGGACACAATAAACTATGTACCTTACTGCTTCTGAATTGGATAATTAGAGTGCAGTCATGGATGTGGCACAAGATTCTCAGAAATTGTAAAGAATATTCAATATTTACAGCTGTGGGAATTTCTTTAATGGTGGCAGACTGGCTTCTGAGGATATCACTAAGCAAAATGATGATGCGATAATGTTGAAAACAAATGTCGGGCTTGGGAGGTCAAAGATAATTTTCAGTCCCAAGAAGGATGTTTTCATGCCTTTCTTTCCAAACTTATCAGAAGCAAGTGGAGAGGAGGAACTTTGTATACCTGAAGAACAGGGGGAGCTTTGTTTCATGGTGTGTTCAGGCTCATTGGAATGATGAATTGTTAAGCAAGGCTTGGGGATAGTGGCTCTTGGGCAGGCTCATGATACTCTGGTTTTGGTGTATGAAGTTGTGAAGGATGGGAGCAAGCATTGGCGGTTGGCTGGGTAGGAGGTGCCAGTGTTTTTAATGCTGGACACACACACAAGGTACGCTGCTGTCATCTTCTTTGGCAAAGACCAAGGCTCACAAACTGTTCATCTGAACCGGGAAGAAGCCATCTCTCATGTGGCTGGTTGATATAAAGGTATGCTTGGTGTCTCAAATAGGAATTAAGATCTGCAGATGCATGCAGCACCAGAGCAGTTTTCTGGGTCAGTGCAGATTTTGAAACCTCAGATCACTTGTGTTTAAAACCCTTTTAATGAGTGCTAAAATAACTTGTCTTCCTTATTTCATCATATTTGAGTTGGAACTTAGTACTTTTTTAGGGTTGTTATGACTCAGGATTTAGCTTGCCTTTGAAGACAAGCCCTCAGGGAGTCCCTAAGTCATCTTCCATGACAAAGGCATCTGTCCCACTAGAATGAAAGTTAACTTCGTCCTTGGAAGCATCTGTGGCCTCATGCAGGCAGTAATCATATTTGTCTGTTGTTTCTATCCCTGATGGTTTAGCGGTATGGTGCCACGGTGGGGGGAGTGAGATTGTTGGTTGGAGCTGAATGTAGCATTGTAAATGAGAGCATACCCCTAATTTATATGGCAATCCCAGAATGTACTCAGGTATATTTGTCAACCATGCATTTGCTTTACTTCCCTTCACCCTTTCCTACTGCCTGTGCATATTGATCAGGCTGTCATTGAGCTGTCCCCAGGTCTCTTCCCTGAGGGGTCATAGTTAATACTGGCTGCAGATATAGGTTGGGGCAGTTTAAATTGAGTTTTCTGCTCTATGTTACCTTTTATTTAACAGAACTGATCTGTTATGCTGTAGGTATAACCAGCTTGATCAGAGATTTTAGAGTTTTCTCCTTCTACAGTTTAAAATAGATAAGTCTTTCTACTAGCGAGATTTTTCCCACCTTATTACTTGTTTTTACAAATTGTTAGCGCATACAGGAAAAAGTATTCTTGAGTTATCACATACTGTGCTGTATTTCAGGCATAATGGGATATTTGGTGTTTACTGTTTTGCTGATTTCTGATTAAATGATAGCACTATGTGCATCTAAAGGACTCTTAGATTTTGTTCTGATTGCTATTTTAAAAATGTGACCTCTGTGATATTCTGGTCACTGGTATCCACTAGTTCATCAATAATTGTCTTTATTTTAACTTTTCTGAATTAGTGAGAAAATGTTTTTTCAATTCTTCTTGTACCCTAGAACTGGCAGTTTAAAAAAGCTCTTAAACTAAAATTGTTTAATTTCTGGCCTGCTGATCAGGTATCTGTTACACTAGATTTCTTTTCCCCTTTGATTGCCTTCATTTTGGAATAAACACTTTTTGTTGAAGACAAAGTGGTATTGTAACGACAAAAATACCACACTGTAAACACATTTTCAAAATGTACTAAACGAAGGCTGTCTGCCTATAGTGATGTCAAGTCACTGAATAGTATGGGAGCTGAGCCTGTTGCTGCTCTAACAGTATCTGCATCAGAGGGCTGGTGTGTTTATTGCCCTAATTCTACTGAAGTCATTGGAGTGTTTCTAGAAGAAAACTTGGCCCTGATCTAGCCTACTCAAGTACTTTATAGCCAGGTAATACAATATCCCATTGATTTCCCTTTTTATCATTTCTCTGCATTTTTGCCTTCAGAAATGCCTGTTGAGTTAGGATCTGATTCTTTTGCTAGGGATTCTGTGCAGCCTCACAATTTGGTGCACTATCAAGCCTTCTGTATGTTTTATTTTTGGCACTGTTACTTTTAGACCCTTAACAAAAGAAAACTTAGGAAACTGGTTTTTTATGATGTGCCTATTCTTTTTGTTTATTGTGCCTCATTCACTCTTTGAATGCATTAGCTATTTTCAATCACAAGTGTCAAAATGAGGTGACTAAAAGGTTTTGTCCTCTATTTTAAGGAAGCTATTTAAAACAATGCCACAGAGAAGCTACAAAGTGAGCTTTGTTTTTGGGTGCCACAATTCTTGCAGAAGACCCAACCTCAGTAAAAGTGTCAGTCAATATTATTATCTAGCACTAAATAGATTTTTTTTAAGAAGCTGGGCTTGAACTGCTTCTGTTGCCCATGACTTAAGGTTGTTAATTTATAGCCTTGTTCCTGTTCTGGAAATTAAATCCATCAAGCTCACCATCTCCATCCTATACAGAGCATGTTAGAAATTGCATCTCTGCAGCAGGGAAGAAGTGTTCTCTCTTCATCCACAGGTCCCAGGTTTTCATCTGTTATGACTGCCTGTAGCATCCCAGTGTGTTTCCTCAAATCAGGTGGCTGCAATAGGCTCCATAACCCTCATGTATCTTGTGCTGGGTGTTGGTGTGCTTGGGTAAAAGCAGATCTATGTCCTTTCAATACCAAAGCTACCTCCTGTGGAATCAGTAATTTATTTTTCCTGTGATGGTTTATGTCTTGTCATCTTCCCATTACTGCTTGAAAAATGGTCCTTCTAGTTGTACAATGAGGGTTGTCAGAGACACTGTAATCCCGAATCTTCCTGTGCCTTGCATTATTTCTTTCTTCTGACTTTCTATTAAACAAGAGAAGCTACAAACCCACAAGTTTTGGCACTCTCACTTATGAATTGGCTATTGTATAAAGTTAAAGCTCTGACACTAGAAAGTCAAAGAATCAGATGAGTTTCATGTTTGCCAGAAATACAATTTCCTGTATTTCTAAAGATCAAAGATTTTTGCATCCCTTTCTTTTATCCGTTTAAGAGGGAAAATTAGCCAAATCTTGTGGTTTGAAACCAAATCCCAGCTCTGAAGTATTTGTCATGACTCCTGTTTTCTCCACATTTTTATTAATTTCTACTTGGAATATTGGAGGGGATGGCTCTGATGTATTGAACTATCATCTCAACAGCATCCCCATAAGCTGTCTCTATAAATAATTCTTTCTCTACTGGTTCAGAAACTTGATCATTGGCAAGAAATGCAGGATGTCTTAGTTTTCTCTGCCAGGTGGCCCTGAAAGAAATTTCTGATGTGATATTTGGTTTGACTCAGCAATGGGGCAACTGAAAAAAGGCTTATCTCTGTCCTTATTTTTCAGAGAATGCTGAGAGGAGGTTGGAAGATGAGTAAAATAGGGAGCTCAAAAACTAACAGCAGATCAAAAAGGGGGCCAGGTAGAATGACGAGCCTGAACAGAGAAAGGGGAGAGAGAGACTGGAAGAGGTAAAAAGTGTGAGGGAGCAAAGACAAATGAAAGCAGAGAGAAAGGATGTAGCAAAGAGAGCCCAGTTTTTCTCTGTTTTCAGCACTGCAGCAAGTCAGAGGAGGTATGGGTTAATGGAATGTCTGGGCAAAAGCTTGTCCTGCTCAGCAGATGGAGGAAAGAAATCTAAGAAACACCATCAAAATGAACAAGAAGAGGGAAAGAGAGGCTGTATTTCATGCACAGGGAGACAGGAGAAGATAACCTTCTAGGAGGACTGCAGTAAAGAAATGTTGGAATGATGGAGGGAGAAGGGCAGGACATGAATAAAATGATGGAAAATAAAAATGGGGGCAGAAGAACTTATGACAACTTAGAACAGCTTGGAAAAGGTCATGCATGCCCTCTGGGCTCCTAGCCACACTAGAGCTGAGAAGACTGTCATGGTAGATAAACAAGGGATGGTAGGATTGAACACAATTTATCACTTGCTTGTCATTGGCATGGGAATGGAAATGAATATCCCATCCCTGTAGGGTTGTCAGAGCACTGGGGAAACTGGCCTCTGGATTGTCTTGGCTGTCAAGTGAGAGGAAAGGTGCCAAATACTTTGCGTGTGTGTTTCTGTCCAGCTGGGTGGTACTGGAAGGGTTTGTGAAGGAATGGAACAAATGTCTATGTGAATATATCTTGTTACACTGAAATGGCCCGCTTCTGTGTTGCCACATCCACTGGCCCATGAAATTTGACAGCAAACAGAATATTCTTGTAACATGGTGATGTCTGTGGCTTGAATAATTTATTAATTCTCCTCTTTAAGGGCAGATTACTTAGGTCCTCCCCAAAACATGAGAGCACTATGAACTTTGATAAAGGTTTTAAGACAAAAAAAATTGGTCTGTGTGTTCCCTCTCCTATCAGGTCCTCTATTTGGTACTATGAGAACTTCATAGATGGCCTCATGGAGCAAGGTGCATTAACTACCAATTTTTTTGTTTCAAAGATGAGACTTCTGTAATGCATGGTGCTACTCTTTATAGTACCACACTGCAGCTATCTACAGCTATGAATATTCCTAGATAAAATAGAGGATGGAAAGAGTAGCAAACCTATGTGAGAAAATTTGTCTGCAGTTCTTGCTGCCAGGCTCTTAGCAGGTTGAAAACCCACCCTGAGGACAAGGGTTGTCTTTAACCAGTAAGAGTCATGTAGCATTTGTACAAACCATGCTTCCTCCTGCATCATGCTCCTCTTCCCTGAAAGCTTTCATTCAACTTCATTGGACCTAAGTTACTGGGGAATGGCACAGGGCTAGGAATAGGCATGGAGTTTCCAAAACCAATGTGAAACTTGAAATGCAACATGCAAATGTGAATTTTGCAAACTGGAATGAATTCTCCTTTCCTTTCCCTTGGTATAATCAGGAATGCACTTGCAACACTTCCAGTTTTCGAAGAGTGGAGAAGATGATACAGTTTTTAGGGGTAAATGAATTGAGGACTTGTTAGATATCCATGCTATTCCTCTTACTGATGTCTGTCTACTTCTGGGATGCTGGCAATCCTTTTATTCTTACAGCAAGACCTTTGTGCTGATTAGCTATATGGACACTTTGAATTTGAAAAAGAGCTGAATTTTGGAAAGGAGTTCTGGTTTTGAATATTCTTGGGGCTCTGTAGGTCAGGCCCTCAGCTCCAGTCACTCCCTCTCAATGGATATGAAGAATGACCAGTAATCCTTAGGAATGTGCACCTATCCTTCAGAGAGGGAAGGGAGCTCTTGCTGAGACACAAACTGAAATTGCATTGAGCTTGGGCAGAAGAATAATTTCTGATTGTTTCTCAGCCTGAAAGAGTAATATCACAGATACAACAGAAAATCAGTAATGGACCACTTTGCCATGTTTTTAGGACTAATGATTATCCAGCTGAGAGATAAGGCTGTAATTCTCCCTGATGTCTTTTATTTCCAGTGAGAATTTTGGAGAGGCAGGTGACTGAACCCTGTGAGCTAACTGAGGGCGAGGGAACTTCTACAGGACATGTGAACTCATGCCTCATGGGATCTGTGTGGCTGTCTAAGCACAAATCTCTGCCCATATCAAGTATATAAAATATCTTTCCTTATGTAAAAATATCTTATTTGAAAATCTACATCTCCTTCCTCTAGAAGGGAGAAGGCAAGAAGCATCACCTGCCTGACAAGTTTACTATCACTTCTCACCAATGCCTGAGAGACTTTACAAGTGATTTCTGCCCATTTCCTTGTCCTCATGAGACTCTGTGGGAAATGGCAGCCTACCAAGGTCAATGAAGCCTTATTTCTGGAAGAATGTACTTTTTCAGCTCATTGTCTGGATCCCTTGTGTGGTTTCTGAAGACTACAATTCTATCAGTAAGCTTCCTGCCCTACTTTTATTTCTTGTGTGTGGTTCAGGGGTTTAAGCTGATTTTTTATTTCCAGAGCTAGCAGGAAGGGGAGAAAAGTGACCTCATGTGAAACATTATGGACAGGTTTTTTACTGCCTGGAGAGAAAAAAAGACAAGATGCTATCTCCTTGTGTGGCCGAAGGTTTGAGTCTTCACTGGTGATCTCTCCAGTGTTCTTCATGCTTACACTTGCCTGCCCCTGCTCCCTTTACCAGGTTGTCTGAGCTATGAACCTTTCTTCCTAGTTCCCTAAGGTATCCTGGGCACCAAAGTGATGGTGGTTGTCCCTAGTTCATTATTAATGGCATGATTGTACCTTTGAGAGAAGAGATCCTTGCTTTTCCCATGAGTTGGCTCCCAAATCTAAAGCCCATGTCTCTTGCATTTTGTCCTGTCAGTCACAGCAGTTGTCCCATTATTTCATGCTGATTGCTGCCCACTGCATTTTGACCTGTTTCTTCCATAAAATCATAACAATGCACCAATGATAGGCATTTAGTAGGTGATCCATTCCCCATTCTGACAGTCACTTCTGTTGTGTTCCTTAAAGCAGGAGGGTTATAACTGCACAGTTCCCATTAGAGCTAAAAGAAGTGGCAAAGCTACAACCAACTCCCACCAGCCTCACGAGCAGTTGACAGTTATTTAACCTTTAGTGACAGGTGGCGTACTTCAAAGAGAAACAATGCTTTGTGGGCAATGGTTTATTTCTTGAAAATCAAGCTGTAAATTCAACAATTTCTGGGGGCCACATTTCTTGCCTATTGTTTGAGTGTTGCTCAGAAGTCTGTTGTGTTATCAGCTTGGATATGGAACAGTTGCAGTTCTATCAATTTGATGTCATGGAAGGAGCTAAGGCTGGCAGCAGGTGTTTACATTTTGAGGGAGTGTATTGTGAATGAGCTGGAGAAGGAAGCAGGCATGGAAGAGGCTTCAAATTTTCATCAGTCCTTCATTTCTTGACTAAACTGTAATGGGGGTTCTTCCTGCTTTTTTTGGATGCTAGTGCCTTTGTTTCATGGAGCCCGACACTTCTTCACAACCTGTGGGGTACGAGAGAAGAGATGGGTGTCAAAATCAAACAAATCCATCAGACATGGATCTGTAGCTTCCCTGACAGTGAAGGCCGCTGCTCTTTCCTTAAACCAGGCTGGGCTGGTGGCCACTTGGTGCTGGGTGTTTAAGGATCTTCACTCAATCAACCACATGTGTTCATCCTCTTAAGAGGTCATCTGGGAAGCCAAGGACAGACTTTCAACTGAGTTATGTTATCTGTCTTTCTGAAAGTATTCAAAAAGAAGGAAAAATTCCAGACTCGGAGGTGCTTTTGCTAATTTTCCTCTTTCAGCTGTTCTTCTACATATTTTAAATGTCTCCCATAATGCTTTTATCTTTCCTCCTTTCCTTTGCTGTGTTAGCTTTAATGTTTTTATTCAGTACATAGTTTTGTGTTTTGTTAGAGCTCAAGCAAGCCTTTCATTTTTCAGGCATATCTGGATGTGCAAATGACCATTTGCATGTGAAAAATGAGTGCGCCCACAATTCTGCATCTACCCATAAATATTGGAAAGTACAAAATTGGAGGCTGCAGTATGCAACTTAGTGCAGTGTCTTTGTGCACTGTTCTGTTCAGTTTATTGTTGGTGAAGCATGCACCTATGCAAAAAGCTGAAATTGTACACGCATTTTCACTCTAAATGCTAGATTTCAAATGGAGATGGAGAACATTTTTTGGTTGTGTACTTCATTTGGCAAAAATGAGCGGTTTTCTTAACCAAGTGATTTTTGAAGAAGTTTAGCCCCACGTTTCTCCCTCAAATTGAAGAATAAAAAATTTCTACTTTGGTTTTTTCCAGAAGATATTTTTTCCTCCAAATATCTTTTTAATATCTCATTCTTTTAATTGAGTCTAAGAAACTAATAAAAGAACAAGAATAAAATGACATTGAATTAAAGCAGTGGTGGATATTTGGTAGAACATCAGCAGCAAAATTCAGTGCTTCAGATAAACTGTAAATAAGATATGTCTCTTTGGCAAAGAGAAAAAAAAATCAATTAGTGCTGAATAATTCATTCCCAGACAACACTGTCTGTAGATAAAACAGGTTGCTTGGGTGCGAGGGCAAGCCTCATGGATCTGCACAGATCGGCTTAGGTTTGACAGAGCTTAGTACCATCAATGTCATATGAACGTAGTTAGGCTGGCTTCAGGCTTAGCTAGTTCCAGGCATCCTTTTAGCTCTCTGCCTCAGTTAACAAACCTTTCTGGGACAGAAGTCAAAAGATGCAGAAAAATCTAAGTTATCACACATGTCAGCATAGGTGTGGAAGTAGTTACACTGTTGGTGTGGATTTCTCTTCAGGATGTACCTCCCTGGTGCCATGCCAGTAGAGAACTGGTTGCTTTTACAGATTTCTGTTTTAAGATGTTGGCAATTTTTAGGAGGAAAATTGGGCAGCCTTGTCTACTTCAGAACAGGGTTTTGGGGGAAAGTGATGAACATTGCCCCTGCTGTTCCTCCCACACCCACCTCCCCCCCCATCCTGCCCATATTGAAAAGTAGCAATTAGAGCTATGAGAACTTGTAATTTACTGACTATTTTGCAAATGAATGTAGTTTCCAACTTTTTGAAGATGCACAGAAATTATAATTTGCCTGTGACTTACACTGCTGGGAATGGATGAGTCTTTGAAAATCTTGGTGGGGTAATGACAGTGGAACAGTGGCTATTCCCAGGCGCTAACTTATCAGAGTTTCAGTGCACCTTCTCTGAGCCTCTGTTTGTTCACTGTTTTAGTTAGTAGACTTGGAAAAATAATTGTAGAGATTATACCACAGAGCAGAGAGTTTGAAAGGGACCACAGTGGGCCATCTAGTCTAATATCCCTGATTAAACAGGGTCATTCTAAAGTACATTACAAAGGATTGCATCCAGATGGTTACTCTGTAATCTCTAAGAGCAACCTCTTCCAATGCTTGGTCACCTGCCCAGTAGAAAAGTTCTTCCTTATATTCAGGCAGAACTTTCTGTGCATCGTTTTCTGCCTGTTGACTCTTATCCTGGTGTTTGAAACCACTTAGCAGACCCAGGCTTTGTCCTTTTGACCCTCTCTTCAGATAATTGCGGACTGATGAGGTCCTCTCTCTTATCTCTTCTCCAGGCTGAACAGGCCCAGCAGCCTCAACCTTTCCTCATGTCATGGTTTAACCTGAGCCACCAACCAAATGCTCTGCAGCTCCTTGCTCACCCTCCCACCTGCAAGACCAGGGAGAGAATGGGAAGAGCAGAAACTAGAAAATTTGTGGATAGACATAAAGGTAGTTGAATAGGGAAAGCAAAAGCCATCTGCGTAAGGAAAACAGGGAATTACTTCACTGTTTCTTATGGGCAGGCAGGTGTCCAGCCATCTCCACAAGAGGAGGGTGCCATCACCCATAATGGTTCCTTGGGAAGACAAATGCCATAACTTGGAATATTCTCCCCTTAAAAACCCAAAACAGATCTCCATACCAGGCATTGTGAAGAACACTACCTCAGCCAAAACCAGCATATCTTGTAAGAGAGATGCTCTACTGTGTACTTTTCTCATGCAGGAAGGCAAAGATGTGTTTTCTTACTCTGTCAAATCTCCCTTCGTGCTTAAGCTGGCTCAAAGAATTGGGTAGAGCGGCACAGATGTGGTCTTTATGTCTAGATGGGTGCACAAGCACTATCTGTTCCTCTGAATCCATTTCAGCCTTGATCTGCCTAGAATGGTTTTAGGTAGGGTTTTCATACTCATGGAGTCAGTGGCACAACCTTATCTGTGGCTATTGGGTTATGGCAGCCTGAGTGGCAGTATCTTGTTTGGCTCAGTAGCTGTGTCATCAGGTCCTGGTCCTGCAAAGAGGACCAGGCTCTCAGGGCTGCATCTTGAGGATTTGCTGCTTGTCTACCCCAACCCTACCCTACTGTGTTACTATGTGAATCCATTGCAGGGCATGGTCTTTAGTTTAAGTCTTTGTGAGGTGTAGCCAGGCTTGCATACTTAGTTTATAAATAATGATCCAAATGTCAGAGAAGAAGCAATAGAAGAGTCTGGCTGTCCATTGATTTAAAGCTTGAGGTGGACAATGCAATCCTCCCTTCTCCCTGTCTCCAAACAGCTTTTTTACAAAAATATACCTTTAAGTCAATTGATGTGATCATAAAGTCAAGTTGACCTTGTGGCATTTTTGAGATGTGGAGAAGTGAAAGAAAAATCTTCAAGGAAGTAAAAAGAAGATCACAACAACCCCCAATTTTTTGTCTTAAATCAAAGGAATGAAAACTTTATTTTTTTTAAAATAAAAAATTCTAAACCAGAGCATTCTATTTCCAATGCAACACTTGTGTTCATCCAAACAAATTACTTTCAGGGCTTCATCTGATGGGTTTTTTGTTTGTTTTTTTAACTTTAGATTTATTTTGGTATGCTTTTTAGAGCAACCAAAAAAAAAAAAACAAAAACCAAACCCAAACTTATTTTGATTTGCTAGCAAAAAAAACCCCAAAAAACCAGTTATTTTTACAGCTCTAAATTGCCCATTTATAAGAGACAAGGGATTTATTGCTGTCTGTTAACGTGTGTTGCTCATGAAGGAATTTCTTTGTTTATCGACTTTTCTTTTTTAGAGAGGGAATTAAATTCCACACAAAAGACATGGACAAATGTAACATGGATAAAAGAAGTCAGGAACTACCAAAATTAAAATACAGTCTTGAAATGCTCACAGGCAGTTCATATTGCAGGATTTCTGCCTTGTGCAATGAGTGGCTTAGTGTATGATAAAGATGTAAGGACATACAATGAATAATAAAAGAAAGATTGAAGAGTCTCATCAAGTCACAGACATCCTATGGACTAAATGTAGTAGGATCTGGGCAGAGAATGTCTAAAAGGTATAACAATGCTAAATTGAAATAGCTGCAAACAGGCAACTGTGGTTAAGAGTATGAAGGGGGAGGTGTTACATTGACATTTTCTGACTGTGCATCACTCTGAAAATCTAATATTTAAAAATTAAAATCACTCTAAAATTCCTTTCATTACTACTGATGTAAATGCCTGTGAGCACTCTTGGGATTATCTGAATCAAGCTGTTGTGCAAAACATGGCCAATTGTCCTGTGTGGGAAAGACCTGGAAGTCAGGAAAGCCTCTACATGATCACTGATACCTGCATACACAGAACAAATAGCCTGGAATAAACTCCATGCATCATAAGCTACCTTCAAAACCATTTGACAAACTTACGGTTTTTGCAAGACCTGAAGTAGGTTTTTGGATGCCTTTCAAGAGTACTGTAGAGCAGTCATATACAGCAAGGTGGCAAACCTTAGATGGCTTCTGTGCTGTTCTGGGCAATGCTACTGTTTCACATTAATGTGGTTGCTGAAAGAAAAGGAGCGTAGCACTTGGCAGTGTTTCAGTAAAATGCAATATGTATTTGCTGCTTGATCTTGGGTTGCTGATCTGCACAGAGTTTGGGGGTGCTGGAATCCCAGCCTAAAACTTTAGCTTAATGTTTGTGGTAGGCTGTAAGTTGGCAGAGATGTGCATCTTCGAGTCACTGCAACAATGTAAGAGAAATGTCTAGTCTCTTATCTGTTGAGTTATACTTAGTAATACAGAGCATATTTATTGACCTTTTCCCCTTCTCTATTTGTCAAAGTTACCTGGGAAAAGTGATTAACTTGGTGCTGCTGTGTGGGGATCATTACCTTTGCTAACATATTTTGACCACTGTAGAATGGGATTAAATACCAAAGGAAAAAGAACTTTTGATTAACTGAAGAAATATATGTGTGTTATAGCTTTTTTATTAGGTGTACTGAGCTTTCTCTTGTGGTTTTAGGTGAGAAAAATTGTCAGAACTCATTGAAAGAACAAAGTTGACCAGTAGTCATTGCTCGCCCATCCTGTGTTTTCTTGTAACATTAGAAATGTGTTGCCTGCAATTAATAAAATGCTTGCTTCAGTGTGCAGAGCTTATCATCTTATATATGGGAAATTTGCATGAACTTCATTTGTTACACATCCCTTTCCACCTCTTCTGTCTTCCTGGATAAAAAAATGATTTTTTTTCATATGACTTGGTTAAAACCAATTATTTTTGCTCCTCCTCTTTCCATGTACCAAAAGAATACCACTGACAAAGTAGCCAACCTTGTGACAGTGAGCACTGATTAAATGCAAAGATGTTTGGTAACTGGAAGCTTCACCTCAGACTCCATTTGCCCCAACGTTATATGTACTTGTGTAACTTTCTGTCATGCTATTGCATCATCATTTTGTTACAGAGATGTTACATGCTGTTAGACTCAAAGAAAAGACTCGTTCTTCTAATGTTGGTTACTAGAAAGGAGTTTGTATTTTTCTATTTTAAGACAGGATTTTCCTTGCAGTGGGGCTTGAGTACTTTAAAAATTTCCAGCTTGAGGACATTTGGAGTACCAATGCTCCAGGTGACAGAAGCACTCTAATAGCTTACTGCCACCAGTAGATAGAGTGTGCCTCTTCCAGGGGCATGTTACTGACACTTATTTTCTATTTTGGTGCTCAACAGGTCCCTCTCCAACTCCTTTCAAACCTGGCACATAAAAGCATCTTATTTCCAGATTGGTTAGTGAGCCAAATTTTTTGGGTGAAACGTGGGTTCAGTAGGCACTGAGCTGGTTCAGGAAAGGGGGAGAGTTGCACAGCTAAGAACATGGTTGAGGAAAGAATTTGGGGACCAAGTATTCACTCTTTGGACTCAGTGGCCTGTTGGATGTGCTTGGCTGCTCAGGAAATAATGCCTTCAGAGGAAATGTCTTAAAGAACCATTACTGAAACTTGTACTCACATTTGTTAAAGTTTTCTCAAGTTCTTACACTACCTGGCTGTGTAATTTAATTTAGCAGACAGTTGGCAAAATGCCCTGCATACTATTTTTACGAGGTAGTAGTTGGTTATAGAATCATTAGCCCTTCCTCCCTCCCTGAACTACATCTTAGTGTATCCTTGAGATTTAGTGTTAATTCAGAGCCCTTGCACACTAAATGATGTACAAATTCTTGCTGAAAGGGACATATTTGAAATCCCCTGGCAGATGCTCCTGGCTTTTTAACTCTCAGACTAAACACTGTGGACATTAAAGCTGCTTAATTCTATCTGTCATGACTTTTGAATAATAGCAATGAAAGCCATTCTAAGCACTCTGTAGTGGTTAAATCACTTGTGCCATGTTCTTTCAAAAAAATAATTGTTGCTGGATATTGGCCAAGCTCAGAAAATTTCAGCTCTGAAGATGAACATTTTGGCAACTTATGACTGACTGAAATCAGCACAAAAACTTATTTGCATTCTTAACTGTACCAGATATTGCTGCTGTTGCCCTGCAAACTGGACAGCAGGCTGTAGAAGTAAGGGCCACTGTGCTGGCATGAGATCTGTTAATGCCTATTGCTTCTTCTTCCTGACCTCAGGCACAAGTTAGGAATTTTTTCTAAATTCCACCTACTGATGTTGGTTTATGGGTGGCATCAAGCATGTTTCTGTACACTCTTATGTCATCCCATGTAGATATGTACCTCCCTGCCTGCTCTGGCCTGGTGTTGGGAGCTGTAGAGTAGAAAGGACACAAGTTACTTAAGGGAATTAACAGGGAGTCAGGATGGCCCTGTCAAACCAAGTCCCAAGACTCGGGTCTGGAAGTGTCTGATCTGGAGCATTAGTGAGTCCTTCAATACAGACTGGAGACTTTCTGGAAGGAGGTCTAGGCAACAAGATAGGGCCAAGGGCTGAACTGATAATCAGCAAAAGATTCATGTAGTATGTCATCTTACAACATTTTGACAGCCTCACTGAAGTTCTTTTCATCTTGTGACAGTTTAAGAGATAAGAACTTGCATGGGAAGCCCTGGAAAAACAATTTGACTGTTAGCACTGGGCAAGAGGATGCAGAGGAAGCAAGTGCCAGATCTATTCCACCTTCTGCTAATGTAATCAAAGTTTAGCAGTGATGGGAAAGGAATGTTTCCACTGCTGCCTAGCAGTCTGTCATAGCCAGCTCCCCGATTTGTTTCTGTGAGAGAATGATCTTTACTCAGTGCTGTTATCACCACACTGCCATGCAGAATTTTTGATTCAGTATAAGCATACACAAGAATTTGCCTTTTCTGTCTAATTAGCATAGTGGCAAATGTTAACTGTAGAAGAGCTAAGTGCTTCTGGAAAGGCCAGCAGAAGTCTGATAAGAGAACTCAGGGGTGTGAAACAGCACTGCGTAGCTCAGGTGAAGTAACTGTTCCCCATCTTGTACATCTACACTGCTTTATATGAGCTTGAACCTATTAGTGTATGGTTGTGCCACTATCCCTTTTGGTGCTGTTTTGACTTTTTTTTTTTTTTTTTTTTGAGCCTTAACAGAAAAGTGGTTCATATTGAAGTGAGACTTGTTTGTTTTGATTAAAACCTGATACTACCAGCACCAATTCTTCCCAAGCAAAGAGTGCCAAAAGGTGTTACTTGAGTCCTGAGCCCTTTTCCATCACTGGAAGTGCTTAGACCATGTTGGGAGAGAATGACAGCAATGTCTGGGAGTGAATGCAAGGTGAGGCAGTGGTGCTGTGGTCATTAGGGACTCCTGTCCATCTTAGGCATTTTGACAAACAGATGTAAGGGGAGAGACCTCGTCTGGTGGTGTGAGCTTGTGAGAATCTGGTTTCCATAACAACTTACTTCAGGTGTTCTCTTTGTGTTCCAACATTATCTTTTCCTGTTGCTTCTAGAGCTTGACTTACCATAGCAGTGCAATGTATTTGGACAGCAGCAAGCTGCTCTTCAGGAGCTGGAGCACCTATTGTTACCTGAGGAGATGACTTATTATTCAGAGATAAAGCAGGAAGTGAGACATGTGTCTATAATGTCTCTATCTACTCTTTCTAGCCTTTTCAATATTTGGTATTGTTTGAGTGGCCCATAATGGAAACCTGTTAAAATATGTGTCATTAGGGATGCTCACAGTTCCCACAGTGTCACTGCAGTTTCCTGGAGGGGAGAACTGACCCTCATGCTCCTGACTATCCCCTGCTGCCCTGTCCTCTCTGCTTTTCAGTTCCTTTAACACAGGAGAGTCAGGATTGAATCAATGCATTTCAGTATAATCTAGTAAGTGACTTATATCTGAGCAAGTTAGATGTTCCCAAGGCAGGTAAGGAGTACTATGCTTGCCCTTCTTCAGAGCAGGCGAGTGTCAGAAGTTGTAAGGGTTGACAAAAGTTGTAAGTCTGCCAGATTGCCAGAATTTCCTTTTAAAACTTATTAAAAGTTGTCAGAAGTTGCAGTGGTCTGGTTTTTGTGCAGAAAAGAACACATCTTGGGAGGAGCTCAGTGGTAGTGGCAAACATCATAAGCATCTCTGCTAGTTGGGAAAATGGAACCTGCAGGAAGGCTGCACATATTTTCCTTTCTGCTTCTGTTCAAGTGGCAGCAAAGATCCATATTCTTTCTGCTTGCTTCCTTTTAAAATTTTGATATAGCTTGGGGAAAATACCAATTTCTTCCTTCCTTCTGTGACTCCACTCTTGTTGGGAATTGAATAGTCAGAAGTAAACAGGCTTTATTTTTCTCTCTGGTGTGCTATATAGCTGCAGACCAGTTGGCAGTCCTTTGCATAAAAGCATATATCTGATTTCCTAAATTTTTCTAACAAAGTTTTTGCAAGACATAGAGGCTTTTGTAGGGAAAATTTACAAAACACAGAAACCTGGAAATCGTGGATGACTGTGACAGCTGCCAGTACTGCTGCAGCCCCATCACAGATGATGATGGCATTGGGACATTGGGAGCAACTGCATTTTGCAGCCTCTCTGGACTTTTGCAGGAGGGTTGCTCCCCTTTTGCACTAATGCCTTCTGTTCTTAAGAAAACCCACGTGGACTTAGTGAAAAGCAACAGACAGAATACAACAAGAACTAGAAAGGTCCTTGTATCTTCTGCTCCCATCTATTATTTTTTTTCAGTTCACTCTGTTTTGAATGTTTGTTCACTAGGGAAGCTTGAATGCATAAAGGAGAGCTATGAATGAGGCTGGCACTGAAGTAATAAATTTAACTCTGAAATAAATGATACATATGGGTAATAGGTTTGAAATGGTTGTGTTCCTTGGTAATGGGATATAATTACAAGTACCACAAGATCTGCAGGACAAAGGTGCAATTATACCCCTTGCGTCTAACTCAGTGAAAGCATTACCACAACGTTGCCTCAATTCCGTGGTGCGGAACAGAGAGTTTATTGGGGAAATAACAGCAGTTCAGCAAATGTTTCTTTGTGATTTCTCCATATTGGCTCCCCTCCCACAAATCTTGAAAATGTCCATATGCTGGGATAAAAATCCCCACAGTAACAATGTGCCACAGTTGCTGTGGGATTGCCAAAAGGTTCCCTTGGTAACTACCGGGGAATGAGTCCTGACTGATAGGTCCACTTTATACCAGTGGGCAGGTCATCATTTGTTGCTGTATGGTTCTGCAATAATTAAAGGCTACTGAATGATATTTCTTCACTGTAACTCTGAGGAGGGAGTTGTGCCTTTGTGTCCCTGTGTAGTAGCGCAGTAATTATTGAGTAATGACTTGTGGTGTGACGGTGTTATGCCAGGCTGCTTATTGTGTTCCCCCTCACTGGGCTGTTAATCAGAGGGTAATGTCCTAATTGTTGCTACCTCTAGCAGCAGGGTTCAGTTGTGTGTGACTTCCTCGTTCCATAGCAATTATAGTTGGACAGCAGGGAAGGGGCTGTGCTGAGATCTGCATGGACTGGGTACTCTGGGTAGCTGCTGAGGCTTGGGAGGTGTTGGGCTAGGTATTTAGCTGATAAATATGCTGGAAATTGCCTGATTTGGGAATTATGCTGGATAACACCCAGCTTGGAGGTTCATGTGTATTTCTACTGCCATGCTGTGCATTTTTCTGTTCAGTGTCATTAGGGTGTTGACCAGTAATCTGGGTTAGGAAAGGGTTGTTTTGTTCATGTGCAAGATTTCCCCGAAAGGACAGTTCCTCTGTTTTGTTCTGTTTCACTTTCACTTGCATATTTACCTGTGTAGTGGCTGACAGGTCTGTCAAAGCTGGCAAAGCTGACCAGTCTGCTAAGGTGGAGTGTCCATACAATGTGACTTGAGCTCTTGTCAGGTACTGCATGACAGTTCTGCATCTTGTTTATCTTGATGTCGGTTTGTCTGCTCACACTCTGAACTGACTGAAAGCCGTGTGTCCAGTCCGAGTTGAGCTTAGACAGCCCTTGAAGGGTGTGTATCTCGAGGCATAGTGTCACCAGAGTCACAGGAGGCTTCCCTCAGGGTGTGCTGTTGGCAGAGGACCTTACTGTGTAGTTGTACTCAGAGATATACCCAGGTCTGGTCTAAAGCTAGCTGCAACCAGATCTTCACACTAGGCTGTGGATCCTGAGCTGCTCTGGGGTGAAAGCCAGTTAAAAAAAAAAGCGCAGTGTTTTTCAATGTTTTTATGTTGGGCTTTCTTGTACTTTCTACGCAATGAAAGTAGAATTGGTTGAAATGCTGGGTATGGTATAGTGGGGAAAAAAGCCTGAGCAGCACCATTTGAACAAAGGAGTTTTATGTTAATTTTAGTCCTGTATAAAGCCAATGTAGTGAGAAGCAGGCTGGTGACTTGCCCCACATCCTTGCTCATACCAGTAAGTTCTGCCTTGTACTGTCACTGTGTTTATAGGAAAGTGCTGCTTGTGGCTTTCCCTTGGGGTATCTGTGATCTGGAAGTTCTTTTAAAGATACCAGGCTGGGTAGTGCAGTGTGCTGTTTGTTATTGCTCTGGGGACTCGGTAAAACCAAAAGAAATAAGGCCATGAGCTACAGTGCAGATTTCTGCAGTCTCTGGGACCGCTGGGGTTCTTCTTCTGTGTGGGAGTATTTCAGAGGAAAAATCTCCAGTTATAAAGCAACAGGGAGAGCTTTACATTGTCACATTCAAGCCCCTTCTCTTGGAGGCTTGCTGCAGTGCTGCCAGATTCTCTTTTCCTCTGTGTGAATCTGGCTGTTTCTGTTTCTCAGAGTGATGAGAGCTTCTTCCTCTTCTTTCTTTCTTCTTTTTCTTTTTCTCTTTTTTTAATGTATTTTTTTTAGTAAAAATTGTAACATTTGAGTCTTTGAAATTGAAATGGATTTCAGTCTTTCTTATATTAATTATTAAGTGGAGCCTGAGAGATGGAGATGAAGTCTGGTATGATTAAAGACAGTTTTTAATTTTATGTTTCTCACAGTGACAGAGAAATACAGTTTAATGGGAGTCATTTATTAAAGAGGGATTTAATCACAAGTAAGCAACTAGTGAGATAGCAGGGGGAAGAGGTGTGCTGGTGCAGGAGAGAAGCCAATTGGGTGGGGAAAAATGCTGCAGTGGATGCACTCTTCAAGCCCCAGCATGTGTGGCGAATGCACGTGGAAGCCACACAATCTGACTGCAAAGGCAAGGAAGCTGCAATCCAGCAAAACCACAAAATGGCAAAGCTGCTAAACTGGAACTGGCTGATGATGGCTCTCATCTCAGCAACATTAAAGTAGCCTTGCTATTAACAAAGGCCCTCTGCTCTGCACCAGTGCAGAATCAGAATGATGGTTCTCCTTTCCAAAACATTTATGGGCTAATTAAAAGGCAAGAGACCATATGAGTAAAGACAGGTTATATTTTCCTCTGGATGTCAGAAGAAAAATGTTCTGTGCCCTGTCAAGCTTGCTGAAAACTATGTAGTCAAAATAGCGCATTTTGTATAGCCTTTGCTGTTAATGATGTCACTGAACAACATTATTTCATGTCACCTTCCCCAGTGAGGCCATGGTTTACTCTTTCCTCACTTCTCTCTGGCTAGCAAGTTATAAGGAAGTTTTTTTTGTTTTTTTTTTAATATTTTCTCCTCAAGCCATTCTTTTTCTCAGAGAACTAAATTAGCGAGCTGTGGTTTCTCTTGTGGCAGCATTGTCCAGGCTGTGAGATTGGGACATCATGTGTAGTGACCACACCTAAAGCCATCAGTAACTGCTCAACTGTGTGGTTGCACCAGAGTTCAGTGGTTCTAATAAAGAATGGACACCTACATTTTCATTTCAACATCGCCTTACTAATAATTTTTATATTTAATGCAAATCAGAGCTTGTTTACTTAGTTTAGCATGCTTGGGCCCCAGGGCTGCAGCAGTATTTTGAAGCCATGGGGCAGGTCATTTTCTGGTGAAACATGGGACCCTGAGGTTTAGCTGGACAGACTCAAGTGAACTATTGTGAAATTTTAGTGTGAATTGCCAGGCCATTTAGTGATCTTAGCATGATGGCTAGCATTTATTATGGGGAGTTTTCTTGATATCTCTGCCCTGGAATGGGCTTAGACCTAGCCAGGAGGCTTACAATGCTCAAAAAATACTGGAGCAGTTGCTTCCTCTCTCTGTCAATAGAAACCCAGTCTGAAAAGATTGGTGTGTAGATTAATAGAAGTAGGGTTGTTATAAAGCATGGAAGGACAAGAAATAGAGTTGATGCAACAGTGATATTCATTGACTGAAGGGATCAGAGATTGCTTCAGGGATACCTTCTTTCCTCAGTAACTGTTGTGTGTTAAAATTCTTCAGGGAGGAAAAGGAGAGTATTCTGTGGAGCTGTTCATGGCCAAAAAATTTGAGGTTTGGGGGCTGAGACAAATGGTGATTTTGGATAAAAGACCAACAGTTGAGTGAGAGGATCAGTGGGGACACTTTCCTCTAGCAAAAAAAACTTAAGGAAGCTTACAGTTTGCAGTTTGGTGACCATCTCTCTGTTCCTTTGTGTCTCCTATGCTCACATGGGCTTCATATGGTTATCCATGCTACTATAAAAGTTACATGAGCTGCTCCAGGGATTTGAGCCTTCATTGGCCTTTCTGGTTCTCTTGATGAGAGGCTCCTTTTGCTTCCCTATTTTTTTTTCTCTTTTAAGAAAGAGAACTGTATTTTGCACTGCTTTTTCAAATTGGGAAAAGAGATTTAGGATCGAATAAATTTCTACTCCATTTTAGTGTCTGATTTTTCTGAGTAATGAACTTAATTCTTTCCAGGGATGTTGTAAAAACCCAGTCCTTCCCAAACCTACCCTTTATGGTTGCCAGCATATTTTCTCTTTCTCTTTGGGCAGATTCTTGAATCACTTTTCCATAGCTGTTAAATATAATTGCTCAGATCTTTAGTCGTATTCATGTGTCCAGCAAGCAAACACTGTGTTACTTCTCAGCAGGATTGCCATTTATACCCATGGTAAAGGGAAGTTTCTTGCTCTGTTCTTTTCCCTTAATAATCCTTCCTCTCTTTGTTCCTTGATCCTGACTCAGTTGCACGTATGTTAGGAGTACTGCAAAGCAGTAGTTAGGGATGGTGAAAAGTGTGGCACTTAATGACCAAATGCTGGGCCCTCAGAACCATTCTTATAAGCAGACTCCTGGCCAGGCTGCCTGAGACCTTCATGGAAGGCTGGTCTGGCTGGAAGGGTAGAGGTTTAGCATCAGTCATGCTGTCCTTTGAATGTGATAAAGACATTTCCCCAGGGCACTAATGCAAAAAGATTATAAAGCTGCTCTATAATTTTTGTCTATTCAGAATTTAAGCTACCATCAATCATCTGAAGTCTTTAGTGTCAAATAAGATAATGTAGCCAACTATATTATTAGGAAGAGATGTGTTTCTGAAGCAGTGAGCGTCTGTGGGTGCATCTGAGTAGCACTTAACAAGATAGGCAATCTCTTATTGACAGTGCTATTAAAAGAGCTTTGGTTTGTGGAGGCAGACTCCAACTCAAGGAAGTTGTGCTGGGGGACACAACCATCTACTACTTCAACTGCAGCCTGAATTTCTGGAGGGAATGGAAGGGAGGGAGATAAACAAGGAAGAAAGATTGAGCATCACCCAGTCTGTGAAAATGTTTTTTTCCACTGTCTCAGCATTAAATAGATCCAGCAGCTGAAGATCCTTGGTTGGAAGGTGGTGTGGCAAGAATCTGATTGACTGGGCCTGATAATCACTCCCAATGAAGCACGTCTCTGGCTTTTCTCTTTCTAACATGGCATTTTGTATTGATGCATGGTCCTGGAGTGGTGGATAGCTCTGTGCAGATAGACCAGGTGCATGGGTAGCTGGAGGGCAAACCTTCTGGCCATTCTTCTTCCTTGATGGAAGCTTTTCCTCAATTGGAAAGGGGCCAGTCAGAGCTGTCCCAAACTCTTCAGGAGCGTGGGGAGATGAGACATGAGGGGATAAAGGAATATGTAAGGAGATACAGGAGGAGGAGGCATGTGGAAGAGAAGATTGTCAGAGAAGGTGTTGCATCCCATGAGTGGCCCACACTGGAACAGGGATACCCAAAAGGAACTGTAACTTGTGGAGGATGTGGATAGGAGAAGAGGAAACAATCAAAAAGAAAGGGAGAAAGAAAACAGTAAGAAAAAAGAAGCTACAGTATGAAAGCATCATCTACCAATCTAGTCTCCTGAGCTGTCCATCACCTCACCCAAGGGGCTCGCTGTGAGTAAGTGCAATCTGTGCCCATGATAAGGGAAGGGGAGACTGGCTAGCTTGTGTGTTGGAAGATGTGTACTGCAGTGGACCCTGGGGAACTGCAAAAAAAGAGGTTTACCTAAGTGTCTGTTTAATTTTTTGTCATCCCTGTTTCCCAATGCCGGAAAGAGTAAATAAAAATTTATGTTAACTGGCAATAAATCAAATTAAGTGAAATTCCCAAAGTCAAGATTACTGCCCATGACATTTTGGAACTTACTTTTGTCAAGTGTTTCTCTTCTTTTATTACACCCTTTACCTCATGATTTGCCTAAATTTTAATAAGCAATGAGGTAGGTTCTTCAGTTTCAGAAGGCTCTATAGCATTATGACTCTCTAGAAAGTTGTGGAGGCTCCAAACATGCTATGATTATTGTTTTTTCCCCCCAATGGCATCAAAAACCAGCCTGCAGAGCTAGTGCTAGGCATGAGCTGAGAAGACGTTTATTTGCCTCCTTCACTTTGGTGCTTCTTTTCTAATAGAAATACTATGTTAATTTCCTGTGAAATTTCGTAGTGCTTTTGTACAATAGTGACCAGAGGACAAAAAAGCGAGCCTCACTGTCATGTACTGGCAAGTGAATTAAAGATAGTGACTTCATTCATTGTGCTTTATAGTATAATGACAAGAGATCTCTTAAGACATAAAAAGGATAGAGGAGTTGTTTCATGTCATTGATACACAGTTGTCTCTGGTGAACTTCTGTCACAGGCATGGATTTTGGGTAACAAAGTGGTGGCACAATGACACTACTGCTGGCCTCTGGCCTCCATGCTAGGCTTTTCCATATGGCATTGATCCTGAAACAAGATTTTCCATTGCATCTGAATGTGCTCAGGGCCAGGCCTGAGTTTGATATAAGGCTAAGGAGGGATTATACAGACAGTTGCTCCTTTTAGTTCTGTTTCCTTCCAGGAACAAAGAGATACTAGTTTTATTTTTTAATAAATTTGGTTGCCCTCTGTGGCTTTTGTCTTAAATATTGTAAATTTTAAATTTCTTCTGTTGAGTGTAGTTGTCCTCTTCCATTGAAGCCAGATTCCTCCTGCTGTAGTGAGAACAGGGATTGGAGGCACCATAGGAAATGGCTCTTTGTTTTGTTTTGGAGTTTTTTGGTTTCCTTCTAAAGTATTTCTGAATAGACAAACTAATTCCCAGCTATTATTGTAATAATTATCTTTACACAAAAAAAAGGCCATAAGTGTCTCCAGCTAGGTAATTTTGGAGCCCCTGGTGCTGGAGGCCAAGTGCCTAGCCAAAAAAAAAAAACAAAAAAAACAACACAACTCTAAAAATAATTGGCTCCAGCAACAAAAAGCGAGTAGAAAGGAGAAGTCAGCAGGTCAGATGGTGAAGTTGCAGGCATTCATATCTAAATAGTCTCCTGATGTACCATTTTGTTCCTAATGACACAGGATTAGGAGAGGAACATTACTGAGTTTTTATTGAACATGTAAGTGAACAATACAGCCCAACCCCACTCTGTTCCCTCTTTCTTCAGCCTATATTGTAAAGGATTTTAAGGATTTGGGAAGCTGGATTTAGCAGCTGAAAGTAATTTTCTCCCTCCCTTCCTCCTCAATCCACTTTCCCATTGCCCCTTCCATTTCCTATTTCTGTTTCATTCAGTAATTAACCTTTTGAATAATCTCCTGCACAGAGCTGGCTAAGCTGCTCTTTTATTGTCCTACTTTTGTGTGTCCTTAAAGCTGGACCAAGTGTCTTGATTGACTGATGAGTAGAACTATCTGGAAGGCAGGAGAGTTTAGCAGGAGCAAGAGGCAGTGGAAGGAAGGGGGGTTAGGTGTCCCATGACAAGGGGGAGAAAGTGTTGTAGGGTTTGTGTTCTTCATAGGTGGTTGTGCTCTTAGATTTTATGCAATAAGGGCCAAATCTGCTATAACCTGACTGAAGCAGATAGGAGCTTGAGCAGTTAAAGAATTTGTTCTCCTAATTTCCTTTTCCTGCAAGGAAGAACTGGTGTTTTTCCATTCCCATTTGTGTTTTCTTCTCTACCGTGTTATTAAAATGTGTTGTTACCCCTCTAAGTTATCTGGGAGCAGACTGATTTTATACTAATTTGTTCATTATTCTCAGTTGTTAGATATTTTATGTGATTGAATTTTAGCCTCTGGTTTATTTGAGAATGTCTTTAACTGACTATCTACTCCTAATTTCCCATGTCATTTGGCATACATCAATGATGCTGTATGATGTTATTTCTATTCCTGTATCAGTGAGTTTGAACACACTACAAGAGGTTTCGTCCTTTTGCCTGTTCACAAATTGTCTATGAATATTTATCTGTAAGTATTCAATGACTCTAGTATGCATGGCACACTGAGGTCTGTTCCAGGTATCTGCAAGGCTATTTCTGGAGAGAATGTGTGTATTGAGATATGACTGGGTTTAGGGTGTTCACAAGCTTTTTAGTGTTACCTGCTTTTCCATCTCTAAATAACNAAAAAAAAAAAAAAAAAAATCCTGAACCTGTCTTTTTTGAAAAGAACTTGCTCCTTCTTCTTGAGATATGTTTTTTTCTCTCCAACAAATGAGTTTCATCCCACTGAGGTGCGTGGTGCTGACTGTGTAGAGGGTACGCTGTAAAATGAAGTTGTGTTGCTGACTAATAGAGAAAGCATAAAGCATGCAGGAGTCCTGGGTGAATATTATTTGTGAACAACCACCATGTTGGCCCCACTAGTGGTGATCACATCCACGCAGTTGGAAGTGTAGGCAAGATAGCTGAGCTGGTGCATTGTGGTGCAGTTCCTGTACATGCAGACTGGGACTTGTGTAGGCAAGAGGGCCCATGTTGACAAGCTTGCTTGGATGGTTGTAAGCTGAATCAATTGTTTGCATGCAAGGGTCAAAGCTTGATGACGTGATTTTATATATCCCCCAAAAGTGAGGTTTCCTGAGTAGCCACCTTACTGTAATGTTGCTCCTTTCTAGGCTATTAACGTCCATAGTCTTTATATCCAGCCCCTCTAAATAAGGCTTTTTAAGCAAAATAAATTTATTATGAGTGCTTCCTTGTGTTGCGAGTTTTTATTGTCTACAGTCTGTTCAGAAATCTCTGTGAAACAATGATACTGTGTGAAATGCTCATCCCTATGGAGCTGTGTTACTGTTTGTAAATTTTCTGTACAGTAGCTGCAACTCCTGATTGGCATGGCTCTTTCTGGCACACAGGCATGATTGTCTGAAGGACAACAGTGGCATTTCATTAAATGGGAGGACAGGCTTGGGGAAGGAGTCAAATTCACTACATGAAAATTAAAAAGTGGCTGCAGTGTCAAGATGGGAGAGAGCCTGGGTGGGGAGCCCAATTAGTAGGAGGTATTCAGATGTGTTTAATGCTTGTAGATTCACCATCAAGTTTTTCTGGTAAAAAAAAATCAAGAAGAGGCCCCTCCTCCCCAGTGTTAGTAGTCTGAGCTCCCAATGCTCTGGTTACTAAGTGCTGTAGAACTCATCCCCCAGTACCTGTGGAAGCTGCTGCACTAGTGATGTCAGAGGCTTCCACCCAAACAGACCTAACAACAGTAGGTGTAGCTCTGCAGGCCCTGGTTGTACAGTGCCTGTCCAAAAAGCTGGGGCTGAGAGTCATCTCTGCAGCAGGTGTGTCCTTGTCAAGGAGCTGTGTGACCAGGTCAAGGAGATACACAAGGAAATAAGTGGGTTACATAGCATTTTGACTAGAGGAAATAGAGAGGATAATCTCTGAGACTTTACAGACATAGGAGATGCCGATGGGCTCTGCACTGCATCTCACAAAGTCGTAAGTCAGAGAGGAAAACAGTCACTCTCCATAAAACTTCTATTCCTGCTGATGACTTGACATTAAAAACAGGTTTAGTGCTCTCCAAGGTGAGGAGGAGATGGGTAAAGCTTTGAGTGAAACAACTGAGTCCCCTAGACCTGAGCCACATAGGATTGCCTGTGTGAAGTGGCAAGCAGTTGAAGTGGGTGACTGCCTGCACCAGGGAGAGAGGCACCCATCTGCCACCCTGAACTGGTTATACAGAGAAGTTTGCCTGTCTTGGGATTGAATCAGATTTCATGGGAAGATTGTCAAGACTTGTTAACACATGTGACTGTTATTCTCCGTTGGTCTTTCACATGGGTGATAGTGATACCAAGGGTAAATTGGTAATCATAAAGCTTGATTGCAGAGCTCTGTGGATGTTTGTCAAGGATCTGGTTGCACAGGTAGTTTTTTCCTCACTATTGCCACTCAGGATAAATGCTGAGAGAAGAACTGAATGGGACAAGAGGCAATAGGCAGAAATTGGAACACAGGAAGATCCACCTGAACCTGAGGAAGAACTTTATTGTGCAGGTGACTGAGCACTGGAACAGATTACCCAGAGAGGCTGTGAAGTGTGAATATCTCTCACTGGAGATATTCCAGAAACATCTGGGTACAGTCCTGTGCAGTATGTTCTAGGATGACCCTGCTTGATTTGGGAGGTTGGACCAGATAACCCATTGAGGTCCCATCCAAACTTGCCTGTTATTTGATTCTGTGAAGTGAAAAATCTTGCAAAACATCAGCTTTTTGCTTTTTTTTTTTTTTTTCTTCTGTATGTAAAATAATTCTGGGAAATAAACCCCCTTTTACATTTTAGAGCCAATTGAGAATTATGGTAATTTCACAACTATAAGGCGCATCGGATTATAAGGTGCACTTCCGGGCGTTGGAAGATTTCCGAATTTTGTCCGTATATAAGGTGCACCAGACTATAAGGTGCACTTTTTTGCAGTGAGGATCTGCGTGCAACAAAGTAACGAATTAGTAACAGAATAGCGTGATCTTGGGGTTTTCTGGCAGGTCCTCAATTTGCAAACATTTTTCATAGATTGGCGTAGCCTTAAAATGCAGCCCAGGTGCCCTCCCCGTGCTGTGGGCCCCGGCACTCCCACCTGGCACCAGCTGGTGCAGCTCGGCTCCCACCGTGCTGCCGCGGCCGCTGTCCCTTGCGGCTTGGCTCATGGCTCGCATTTCTGGGTTGGCAAATTTCCGAACTTTGTCTATACATAAGGCGCAACGGATTATAAGGTGCACTTCTAGGTTTCGATCTAAGTTTTAGTCAAAAGGGTGCGCCTTATAGTAATGAAATTACTGTAATTTATTATATTTTTTTTTTATTGCTCCTTTGTGACATCTGACACAAGTACTCCATGTAATCCTTACGACTTGTCTGATGCTCTCTCAGCCAAATAGAAAGTAGTACTTCTCCCATGCTCCCCAGGTGATCACTTTCTGTTGTGCTCTTGAATGAGAATGTAAGATCCTTGGGGTAGGAAATTAAACTTCTGTTTTGAGCCTGCCTGTAAGTGTGGTTAAAATATCCATTGTTTTTGGTGTTACCTGGTAAATTGGTCCTCTCTAATTCATAGGGCCATCCCTGCAAGGAACTAGATCTGCTTTTCTTGGTATTCTGTTAAGACTTTTGTGATACTTCTGAGCTAAAATTGTTGGAAGACTTTCTGTTCTTGCTTTTCCTCAGCCCATAATTTTGCTTCTTCTTATTTTTTTTTTTCTTCATAGGTAAGTCTTTGGACTTTCTAATCTTCCCTGATTGTCTTTAAAGTAATGGTAAGTTGAGTGTTTTTTGCAATAACATCACTATGTAATTGGGATTGGCAACAAAACTGCCGTGTTCTGTTCTTGCAGGTGCTTAAGTTGAGAGGAGAAAAGAGGGATGAGTAGACCTGCACAGCTTGTTCTGAATCCTAGTAACTGTTAAACATCTTAGTGCCATCGAGCATAGCTGTGATAAATACCAGTATCTCACTGTAATTAGCATCCGTCAAGTTTTGCCCAAGTATCAGAACATCCTGTAACCCAAATGGTATTGACTACTGCTTCTATGACTACCAGAGAAGGCAGCAAGCAATATGTGTGCTAGAGATGAAGGAGTTGTTATTTGTCTGGAAGGGTTTTATTAAGAATATCCTGGCACAGCAGTGCTTTTTGCTACGGTTTTGGTAGAAAGTATATGTTGCAAAACATTCAGAAACTTTTGTTGAGTGGCAAGGAAAATGATTCATTCGTATAGGATAGGATATTAGTGAAGTCATGGGATTTTTGTTTGTCAGAAACTTAATATACTCCATATGGCAGCTCTCCCTTCATGTGACAACTGAGTTCTGCTGAAGGTCTGGTAAATCAGAGTAAAATTACAAGACCAACATTCAGTCTGGACTGGATGGCAAGCATGCACCATGCTCAGGTCAGCCTCAGTAGACCTCAAATGAGTGATGAAAGGTAGGGCAGAGTTAGTTCAGCTGGCATTGAAATGTGTGGTATGAGATGGGTAAGCAGGCTTTTTCTCTACAACAAATTTTCAATCTATGTCTTGATAAGATTTAAATAACCAGTGTGGGGCATTTTCAGAAATTCTTGCTACTTTTGGGATAAAATTTGTCATTTTACAAGTAAACCTTATAGACTGCCTCTCAATTTCTGCTCTATGTGATAAAATGTGCAAATGGCATATGTCTGAAATGTTAGTGGTATATTCAGATTAAACAAAAAAAGTTAAATTTACAGAATTAACCGTTTACTGTTTACATCAACTACTCTGCTGGAGATTACATCCCTTACCAATGATTGCACTTGGATCAGCTGAAGTGTCTGGTTTCTGATTAGATATTCAAATTATTCACTTACCTCTAAAGATTGGTTACCTGGTATGTTGGCAATGACACGGTGTTTGTAATCTAGGCATAATCTGACAACATGAAGTATGGCCTAAAAATAATTTTTGAAAAAGCCTTACTGTGATATAAAAAAAAAAAACCTTTTACTCAGGTAGATATTTCATTCAGTGTTTGAAGAGACCAGGTGGAAATATGGGTTATTCAGATTCTGCACAAAAATATGGTGTGGTTTGGGTTTTTCCTAAAGTATGTAATTCATATGTTATGTTTGCTGCTGAAGTCAAGAGCAAATCTTTCTCTTTTTTTTATTGGTGTGTTCTACATTGTTACGTGGTCCATGGTCCTCATCTAGAGAAAGGAGTAGATAAAACTGAGCAAAGTTTGTCATCTATCCTAGAATTTCAAGCTTCATTAGAATCAAAAGGTTAGAGACACTGTTTCCAGTATGGCATAGGACAAAACTATGTTGTGTGACTGTGAAGGGAGAGTAAGCCCAAGTTCCTAAAACGGAACTGAAGACTAGGGACAAAAGGGATAAACCTCCTTAAAAGCACCTCAGCTGTTCATGAGCTTGTCTTCCTGAAAATCAGAAGGCTCGGGGATTTACGTTCTTTTTTTGAAAATGGGTCTTGTTTTTTAAAAGCTACTTTTGGAAACACCCTACACATTTAAAATAGGACATATTGAACAGGCTTATAAAAAGAGTTGTGGTTGTTCTGATATTCAGGGTTTGTTAGTGGTTTGTTAGTATTTGTACATTAACACAAATCAAGGGAAAAACTCTGAGATACTGGTATGGGTAACTTTTACACATAAGTGAGCGTTTGGGATAGTTCTCATATAACATAGAATACATGGAAACCTCTGAATTATCTGACTCAGCTTTTGTTAAATATTCCTTTGTAAATTTGCAGTGTGATTGGGGCTGCTTTCCCTTAATCATGAAGTTGGTGATCCCTGTCTAAATTCACTTGTCTGAAGTTTTAAAAGCTCCTCTTTAATTTCCAGTCTCAGTATGTTCGTGGCCAGTTGACATCCATATGTTCTTATGTTAACATGATCTCTTAGTTTAAAGGCCTCTTTTTTCCTCCCTGGTGCTTAACCATCTGATGAATTTATAGCTCCTAATTACATGCCCCTCCACTTTCTTGCTACCTTCCCCCCCTCGACTTCCTTTGTGTTCACAGAGTGAACAGGGAAGGGACTCCAAGAGATCAGCTGAGCAACACTGTCTTGACAATGTCTGAGGTAGCCATGTCACAGCTGAACAAATCTTCACCTCAGTCTGCTGTATCAAGTTTATATGGGAGAACTGGGCTATAAAAACTGCAACTCAGTGCTTCTACAACGGTGCTAAAATGGCCAGATGGATGTCAGCCTAGGAATATGAGAGCCCCCAAATCTGTGCAGTGACTTCTGATGGCATATTTAGTGCTGGTGCTCAGATGGACTTTGTTGCAATGTTTCTTTAACATAGCTGCTAGTCTGTGAGTTTTCTTTATTAATGAATCACAAAGAGGCACTGGGACTGGATGTATAGTTATAAGTGATTGCTCTGCAAATGTATTTTTTGCCCTTTGGCTTCTAAATTACCTGCTTAGAATTTTAGGGTTTGCAAGTTGATGGAAGGATTGTACCTAAGGACCATTTGAGCTTCTGGAAATCTCTCCCATAAAGAAACTCTCTTTAACCTTTCAGGAGGGAGTTTTGTTTGGGGGGCGGAGGGAGGGCTCTGTAGCTGTCTTTCCAGGGGCTGTCAGTCACTTTATGACCATATGTTGGCATCTGATGTGAAGATGGATTCCAAAAAATATGCAAAGAATTATACTTGCTTGTGCCCTTAAAGAGGTCAGGAATCTTGAGCATCCATACTTTGGTTTATTTTGTATCTTCGAATGAAGTTTTCTAAACAGGTGTTATGCAAGGCCTGAGGTGTAGGGTACGAGTTGCACTGAATTTCATGTGTCTTATGAACTTTTGCACTTCTGGAAATATTTCAAGAATATTTATTTGCCTAGTTGCTTTTATTTCTAAGGTCAAAGCAACTATTTCCTGACCACCAACATCAACAAATGGCTCCTGTAATATATTTACTTATTGCTTTATTTACAGACAATTTTACTCTTATTTTTTTTTTTTTTTAAATACTGCTTTATTTCCTTCTTAGGTTTACATATGATAATGGTATTCAAGCACAGCAGTAGTATCTATCCAATCTGTTTCTTATACTCTTTTCTGTGAAAGTTGTGTGAACCTATATAAAAACCAACTGCACAAGCAGAAAAATTAATTTCAGAACAGGGACTCAGGAAAAAATACCTATATTCTTTCTGAAAGTTTGTGGAGTGATACAGTCCTAAACAAAAGAGTCATGGTATGAGGTAGTAATCAAAAATCTGCTCTGCTGGATGAATTACACCTCAGAGTTTTCTTTATGGCAGACCATGGGATGCATGCTGGATGCCTTCCTTAAGGACGGAAGTAAAGATGGGTATTAGATGTCCCAATACAAGGGTGTTTCTGGGATGAGTTGCTGAATATCCCTGGCCTTTTTCTACTGGATCATCCCTGCTGCTGCTAAGCGTGGATCAGGCAGTTGGTGCTAAGTGTATCATATAAATTTAGTGAGAATAATCTGCAGAGTCTTTTGCCAAGCATCTAATGCCTGCTTAGCTGTTTTCTGCAGAATCCAGGTGGGCATTTGGCAAGAGCTGTGCATTAACAGTGGGAAGTGCCAGTTCAGTTTGGATCACATGCAACCTACCAAGCACCCCAGCTCTGACAGAGCTGTCACTGCTGTTTGTATAGAGATGTTGTTCTACCACCACAGCAGCCTGAGGACTGAGATGTTGCATTGCTGCTTGGAGACACAGACTCCGGTGTTTTCGCAGCTACGTACAGTAGTGAGTAAGAAGACACAGGCAGCATCAGTGTTTAAGCTGAGGGTTCATCCTGGGGCTTTGTCCAAAAAGTAAAGAATAGGATTTTGTTGCTGTTTCTACATCTTCCACTTAGTTGAGTACAGGAAGGTGAACTTGCATATATTTGGGATGACAACATTACATGCATGGAATTAGCATCTGTTTTCCCATTTATCTCCAACTTATGCCTTACAGTTCAAGTTGTGCATGGTCTTTAATGATTCTCAGCTTCATGTTTCCAATCTCTCAGCTGAGTGCCTTGCAGGATGCACTAAACTGACTTGCAATCAAGGCAAAATTCAGAATCATAGAAAGTTTGGCCCACAACTCCAAACATGGAACTGGCTGCACAACAAAGCAGGATGTGCACCTCTGAGTGTCTCTTCCCAGTAAGTGACCATGGGCGTAGCAAATTACTCCAAGGCTTTCAGTAGTTGCTATTCCTTAGTACCTGGCATCAGCGAAGTAATGCTGTAGCTGTGTGTTGGAGGGCTCCTGCACAGGCCGTGTATCAGAGGAAAAGGAGGGAGAGAGATCAGAATCTAGCATTTTATGATATGCTTCATTCTTTTCTCGTGTCGTTCCTGCTTTCTCCTCTTGCCTGTTTAAAGCTTTCTCTTTCATAGCTCTAATGTCTGTTTATTAAAATTTTCTCTCTGCAGAAGCTTCTGTCATTAGATGAAAGGTCATGGATATAATATGAATCTGGAACGATAAACACAGTGCAAAACAGATTGATATATACACAGCAAAGGGTTACCAATTAAAAAACACTTTGCCAAGTTTACACTGAACAGACAGCCATGCAGCCTCTGATTTCTCTTTGCTTATAATTAGCTGCCTTTGAAACTTAATTACTTTCAGGACTGAAAGAAGTGAAAATTAAAATTAAAAGAAAAGGGAAATAATCTTTTACTGGAAAAGTTTGTGTAACACCCCTTCCATGAAAGCAGAACTCCAATTCAGATTCTTCATATTTGGAAATTAGAGATGGAAAAGGAATATGTGAGTAAACCTGTTTGTCTTGGATGTGTTCTTGGGTTACTTTGAAAGCTCTGCCTCTGAAGTCTATATTCCAAAGGTCTATGGATATTCCTTTCCATTTGAGGTTCCTGATGTGCTAGTATGATGTGAAGGATAGGTACTGCAGAAAGTCAGAAGCCCTGCTTCCCCATTGAAGAGCATCTCCTCAGATCCCATTCCAGCAGTTGATTCCCACATGGTTCAGAGACCTTTCCTTCAGGAACTTCCCTCATCTGTCCTGAGTGCCTTAAATGATGGTGGTCTTAATGACTTTTCCTATCCAATTCCTATTGAATTGATTATTTGGTACTGGGTTTCCTGAATTAATTCCTTTCACCTTTTTTAGCTTTTTCATGAGAGAGATGTGAGTTGTTACAGTGCAAGGATGATATGTCTACATATAAGGGTTTCCCACAACTATGTATTTTGTTGAGATTTCTTCTTCAGTTAGAACACACATCAGTCACAAATGTATTGTTTTGGGCTGTTGCATGTTTCTATATGCAAGTGACAGTATAGTTAACTCCTCTAAAATTCAATCCTTTTGTGCTATAACAATATGGATAAGTCATAATTCCTATGTGGGGGGGGCATGGTGGAAACCATCAAAGAACTAAAGGCTGGGAATTCTAGTGCTGGTTATTATTGATGTGACCCCATTTTTAGAGCCCCACACTTGAAAATTAAGAAAGCAGTGCTTTCTCCTGGCAGTTCTTGCTGTGCTTTCTATGGATAAAGCTTTTAGCGTGTTTTCAAGTTGGACATCTGGAAAAGGACACGTGCTTTCAAGTTTTCAAGACCTGAATCAGTCTTCATAAGGAACTGTGTGCATCTCCTCTGAGATAAGCTGCAAGTATTTTGGAGAGGTAGAAGTCAGTAGAGGAAGAAATGCCTTTTCTACACAGGCAGTAAATTAAACATCCAATGCAAAGAAGGCAGTCTCTCATTCCTCATATTCACCCAAGATCCATGAATTAAGTAAATAGATATTTTCATCTGTCACATGATTATTAATTATATCAGTAGACTATCATCCACTGCAGGTGAAGCTTTTGTATATTTAAGAGAACATGACAGATTGTGTTAATTCCAGGCAAAAAAACATGTTCCCACTCCTTCAGCATGAGGAATAACCTTCAAAATGCAAATGAGTTTTGTGCTTCAAAAAGTACAAGATTTAAATGGTGATTTTTGAGATAATGGGAAGCCCTTTTGAATCTAACTGGTATATGAGGACTGTTTCTACAGCATTACATGTAGAATTACCTTTCTCCTTTTGGCACCATAGTATGGGAATTCTCATAAGAAAGAAGAGTTGAGTCAGATTTTTTTAAGTAGAAAATGGGGAAATGCAGAGGAGCAATAGAGGAAAACTTGGTCAAAATGCAATAGGTTTGTTATGTAACTGAACAACCCAACTGCTATGAACTGTAATCACTGCTCAAAGCTGAAACCAAATCCTACAGTGCAGACTGGTGGGAAATACTTGTTCAATGGGAGGGATATTGGTAATGGGTTTAGGGAAGCAGTTGCTCCATATGAGAAATAGATACTAGTAGCTTGTGATATTTTTGTCAGGTGAAGGAAGTTGGGTTTGTAGTCTTGGAGACTAGCTACTGGCTGTTTTTTTGTTTTTTTTCTTGGCATGGCCTTGCAGAAGAATGTGCAAGTAATCTGGACCACCAATCCATCCTCTGACCTCTGCTTCCAGTGTTATTAACTACTGATGGAAGTGTAGTGATGGAAGTGTACAGAAGTGTAGTGACATATGGGTTCATTTTCCCTCGTTACAGTTCTGGCACTATTTCTACAAAGTTTTGGACAGATCCATTAGACCTACTTGTAGGCTGCTTCCAGCTTTTTTTTTCTAGACAGAGAGCTAAATGAGATATCCCTAATTCTTCCCAACAATAGAAAAAGAGCAGCCTGCCATTTGAAGAGCCAGGCTCTCTTTGAGCCAGAGAAGCATGGGCATTCCTAAGCCACACCAATAGGCTTCTTGAGGAAGGTGGCTGGGAGAAGCTTTTGGAGGGCCAGGAGGGAAGTACAGCAATTTCATTTCACTTGGAGTTGCCATGGCAGCAAATTACTTCTCCTTCCTTCCTTCACCTTGTTTAAAAAGAAAATGGGGTGTAACAATGGCAAGCACAGCCTTCAGCTAGAGTGAGCAGTAGAAACTCATTTACAGCTGAAAAATATATAGAAAAGAAGTCAGGAAACCATTGAATGATTTGTAAAAGGAGCATGGTTTTCTTGTTTGCTGCTCCATTCACTGTCTTCTCTGTTAATCTCTGAGAAGAGAGACAGGCCATTTTCTCAGCCAAGAACAATTTACCTGTGTGCTGGCACACAGTTAAGAGCAATTTAGGAAACAACAAAAAAATCGCATTCCAAATTAACATTTAGCTGGTGACATTAAGGGAATTATTTTTTTCTTCTTCTCCCTCCCATTCAGAAATTAAAAACCAGGATCCTTCTTGCTCCCTGAAGGATCAGAGGAGCACGCTGCATACAGAGGTGGGGTCTGAGGTGCCCTGAAGGAATTGAGAAGCTGACTCCTGCAAGGCATTTATGGGTGCTGAGTCCAATGGGTACATGCTTGGGACATGCTGCTAGCACAGAGAATCTAGCCCTCTGGTCATGTTGGCACCTCCTTTATTCCAGTACAGTGCTTCTGTGGGGAGATGCAGCTGCACGTGTGATAAGTGTGGACTGTGTTTGAACTCACTTCTGCTGTCTTGATCCCTGTGCATTTGCATTCAGGTGCAGGCATTACTCTGAAATATTGAAAACCCCCCATACTGGAGTTTTTATAGCCAGAAGTACTTCTTGATATGAATCAACAGTCTTGGGTCAGTGGGTGAGAAAGCTGTTCCTCCCTTCCCATCCACCTCTGGTACCCCCATAAGTATAGTAGTGGCCAAGGAATCATGTGAGCACGTAATTTCCAGCTGCTGATGTATTCACCTTTCCTCTGGTCTCTCTTCAGCAATTCCATAAGGTGTGTGCGGCTGCAAGCTGTAGTGGAGGTAACAGATTCCCCCGATTCTGCAAATTGCTTTTCAAAATCATGACACTGACAGAAGGTAGAAAACTCATCTCCTAAATCCCACAACTTTATGGGGAGCTGAAGTTACATGGGAGTCTCCCAATCCAATGACTAAAGCACCTCTTTGAAGTTATACTTGGGACAGGATTGGGCATGCTGCTAGTTCCAGCATCCATTTGGCTTATGTGGCCATGATCTGACATAACATGTGTCCCAGCCTCTGCAGAGAAGTTTGATGTGAATGATCTCTGGAGTCACAAGCTGGCTGCCTTGAAAGAATGATATGGCTTTTGCTATCAGTACTTTCTGGCTTTACTGAATAAGAGAAAATGTCTTCCCAACATATCAGCATCTGGTAGGAACGCTTAGAACAAGTCAGGATAACCTAATAGTCTCTGTTGGTGGAGAAAGCACATGCCTTGCAACTGTCCATGCACCACCTTCTCCCTGGGTAAGAAGGGTATCCCCTGCCTGCCAGCTCTGAACCCCCTCAAACCCTCATGAAGGTAAATACCTGACATTAGCCAACCAGTGGCATAGAGCTTGGTGAAGCTAGCAGAAAAGGAATAAGCCAAGCTGTTTAGATGGAATGGAGTATGGTCTCTTCATGGGGCAGGGACAGTCTCACCTCCACCCAAGGGAACGCTTGTGCAAAAGTGTTAGGAGCTAGGAATGAGAGTCATCCTAAAGCTATTCAGCTGTACTCATGGCAACACCAGGAACCAGGAAAGAAGACCAGATGGTTCTGTCTCTTTTTTTACAGGCCTAAAGGGCTTGTAGGCATGTGGGTGACAGCACTCTTTCCCTATCCTGGAAGGGCATTTGACTTTTTGCTTTTCTGCTTGTGCAGATATGGCATCAGCACTCAGGCAACCTTGTATTTGATATAAATGACAGGCCAGTGTCAGGGCTCATACCCTGCCATCAGAGAAAGATTTCAGGAGATCCAAAAAGGTCAGTCAGTCTGTAAAGGTGTGGAGAGAGTGCTGGGAAGAGTGAAGGTGAGGCAGGATGTTACGCAAATAAAAAACTTCATGGAAGAGGGAGAGTTATTTTCGGCACCTAACACAGAATAGGTCAGCATGTTATCAGCTGGGAGAAGATATAATTTTCAAGGAAGCCTACCCTCATTCCTCTCCCGTGTGATTCAGGGGGGTGGCAGCAGTGGTTCCCACTCAGAAGATCTGTCTAGAGGCAGGTGTCCTTGGCTTACCCTTATCTGTTCATATGGATGAAGCCCAGCTGCATTCTTTGTTGGCGTGGATGCTGTGGACCAGGTGGAAATGCCTTGTGCATGGCCAGCTGGACTATTCCAGTCTCATACATGCCTGCCCTACTTCCAAAGTGTCTCTGTTGACCTGGCTTATTAGAAAGAAAGTGGATTCTTCATCCATTCTTTGCTGCAGGATAAAGCCCTCCTATATGTGCATGTACTCATCTTTCAGCCCCCACCTTCCTGCAGAACATCACTTTAAACATGTGAATGGCTCTAGAAGTAATCCTCCTGCTTGTTGTGTATAGTGCATATTCACTCTCATTCTACTCCTTCCTTCTCTATTAGACAGCACCTATCCCCACTTCCCCAGAACAATCCACACCATCATCTATTCTGCTGCTGTACATGCCATGTCTCCTTTTTTTTAAAATTTAATTTAATAAAATGAGTGCGTTGGTTGATTTGCATATTCATGGATCACTTGATTAATAATTGATGAGAGGGCCTGGGGCAGGTGGTTGAGAATAAAAAACATTTAGCAGAGAACAGAGTGAAAGGAACAGATCCCTTGCTGGCACATGTCCACAGGGGGAAGAACTGCTGGGGGCTGGCAGGGAGGGAAGGGGAGAGGCAGAGGTAGAGTAGATGTAGAGCTGAATGTCACCAGTGGAATGTAATTTTGTCGATTTAAATAATTAATCATGTCCTCAGAATCTGTGACATTTCAGTCCCAGGAGCTTTCTCCTTTGCCAGAAGAGCAGGAGCAGGGAGGTTGCTCTCCTTGGGATGAGAGATGAGGACAGGGCAGAGGTTGTGGGGAGTCATTTGATGGGCTGATATATTTGGTAGTGAAAATCTTGCAAATTTTGAGGAAGCTGCTGTTTGGTACCCTGAATCCAGGACTCATTCAGAGACCCTGCTGCAGTGGGTCTCTGATATGACCAGTGGGACTGAACTGTGTCGTAGTGTAAAATGGTGTATATTGGTTAGACTGGATTATTGTTCTGCGGAGAGTGGAGTCTGAAAACTCCTGTTCCCTTCCCAGCCTGCATCTGTGTTTAGCACTCAAAACCAGCTTCCCCAAAAACTTCTGCACATGGGATTTATGGGTGGAGAAATATGGAGAAATTCCATATCATAATCTGAGGGAAGTGGAAGTGCTTTAAAGGCATTTTAATGACAAGGTGCAGCTGCTGATTTCAGATGTTGCAGGACCTAGTTTCTAGGAATTTCCTGGCAGGAGGGATCAGCCATGTGCGAGGAGAAGGATAAGAGAAAACTAGGGGCACAACTGCTTCTTGGGATCTCATTCAGTGAAGCAGGAATTTTAGCTGCACATCTCACCTCCCCAAATCCCTATCCTTCCATCCCTTGAAGATGTAGCAGTCATTTGACATGCCAAATGTAAATACTGTCAGACTTAGGCTTAATAAACCTCCAGGGTTTAAGGGCAAGAGAGTAAAGAATGGCTTCAGTGATCTGAATATGTACATCCATCCTGAATACAGATGTCCTGTAGTGTTCATTTCAGGATTTGTTGCTCCTATTCTACTAAATGTGCTGCATTTTGCATGACTTGGGAAAAAGACTTTCAGTTTGCTCCCTAGAAATTGTCATCAGTGGCAAGAAGAATTACTGGGAGTGACAAATAATATCAATGCCAGCACAGCAGAGGTAGGGACACCTGGCTAAGCTGGGAGCATTGGCAGAAGCTCCGATGTTGTTTGCAGTTATGATATTAATGGTTTTAGTTCTCAGCTTTGTTACAAAAGCTGTGAAAGCCACTGGGACTGGCCACCCTCAAGCCAGTAGCTTTTTTTTCTGATTGTGTCTGCACAAGCAGAGCAAGATGGTGAAATATTCATGGTGTCATCTCCAGGGCTGGGGCTATTCTGAATCTATTTAGCAAAAACACCCCAGTATCTGGACAGATTCTTGCCCTGGGACTCATCCTCTCTCCATTCCTATTGCTAGTACACAGGAACATTTGGGGAAGTTTGGCTCCATTGCAGATTTTTTCATCTTCCAGTAGGGTCTTTGATGGTATATTTATGAATAATCTTCACAGTTAAAAATGAAAGCAGCCTTTAACAATAGGGAGGCACTTTAACTAGGGAGGCACTTCTGTTCACGTCCATTAAAATTTAGCTATCTTTTCATAAATAGTAAGGCAATACATCGCAGAACTGAGATAAACAGTTAGGTAGTTATTATTAAATTATTTTATAGAATTTGATATGACTGATACCATTGATACAACTCTTCCTACACTATTACACTGTTTTCAGTGGAGAAAGCTCCAGCTCTTTGCACCCTCTGGGTTCTGGTGCTGCTTTTCCCAGTGTTTGTAGGTAGGAGAGGTGGGATCTAGACTAGCTCTAAATTTCTTCCCTCTCCCACACCTGCACCTGTGCCACCACCACTGGTTTTCTGCATCTCTTTGATATCTTAAGCTACACAGGAACCTTTCTACTGCTTTTTCTTGACTATCTTAAATGTAAAATCAAATTATCTTCCATCTGAGATGCTGCCTCACTTCCTCACATGTATGTAGTCTATTGTAACCAGTAGGCCACACCACATTTTTGAGGGCACTGTTTTCTTGAGGGCACCATCTTGAAGCCTTGCCTGTGTGTGTAGCATTGGGATGTGGGGTCAGAGTTTCCACTGGCAAAGGAGGAGTACTGGGAAAGCTTAGCATCATTTCATGAGCCTTGGCATTTGGACATTGCAGAGGTTTCCCTGACAAGAGCCTTGGCATGCTGCATTTTGGGAATAATACCAGGAAAAGCTTCAAAGACACGTCCAGTCTTTTGCTTGCCTTGGCCTGTCTCTTCAGGGCAAAAGAAAGAAGATGAAGTTTCAATAACTTGGAACAATTCTGGTATCCTACAGCTCTGCCTTATCATTTCAGGACTTTGTACAGACTCAGGTGATTTTATACCTTCTACCACTTCCTAAAAACCTTAAAGAAATGTAGGGCTGGATTGAATAAGCATGGAAAATACCGAAGCTTCTCTAGACTTTGCAAACAAATATTTGAGCCGGGGCAAAAAACCAAAAAAAACCCCAAACAAAACAAAACAAAAAAACAACCGCAAAACAAAACAAACAAACAAAAAAAAAACCCAAAAAACCAAAACAACAGCAACAAACAAACAAACAAAAAAACCCAAAAACCAACCAAACAAACAAAAAACAAAGAAACAAAAAACCATGCATCGTGACTGTAGTGGGATACTCATATATCTTTTCCACATCTAAGGTAGAATGTCTCTAATAGCAAATGCCATATTAGTAAGAGTCCTTTGCAAACTTTTTTCTTTTTTTGCTTAATACTAAATATATTGGAGGGAAGGTTCTGGGCACAATTTTATTCAGAATTTTAGGTCAATCTTTATTTTAATGGTGTTTTCACTCGTTATTCTACTGGGACACCATGATTCCAAAGGTTGACTGTGAAAGCAGATAGGACAAAAAAGATATGAGTTTAGCAAGACAATTTCACTCTGTGTTTCTGTGTACCTGCACACACTAGTGGCAATTTTAAAGTAAATATTTGTATTTAAACTTAAACGGGAGACATGGTAAACACCGGACGTGAATTCTGCATGTATATTTTTCTGTAGCAGAGTATTTCATACTTGCTTTTCAAGGTGCTTGAAATCTGCTCCTGGACACAAGGCCAGGCACATCACTTACTTTAGGTAGATCAATTTTCTCCTTTTGCAGTGAGTAGTTCAGTCTTCCTCAGTCTCCCCAGTACTTTTGTCCCTATCATTGCAATGTCTAATCATAACTGTTGAGATGATTATCTGCATGTGTCCCTGGTGGAAAGGCAGTGTTACTCTTCCCATTTCACAGAAGGGGGAGAGAGATGCCATGCAACTACGTGACTAATGCAAGGTCCCAAGGGAATTAGTTTGAGAGCAAAACTGCATGAAGCATGAGTTTGTTAGTGCATGCTACCTTACTGAGTGGCTGATTTTATATCATGAATCCTGCTCACTGGGATCTCATCTGAGATTCATCAGTTCATTTTCCACTTGCTATCTTGTGATAAACACCAGCCTCTGCCAGCCTAGTGATTTAACATAAGTGCGTTTGCAAAATTGCTGATTTGATTGACTGCGGATTGTCCATATCTGGGTAACTGTAGTTAGAGCCAACTTTTCTCCCCCCAGTTTTCTTGATTTTTATTGACATTTGAGACTTTGGTCCATGGCTGCAGGAATAAAAATCTGTATTCAGAACTCAGATCTGTAGACAAGTTTCTGCAAGGTCTGAAGGTGGAGATGGTGTCTTGTAGTTCAGGGCTATTTCATTGCTAATCTCTTTGCTATGTAGTTAACCTCAACAGTGATTTTAGGCATATTGCGCCTATCTTACAACTGTCCTGCTGGTAGCATGCACAATTAATATGACACCTGAGAATGTAATACATGCTTTGTGTCACTGAATTCAGTTCATTTAGCCATTTTCTTCCCTGGCTCTATCTTGGATAAGATCAGTGAATTTGCACTGAAATTTCATTTGTCTGTGCACATACTGCTGCATTATCAGAAGATCCCAATTAACAATGTCAGACACATTTGTCTCCTTTTCTTCTAATAGGAGAAGAAAATGCACAATAAGCTGAGCTTTCACAATGCTTTTCAGCACACAGGCCTTGGTACAATCTAGGGAATACCCTTCTGTTGCTAAAAATAACAGCTCTAAAGTCTTTGCCCAACTGTTAACTAAAATTTGTATATCATGGTGGATAAATCATCTGCTTAGTACATCTGAAACATTATGTTCTAATCCTGTTAAACTTGTAGTTATTCAATATTTCAATTAACTCTTCTGCTGATATGATTATATAGAAATTAAATCTTGTTAATATTTCCAAAGCCATGATAGAGAAATATATTTGATCAGATATTTCTTTTCATGCGCATGAAAGGCCTGCTAGGGAAGAAAGCTGTAGAACTGTAAAGAGATCTGCTATCTCTAAACAGAAATTACGTTAAGGAAAGGGTTGGCTGTGGGAGATTCTTAGAAACATCTCACTCTGTTGTGTGATCCCATTTCTTTCCACTGTGAAAGCACTGTTGGGCCTCAGCAGAGGCAAAATTGTAAGAAAAGACAGAATTGCAAAGAAGTGGTGATACAGCAAGTTACACTTCTCCTTTTTAGCTAGTCCTGTGATGATATTCTTGTGTAGCAAAAGGATTTCATAGGTGTTGGGAGCATTTTCCCTTACAGATCCATTTAAAACTTTAAATTTCAGTCCTTGTGGTGCTTTCAGTAAATACAGGTTACTCAAAGTCACCAGGCTTTCCAAGGTCTAAAGAAGGCAATTTAATTTTCATGGTGCAGAGCTGAATTCTGCCTCTGCTTTCTGCTGGTAGATAGTCTTCCCTTTCAGCCCTTCTCCTGTGCTTTGAAAGTGGGTCAAATGGGTTCTGTTTCTGTATTTTGAAAACAGACTGTGAAGTGGAGAATCAGGCTTTGCTTGCTGTGAGCAACATAGGACAAAATTCTGGTGGATTCAACTCCTGCTTTCTCCCTGTGTGTAAGCCTGTGCAGCCTTCTACAACTGGGCAAGCTGGTCTTAATTCTGCTTTGTTTCATCCAACCATGCAAACGGCTCACTTGTGTGTGTCAGGGTTGCTTTAATCTCTCATTCTTTTCCTTTCTTTGCTTGCTGCTTGTATGCAGTGATTTGAATCCCCTCCACAAATCCTTTATGAAACACCAGCTTCTTAACTTATTTTGTTTTCCTTGCTGTCTTCCCTTCATGCCACAGTCCCTTTCAGACAGTCAAGTGAAGCTGGGAAGCAGAAGAAACTGCTGAAAGGGATGGGCTGGAGCCCATGAGGTGTGGGAGGTGGCAGTGCTGACAGATAGGAAGCCACCGTGGTGGTACCAAGCACTTGTCCCTGCCTTGCCCACTAGGGCAAGTGGTGGTGGACAGCTGGCATCTCTTGTGTTTGGGGTGCCAAGGGGGCAGGCAGTGCCTCATGAAAGACACAGGCATTTACACATGCACGACCTGATGTTTGCTTTCAGGCATTTGAAAACAGACATGCAGTTGGCAGGGTTGGTGCTGAGTGAAGAAGAAACATTGTGACTTTTAAAATCAAATCCTTTAGGAATCTCTTTTCCCTCTTACTATCCTAGCTCACTCTTCTGCCTTGTGAGAATTTCCTTCCGCTCCTCTCTCTTTTCCCTTCCCTTTGCTCTCTCTTTATCTTCCTTATGCTCTTCCCCTTCTTTTTTGTCCATTCTCAGGAAAAGTAGGATTTCTCTTTTCAGAGATCAGATCCCTTTGGACCATCTATCTCTCACAGCAGTGCATGGTACAGCCCACCTTTGTTTCAAAGGAGAATGTGTGCATATGCCCAATTGTAACAACACCACACAAGAACAGGAAAAGCAATTATTTGCTTCCCTTTCCAGGCCCTGTGATGTCCTGAATTCCTCTTTGTAACATTGACTGGTGCTGGGTCCACAACAAAGACGCTGTTATTCTATGGTCCATGCAACAAGAAGTGTTTTATTCTTGTGAGCTCTCCTTATATACAGAGTTTGGAGTTCCTGGGCAAGCACATATAATTGATTGGGAGTCTGGATTGCTCAGCTCTCTGACCAATGGCTTCTGCAGCTTAGGATGAAACTCATTGGGTGAAATTTCTGTTTGGGTTTCAATCTATCCTATCAGAGTTCACTTAAGGGCCTGTTTATCAAACCAGGCTACTTGAATCAAATATCTTATTTATGGCTGAATTAATTGCCTAGCTACAAGCCAGCTTGTGCTGTGATAACCCTTCATATCTGTCCAGCATAACTTTCAGTATTGTTATTTTTCCTAAAATTATCCAGTCATAGTATCTGAGCTAACAGCTTCCTGCAGATATGGATCCCACAGGCTCTCCGTCACAGTGGGAGGAGAGTTGTTGTTTGTTTTTTTTTCCCCCAAATCAGCTGATTCCTAATTTAATTACCTCTTGATCCCCCCAAGTTTGATGCCTGCACTTCTGTTGGTGGCCGTAGCATGCCCTATGCCATGCATTTCTGTGAATCAATAGTTACTGCTTTTCAATAGTTACTGCTTTTCAAAAGAGCTGTCTTCAAAAAGCTCTTGCCTTCCTTGGGTTTTTTCCTTACTCAGTGCCCTGTGCATTCAATGTCATAGATGTCTATCCTAGCACAGGCCTAAAATATGCTGTCTTTTTTTATTAGTTCTGCCCTAAATTTCAGTGTGATCTTTTCATGCCTTGTTTTCCTGTCTATAAAGTAGGGAAATATGATTTATTCTTTTTCTACTGCTTGAAAGCTTTGCCAATCTATGCCAGTCTAGTTTCAGATAGTCTGTACCTGACCATGTTATGGAAGTGCAACAGGAAGCTCTTACTAGGAGCCTCTTGGGTACTAACAAATAAGGAAAAATAATTTATATGTGTTCCCATGCTTCAGGACTAAAAAAAGTTCCACCTTGAGGTTTTTTAAAGAAAAAAGAAAATCAACATCCAAGTTGATATCCAGGATGTGGATCATCTGAAGACATAGTGCCTTTTTAAGTGGTTTGGTTGCTTCAGTGCCAAAGAGTGCCACCTTCACTAAAGAGGATTCAACTACCAGCCATGCTTCTCTGAAGATTCACTGAACCTAGCTTCTTTTTTGTGTTTTTTGTGACTTGATGAAGGAGAGCTCTGTATTAAACCATAATTTGCATAGAGTAGTTGATAGTATTTTGCCTATAACAGGTGGGTTGTTTTGGATTTTCTTTTAAAATGAGCTTTAGAAAGATTTTTAACAGTGAGTGTGTTGCTAAGGCTACCCATTTCCAGGTGGTACTGTTTTGATTGAAACCCAATCAAGCATACATGGATATGGCCCTGAATTCTTGCTAAACCTGACCTCAACCACTAAAATTGGAGGCTTTGTAATAGATGACTATTTTTAGGTACTACATAGGTAAACCCGATACTATAAATACGAGTTATTTTTCAGAAGCTCAATTCTCTGCTTTTATGCCCCACCCTTTATTGCTGAATTATCTCTTTAATTTGTCCCCATCACCTTGGATCCTGAATTGATCCTGGAAGAATAGGATGGTGCTCAGCACCACAGGCTGTAGTCCATCATGTTTTAAAGCACAGTCGTGTTTTAAGTTCACCCCTGCTGCTTCCATCTGCCACAGTGATTCTTCCTTGGAGCAAATTCATGCTGGACATGGAGTTGCAAAGTCCCATTCATGCAGTGGGATGCTGAGCACCGAATGGATGTGTGAGGGTGGGATCCTTTCACCACGTGGCTCCAGCAACTGTCCGTCAAGCATTTGGGCTGAATATGTGATTGATCATTTAGGTGTTTAACAACAAGGAGTTCAGTTTCTATGAGGCTCTTTTAAATATTGTCTTGCATAAGAGTCAAGTGACATGGTTGATTCATGCATGATGGATATGTTTCTCCTGCTCTAGGATCATGACCTCCATCTGGGTTACTGAGTCATATTTTGAGGTGACTGTGGCATTTTCTGGAAATTGAAATTCTTTCAGCATGTAAAAATAAATGTTGCCCTTTCTGGGGCTGAGGGAGCCTTCTGATTGTAAACAGCTTCAGCGGTTAATACTGCTGAATATATAGCACAGGGCAATGCATAGTTCATGAATATATCATTGAGAAGGTATGAATTTTTCTTTCTTCAATATGAAATTCATAGCCAAAAAAAAAAAAAAAAAAAAAAGGGAGGCATTGGATTCAAGAGCCAAATTTAGCCTTCTATGGCACAATAAAAATAAATTAAGCTTTACAGCATTAAAAAAAAAATTTAAAACAAAGCAGATTATTGAGGTGTGAAGTTATAGATGCAAACAAAGCTGAGTGTTATAAATGGACAAACTTAGAGGACTGTGATAATGACCACGTCATGTGTTTGGAATAAGAATCTGGAATGGCACGCATAAGGGGAAATCCTAGTCTGGAAGATCATTGGATGCTGTAGGGTGGAGGCAAGTGTTGGGGGAGCTCTGTTGTATATTTAGGTCTTTTATGAAAAGCTGTAGGCATTTCAGAAATTTCAGTAATAAACTTTTTCTAACACTTACATGGGAACTGCCAGAAAATGAATAAAAAATAAATTTTGTGGTTTTGAAATTCTGGAGAAAAGATGCTGATTTTTCCTACCATTGTTTAAACATGCAGCAACAGACAATAACCATACAGGTGTGCTACCATGTGAAAACAATAAGTCTTAAACGCTGCCATTATCTCATTTTATTTCTTTGGATCAAAACATTTGAAGATGGACCATATGGGGAGGGTAATGGGGAGACTTACATGCTTGGGTCTTGGCTCTAAGAGAGAATTTATACTATGAAGTGCCTTGGGGATGGAACAAACCTTGTCCATAGTCCTTATTTGTTGGGCACGTGAGATATTTGATCAGGTCTAGAACAAGGTGGCAAGAACTGGTGAACCAGACTACCCTATTGGTTCTGTTAGCATTTGGTATTAGTTTTTAATTTAAAATATTGCAGCCTTTAATTTACAGAGAGTGTTGAGGTGGAAGAGAGAAGTTGCATGACTCAGGAAGTTATCTGGATTAAAAACAAGAGCAAAAATGAAAGCCAACTGCAGTCATTAAAAAATTAATTTCCAGGAAGGCTGGGAAAGGGAGATTAAAAAATATGATGATTTCTGTCATGACCACGCTTAAGCTGGGCCATTAAAGATGCTATTGTCTGGCCCAGCTGTTTAAGAGCAATTAACTGTTTGACAACAGGCAGAAGGATAAGTTGGCTACTGCCGCCTTTCTCCAAGACCCTGTAAAAAGGCCAGGTGTGTCTGTGTGTGCCTCAGCACTCCCTCCCAACTCAGCCCATGTGAAAAAATCCTGACTTTCTTCATTGAGAGAGGCAAACAAGCCTAAAATATCACCCCTGATGAAGCACACATTGTGAGGAGCCTGATGTGTCTGTCTTGGTTTTTTTTTTTTTTTCCACCCTCCTCTGTGAGAGTTTTGTGGTACATGAGTCTGGCAAGATCAGAATGTGAGTTTGCCATGTGACTGTATATGTTTTAACACCTACCTCTGCAACCACACAGCAGCTTCTTGGAATTCCTCCTGCTCTGCTCTTTCTCTGTGTGAATTAGCCTAGTGCTCTGAGCTGAGGAAATCTGAAGGAGTGTTCTCCTAGAGATAAGAAAAAGTGACACATTTTGGGGAAATTTTTACTTCTGTCCCCAGTGCTGTTTCTGGTCACGTTTGCTCTATATAATTCCAGTCTTTACCTGTCCAGCTTCAGTTCTCAAGGATGGCCATGAGGCTTCCTAGAAACAAAATGTAGTTGCAACTGTTTTAACATATAATTCAGTTTTGCATAGAGTCTAAGTACGCAAAGCCCCGGGACTGGTTTCTTGGACCTTACCCCAGGAAAGTCACTTTGGCTGTCTAGAAGACAGAGGAGTTTTGGGGTTTTTCCTTCCCCATTCATTTCCAAATCATAGTGTATCTTGGGACCTGAAAACCAAACGTACTTCTTTAAAAATCATGTACACAAAAGGGAAGACACATCAAAATGGTCATAGTTTAAAAAACAGTGTGTCTTTTAGCTTGCTAAATGTAGTCAATGGTCATGTTAATCTGCTAAGTAGACAGGATGGATGCAGAGAAGAACAAACTCTGAGAGAAAATATTCTACAGCTTTTGCACTTTTCAGAGAAGACTTCTGTGGCTGAACTTCTCCATGTAATTTCAGTCAACTATGTCAGAGAATAACCGTAATCTATTTCTTAAGGTAAACAAGTTCATGCTATGGTTTTTGTTTTCTACCCGAGATTACTTCAATAACAGGCCCAAGCCTGCAAGTGTTCAATCTCGTGTACTGTGTGCTGATTTCAGAGTCCAGGCTCATTCTGGGAGGAAACACTGCAATTTTCCCTGAAGGTTTTCTCTTTGTTATCCTCATTCTGGTCTGTCAAACAGATGGTCTCTCTTCTCTCCCACAGACTGTATTTGTTAGGAGAGGTACGTGCCCACTCCAAATTTTCCTCCACTCCCTTCCCCCAGCAAACCCCACCCAGGTAAAACAGGGGTGCACAGGTTATTTGAAGCTGTGTTCTTGCACATGCTCCTGGGCAGGATTTACATTATGTCTGGGATGCACTGCTTAATCTCCTCATTGGTAGTGGATTATTTCTGAATGTTTTTGAATTTGCATAATGTACATAATGATTTCAGAATCTTCCACGGTCCTAAGTCTTTTATGAATAATAAAGCTGTGTTTCAGTGTGAGTCTTGCCAAGGGGTCAGTAGCTGTGCTGGCTGTTTGGTCACCAGTACCACTGTTTTATGCTGTGGTTGCCTGGCAGCTAGGCAGGGAGTTTCTCCTTTGACAAAGCTTGTGCCATTGTCACTTGTGTTAAATCAATCTCCCTGCTAACAGCTGACAGTGTGGAGCCCCTGACACATGGCTCTGCTCCTAATTCCACTTACTAGAAAGCAGTAGTGATGCACAGTAGCCAGCCAACTCATTACTGACTGTAACCATTACAGCAGATAATTGTTGTTCCTTCCCTTTCACTTTGGATTTCTCTGCTGCTGTTTGCTGTCCCCTTTCCTATCAATTCAGATGACCTGACTGCAACAAAATCCCATTGTGTTAATGTCTAATGAGCAGTTATAATGGCTATGGAGATGCAGCAGCACATCCAGACTAGACATTGACAGGCAATAAATAAATATCATGCTTGTGCTTCTGTCAGAGTGCTCCTTGTGCTGTAGTCTTTGCTCTGTTTTCTGTATCTGCTGGCAAGTATATCATGTTAGTCCTATCTCTTGGCTTATGCACAGGAGGGAGGAGAGGCACACCTTGGCTGTACAATCGTAAAGCATGAAACTTGCAATCCCTGGAGTGGAATGTGTCCTTGCCCTATTTGTAGGATGGAGAACTTGTTTAAGCGTCTCTTTCTTCTCGCCTTTGAAAGATTTGCATTTAGCCATCTCCTTGAATTAATTTAAAAATATGCTTCCCTGTCCAGTGTGTAGAATTCCACCTCTTCTCACCCAGCATGACTGAACAGCATTGACTCAAGTGTTCGAAATCTTCATTGCAAAATAGGAAATGTTTCAAGAGCAGGGAGAGATTTGTAACTTTTTCAGTTCTTTAAAGCAACTCTCCATTAGGATAAAGTTTCTTCCTTACAGCAGGTCTCACCTTTGCTTGGGGTTTTATAAGAAAGGCATGTAGACAGTGCAGGAAGATTTTTCCGAGATAAGAGCACAAAATCTACTGCAGATGATTGATAATGAAAAGCTGCTTCATAGATGCAACATCAGCTAAGAGCAGAGGAGCATGGTTTTCTCCCACAGGCAAATTTGGGAAGTTACCAAATGCCCTGTTACTGCATACTCCCAGCAGAGTGGTGCCTCAATTGGGAAGCCTTAGTCAAACCTCAGGGCAGGTGGCCCTGAGATTTGCAGGAAGTCCTTTTATAACCTCCCAGCTACCTGCTGTGTCTGATAAAAGGTTCTACAAAGTTAAAAAGTTATTTTGAGGTGACTCATTTTTGTAATAGAGATGGATGAGTTTTCAAATATGCATGCTTATTCCTTGCCCTACTTGTGAGCATCTGTAGGCACAGCTCTTCATTCACCTGTGCATTCATGGTGCGTGGCCTCCTCGGACCTGTGCAGAGACACACTTTGTTTCCTTTTCTCTCAGCTGTTCAGGGAAACACTTCCAAGTAAACCAGGACACAACACTCAAGCACCTGGAATGGGTACTAGCGCTGTAGCACACTTACCTGTTCCAAGCTGCTATCTCCATTAATGTCCATTCCTTCAAGTAATAAGTAACTCTGTGGGGATACAAGTCCCAAAATGGATGGACTCCATCTTGAAGGTGTTTTCCCACCTTAACGATTCCCTGAAAAGCAGCCCAGCCCCAGCCCTGAGTGTCATATCATAGCTGTGAAACTGAAGCAGCATTTTCCACTTGCTTGAGACATGGAGTATCCCACCTCCTAACCTGTAGGTGGAGTCACCTGGGTCTCTGAACATCCCAGTGTTCTGTGGTTGTTTGGATCAGCTGATGTTTTGACATACAAATGCCATGAGTCAAAGCAAATGGGCTTCTGGGCATCCTCTTGAAGATGTCCCATAAAAGGCTTCTCAAAATCTGGCAAAGCGAGATCCTTGCAGCTTTGTGAGCCTTGGGAAAGGTTTGTGTGCTCTGGCCTTGAAGGTGTAGAGTCACTCAAACCCTCTGAATCCTTTTGTACATATGTAATTATCTAATATAGCCATATGTATGGCAAGTTCTTTCTGTTTTCACTCTCTCTCTTGCCCTGCAGCTGCTATTTTTCCAAATTGCCCCTTTCAATATTTCCCTTCTGTTCCCTGCTTTAGTTTTGACCCACTGCATCCATTGCATTCTCAGACACCTCCCTGAGTAAAATTTGCTGCACCAGACCTTTCAGTGATTTGGATAGGAACAGCCCTGACCCTGTGTCTCAACTCACATGCCCGGATTTCTTTGCTGAGGGGAAACCCAAACTTTCAGAAGGGAAAGGTTGCTTCTCTAATGCCCTATCCCAAATGGATTTCCCAGGTTGTACTTTGCTCTCTGCCACTTACGCACAAAACAGGAGGATGTACATCACTCGCAATATATATTTTGAGAGGCTTGAGTGTTTCAAGCCACTTGTGACTCTGAAAACAGCTTTATTTAAATACTACACCCAAGCTGATATTTCAAAATAAGAGACTAATTAGGATGGGGGGAAAGAAAGGGAGAGCGAATGTAAAATATTAATGTACCTCAAAGAAAATACAATCTTAGGTGTCCTGTAGCTACCGAATATTCAGGGAGCAAAATGTTCCATGGCAGTTCAGTGAACTTTTCTGTGCACAAGTTCCTTTCTGAGAGCTTGGTCTGACAACTGTCATGGCATTTGGAAACAGGCAGATGATTGCAGGAAAAAATGGGGGAAAAGAGCAGGAAGGCAGAAAAAGGTCAGCAAGAGTGCTATTTTACCTTCCTAAGCACAGTTTGGAGAGGGCTTGCACTCTTTGTGCATCATGCTTTGTTTTGAGGAGGTAAAAAAGGAGAAATTTTTTTGGAAAAATGAAATATTTTCATTTCTGATTTTACAGTAAGTTTTATTTTGGAAATTTTCTGTAATTAAAAAAAAAAAAATCGTTGTAAGGAAAAGGAAAACAAGCAAGCAAAAATTAAATAGTAGGTCTTGAGTCTTCCTGGAAAGAAATATTTTCAATTTATCATTTTGACTAGTGGACAGAAAAATTGTGTCTAGTGTTGAAGAAAAGGTGTGTCAGAGGCAGATGAGAAAGAAGAGAAATGTGGTCGAGATTGATAGAAAGGCTGAAGCTGGTGTTATACAAATACAGAGAGAAGGAGGGGAGGCTTGTCACGACGCCCTTGCAGGGCTGCTGTTGCTGAATGAGAGCAGTCCCCGCAGGGGAAAAGAGGCTTGTGAGCACTGCCAGCCCTGGGAATGGTGAGCAGGGAGGGGCAGCACTCCGGGGCTCGGCTCGCTGCTCCGCTTGGAATGGCCCTGCTCTGCTGTGGTGTCAGCAGCCAGAGGCATCGCTGAGGGCATCCGTGCCCGCCAGGGCTGGAGCAGGAGCGAGAGGAATAATTGGTTGGCTGCAGCCATCTCCATGCCCACTGATCTGTGGGGAGCAGAGCCATCCAAAAGGCACAGCCAGATGGTGAGCTCTAATGTGCCTATATTTATTAGATGTCTTCATTAGGTGGCATCCACATGAGAGTTGAACGATCTGTGCTTTCTGGGGCTTGTCTGGGATCAGCAGGGCATGATGAGGAAGGTAGCTTTGAATTAAGGGAGTGAGGCACAGGTGTGGGGATGCTGCACTGTGTACCATGCAATTTGAGGAGAGACATAAGGTCAAAGGAGAAAAATCAGTAAGAAAAAGGGGAAAAGAACCAGGATGGGGATGCAGCTAAATGAAACAAACTGCAAATGTCTCCCTAGGTCCAATACTACTTTTGGCCCATTTTGTGTCACCCTATCCTATTTGCAGATCCCCTGTGCTGTGAGCTCATGCTAAACTTATGCTCACCATCCTGTCCTGCTCTTGGTGCCCCTCTTTGGACTCAAAGACTCTGGCCCCTTCTTAGTAGGTCACACTGCTAGTCCATGCATGAACACACGTGTGTGCATGTGAAAGCCTTCATGCTACTGACTCCAGGATATCTGACTTATGTAAGAAACCTGGCTGATGGCAGGGCTATGGAGATAATTCTGTTTAGGGGGACAGAGCTGAGAACAAGAGTCTTGTGCTTGAACTCCATTCTTGCTTGTATTTCCACACCTACCATAACTCCTACTGCAGCTCCTTCCATGCTCTTTCACCCCCACTTGAATGTCATATTCACTCTGCAAAATTCTCTAGTCCTGCTTCCTGGAAGAAGTATGTGAAAGATGGCAATTTTGGCCTGCAAATTGTTGTTCTGATTATTGCCAAGACCATCTTTCTCTGGTGTAGTGTTTCCCTGGGGTTAAGTGCTGTCATTATTATTGCAGGAGAAGTAGGAAGCATTCTGTCCTTTTATCAACTATTTCTATATCAGAGTCAGATAGATACTTTTCCAACATGGGTTAATTTCCCGAGCATTGTCATGTATATTAAAGCAAAGCATGTAGAGGCTTTTGAACCTCATATTTTATAGACAGATGTTGTCCAAAAAAGGGGCAATGGTGTAGACAAAGCATCTCCAAAGGGCTGTAAATACTAACTCAAGTGAATGGCGTGTTTTGGATAATAATGCTCAGGTCAAAAAACACAGAGTAGAGCACTTAAGGAATAGGTGGAAGGGCTGCTAGCCAGGATTTTAGGAGGCCTGCTCTGATGGTACTTTGGCAGTGCTGGGTAGACTTGACAGGCATTTCAGGAGCCAGCAAGCCCTGCAGAGTTCATCTGCATCTGACAGCCCCAGTAAAGAATGGCCTTTCATCTGATTAGATCTCTTGGACCACTTTTCATTTCCAAAAGATGTATTACATGCCTGTGGAGCTTTCTGCACTTACATTAGGCTGGTTTTGTGTTAGCAGTCCTTGAAAGTTGTTTCTAAGAAAAGAACAGATAGATCTATCACAGGGCAACTGCAGAGGCAGATTTTGGCTTGGATCATAAAATGACTTAGGTTGGAAGGAACCTTAAAGATCATCTCGTTCCAACCCCCCTGCCATGAGCAGGGATACCACCCCCACTAGATCAGTTTGCTCAGTGCCCTATCCATCCTTCACTGCAAGCAAATTTTGCCTTTGACTTTGTGAGTGTCTGACATCATGGTGTGCTTTCTATGTACCTGTGTTACTGTTCTCTGTTTGCCTTGGATGGCTGCCAAAGTAGAAGTGTACTGCAATTCTGTGAATGCGATGACTCATCTAGAAGAGAGGTACACAACTTTTTTGCTGGAAATATCCAACAGGCTGCAATTAGTGCTGGTCTGCTGTATGACTGTACTGCAGTCCTGGGAGAGGTGCCCATGTAGTACAGTCATACCCGAACAAGCTGGCTTGCAGCTGGTAGGAGTAACTACAAGCTTTACTCAGACACTAATGGTTGTGGTACTGAAATAACTTTACTGAAATAACTGAGTGGCCCTGGGGCTAATGCAAGTGAGAAGCCTGGACCAGTCTCAGAGTCATGAGTGATGGTCAGGGAAGGAGGACAAGAAAACTATACAATTCCCATTTGTGGGAGAAGAAACAGGGGATCTAATGCTGTTGATCTACTACTGCTGGTTTTATCTTTTAATAATAGAGTCTTTTTCTCTCTCCATAGTCTCAGGGGAGTACATCCCTCCTCTGTCATCTCACTTCTTCTCCCACCTGCTGGCCAGGGCAGTCAAGAATTTTGCTGTCTTCCTCAGCCCCTCTGCAGAGATGAGATCCTAGAAGTACACCTAAAAATTCTGAGATTTCTCAGCTATTGAGCAAGCCCCAGAAGTCCCTCTGCAGTAACCTGAAGCAAGTGCAAAGATAAAATGCCCTTTGTATTGGGTTGTGGATGAGCCAAGGTGTCAAGATGGATTTAAATGGGTCAGCATTGCTTTTTGCCAATATTTAAGAGTAATTGTGGGTCTGCTGCATGCTAAGATAATGTATTTCCAGTGAAGGCTGATTGAATGCATGGGCTCAAAAAGGCAGAGCTCTTCCCTCTCCAGCCTCCTGCAGGGTGTTACACACTGGCCAGAGAAGCATTGCAGTACTGTTTTGCACTTATATTTGAAGCATCAGCACCGTCTGCTGCTGCAGACTAGAAATTGTAAAACGGGACCAATCTCTGGTTACTCTTTAAGAGAAACTCATTGATTTAATTGTGCAATCTCATAAATGCCAAGAGTTTCTCTCTTCCAGGACCTGTAGATATGCTCAGGTGCTGCAGTCCTGCTAATGAAGTGGTATTAAACTTGTACCTGCATGTAGGTGCATTGACCTAGATTTATCAAGCTGTTACACTTAATGCTTAAATTTCACTTGATTGGCCCAGTGGCCTGATCTGGTCTGGCAAATACAATTTTCTCTACAAGGCTCCTAAAAGGAATTCCCTAGCTGATCACACATTTCTTTGCACTATTATAGATCTTCCTCTACCCAATTCTTCTCACTCATTTCTACTTATTATCTAGGGAAGAAAGCTATCTGCAGCAGCTTGTTCACAGGAACATGTGAAATTACCTTGTTCCTCTCTGTTCCAAGTCTCTACTGTTAAAAGAACAAACAATTTTTTTCCCTCTAGCTGGAAATATTTTTTTTACACACAAAAGCCTTAATTGTTTTTCTTTTCTTTTTTCCCCATTTCTTTTGCCAGAGAGAGGAGCAGCTGGGACTCTTCTACTGATTCACATTCTCATTAGCAAATACCATTTTGTTGAAAATCAAAACACTTTGCAGAAACTTACTGGTTTCAGCAGACTTATGATCCTCTACTACACAAGGGCTGTCAGAAGCCAGCTCATGGGGTGAGCTGTTCAGAAGTACATTTTTTGGATCATCATGGTCCCTGAAGATGCTGCTCCACAATAGTTTAACTGATGTAAGCCAGAGCTAATCAATTCCCAGTCCTGCACGGGAATGGGTTGGAGAGGGGAGCAGGTAAACCCGTCTGTCTAGAGCTGGAACAAAGGTAATGCTGCAGCAATGGTAAACCTATAGTGGAACTGCACCCTGAAGAGGCCTTGCTGTATGTTCATATTCCACATCCTTCTTACGTGGTAATAAATTCCCCACATTCCCAAGTAGGCAATTTCTGCAAAATTTCCTGAAGTAGATATTCCCACAAAAATGAAATCCTCTGTTTTGATTAAGACTCTTCTCATTTTTGGGGTTTTTCTTTTGTCTCTAAAGCATTTAATAGTTGTGCGCTCTTGAGGGCAAACTTAAGTGACAAGCCCTGCTTCCTTGTTAGTGTGACCATGGATACCATCCAGCATCTGATTTATTCAGAAGTCTCTCACAATTCTACATTAACATATAAAAATCCTTTACATAGATGTGAGATTTTGCTAATGGAGCTCAAGAATGTTATGTTATCCCTAAGGACACGACACTGGCGGGGTTTGCTCTCATACAAAAATAACCTGTGTAATGATGCATTCCCCCTCACTAGTTTGGGAACAGGAGTCATGCACAAGTCTCAGTAGCAAAAAAATTTGTCTCCAGCAACTGAGTTAAGGCAGCAGCAGGGGCAATAGACTACTCTCTGCCATGTAGACTGGACAGAAAAGAGAGTTATTTTGTATTTAGCCAGCCCTCAAAATGTGGAAAGCTGAGCACTGTGTAGAAAACTGATCTTTGTCTCAGTCACATAAATATACCTGGTGGTGTTTCCTGTATGTAACCAGAAAAGACTTTCAAACAAAATGAGGGCTTTGTGCTCTAGCTGGGACAAATTTTCAGAGACTTGTCCATCTTTCTGTGGCAAAGGTCCACCTGTCTCAGCTAATATGGCCTAGCTAATTGTGATTTTACTCCCCAGGCTGGTTTACATGTGATTTCTGAAGGGGTAGAGCTCTTGCTGGGAACAGCATTTGTACTTCAGAGATGGGTGAAACTCAAGTTCAGGGCACCAACCCATAGGTCGGGTAGGGCAGGCCCATCTCCTGTAATCTACTGTCACACAGAGTTTTTAGTATATGGCAAGTGGTGAGAGCTTAGGGCTTGCAGACCTTCCCCTGAAATTAGTCTCATTAGATTTTAAAGGCAAAACTCTACAGGTGAAAGGGGACAGAAATCTGCTATATTCCATATTCTGCAATTCTCTGTTTTTTTCTTTTTTCCTCTTATCAGCTATAGGCAGGTTATGTGCCAATTCTCTTACATGTAGAGACACTCAGATATTTTTCAAACAAGCTGAACATGACTGAGAAAAAAAACCAAACTATGGTTCTGTTTTAAAATCGATGAGATTTTGTTTTAAAACAAGGGGACAGACAGAAAGTTGAGGAAGAGAGAATCAAATATTTATGTATTTCAAAAGAAAAGCAGTATAATTTCAGTGACGCTGTTGCTAAATGACTATTCATCCCCCATGCTGACAGATAGATAAAACAGGTTTGTGTCATTCTAAAGTGGCTTCTCATCTGTGTAACATCTCCCTTGCAGTCAGGGCTCTGTCACCTCCCTTCAGAGGCCTCTGTGGGAAAGGACTGAGGACGATTACAGGGACACAAAAATATCAGCCATTAATTCAATTGTTCCCTTTGCTTGTTCTCCTGTTTTTGCTGATGGTATTTGTTTTATATTCTGCTGGAATGGCTGGAATGTATGAGTTCTGTTAGCTCAGTTCAAAGAAACCCAAATTCTGGTTGCTTGCAAAGAGAGAGATGGTAGGGAGCCTTAGGAAGGTTGGAACATGAGGTTCATAATGTAAACATTAGTTTGTGATAATCCTCATCAAGTTGCATGCTGCCCTGTAATCCTGGAAGCACTCTCAATTTACCTGGGTGCAAGGTAGCAACCCCACAGGCACTCTGGCTAATCATAGTGCTGTGCTGAAGGGAGACAAAAAATGGTCTTCTCTATGGGGTATCGCCTGCAAGAGCTCACAATCAGTCTGGGTACTTGGAAAACACATTTGCTATTACTACCTGCTCATTTTCTGCATAAACTGTCAGTTGAGGGCATTCATTGATTTAAGGGTAGTACACTTAAGGCTTTCCACAGAGGTGTATTGGCCCCTCTGCCTACAGAAACAAATGGTGGTGGAGTGACCCCAGAACTAGCTGGGCATGTAGAGAACTGGGAGAGTCAAAAAAGAAAGAAAGGAGGAGAATAAAATAGGCTGAAGGGAATAGCTAGTCATATTTGATAAATACTTGAAAATATACCTAAATGGGAAGATGAGGACCTTACCCTATGTGGTGGCAGGGAGGGAAGGCAGACTTTAAGAATAAAAGTTTAAAAATTTTTCTGGATTTATAAAGCATTATCTACAAGCTGACAGAATCTAATGTGATGTCCCAAATAGCCATTTCAGTCCCAACATTTTACTGGCTTTCTTGTCAAATCTGATTGGGTAACAAAGGGAGGGATCTTTCCACCATATTATACGAGGTGTGTCTAAGCCTTACCTGGTGCAATCAGCTTTGTCTCTTCTACTTCATTTACCTGAAACACATTCACCATTTCCTTTAATTTCAGCTTCGCTACTGCAAGCTGCTCTTCTCTTCAACATTGTGAATCTTTCATTCCGTTTCCTCTGCTCTGTATGGGAGGAGAGAGATGACTGTTCCTGTAGCAGTGCCAGGGTTAATTAGTATGATGTTAGTACGGGTAACGAGCAACCCATAGAGCAGAGCAGCATGGGCTCTAGAATAAATGTGTCATCTCTGCTAGACTAAATCCAGGGCTGGTAAGCCTCCTTATATGCACCTGCATTTATTACCAACTGTTGATGTACCCCTGCAGTTTTCCTCTTTCCTTTGGGACCAGGAGGAGAGTGACTCTGCTACCTCATTCACAGGCTGCCCCTCTTGAGGCTGCATTTCCATGGGTAATAAGATTATGGTGGCCCTGCACGCAGAGCTGTGGCTGCAGTGGATTGGAGTGCCCCACAGGTTTTGCTGCATTGATGTCAGAGCAAAGGTGGACAGTGAGGAGGTCAGCAGCTCAGGTAGCTCTTGGAAAGACTTGCACAGCCATTCCATGAGATCCTGGGTGCTATGTCCCTCTTCACTGCTGGGGAATATTAATTAATGCTCCCACGATTGTCTTCTAGCACTGCATTTATTGTTAGAATATCTCAGCCAGTTCCGGGGCCTTCACACTGTCCTATTCCCTTTTTACCCGGTATTCTCCTTTTTTTTTTTTTTTTTTTTTTTTCTTTTTTGTCATTGTGATGGGGCTTGCAGAACAGTTATTAACATTAGAACTTTTAAGTGACAACTCTGTTTTCTTTAGCTGCAGACTCCATCTCCGCACTGTTCTGCTAAACTGTGGGATGAATGTGTAAGGGCACTCTGCCACAGAAAGCTTTCCTACTTGTATCTCCTTTGGAAGGACTGCACTGGAAACGTTGTAATGCTGTGAATAAGGGTAAATATATACACGCTGAGTGGAACTGAAGCTCTCAGTCCTTTGTGGAGCTTAGAGTTTGTGAGCATCTCTACATGCTCAGAATTGAGCATTAAGCGTCTTCAGAGGTGTATTTTCCTTCTTATCTCTCCAAGTCTGCCCAGCTCTCTAAGATGGTCTGGAGATGCCTTTAAAGAAACAAAAAAAAGTATTTTAAATCAGCAATGGCATCTCTGGAGAGGAGAATGATTAATACATAGTAATACAAAATGTTGCAATATTCATGGGGTTCTCATTTCTATAGCTTTTCTTTCTACATAAATCACAAAAAACCCCATACAAAAAACCCCACATCTTGAAGCAACACTGATGGTAAACTGCCTTCTCTAGGATGGATGGATGGATGACAGCAGTTTAGCAGCACAGAGCAAGATGTATAGTGCTGTGAGAACGGAAGACATTTGGGGTAGGATTTGCAAGATACTGACCAAATCATTGTGAGGGCATCATGCAGTGTGTACCTGTTTCCACCAAAGACAGTCACAAGCTCTGTCCTTTTCTAAGGTTAGCAGCACAGAACATGTTGCGGATTTAAGCCTCATGTAAAGGATCTCTCAGGAAATTCTGAATATGTAGAAGGAAATCTCTCTGTTTCAGAGAGAGGAAGAAAAGCCTTTCAGTAATAAAAATTCAACCCCACTAGTTCCCATTCACCTTCAGCTCTAAACTGGAGGTGATGATTAGAAAAATATCAATAGAATATTTTCCTGTTGGGAGACATTGTATCAGCAAAATCAATGAGTTTTGAAAATCAAGGTGATGTTGATAAAATTCAGATTGAAACAGAATGGAAAACTGTGATATTTTCACAATGGAGGGGGAGAGCCTTGGTTGTTTGTTTTCATCGGTGAAGATGGAACACTTAAACTAGCCCGAAAAGGTTTTTTTCCTTTAGTTTTATCATAGTGCCTTAGGGAAGATTTTGAAATTTTAAATATAACATAAGAAAAACCAAAACAAATCCTTTTTCTACTTGAATATACTGAGATTCTTGTGCCAACTGGTTCATCTAAAGGTGTTTTAGCTAAGCTGTTATCATCTGAATCTCTTTATTAGCCTTCTGCTCTGCTATCTGCTTGGTTTTCAAATGCTGGCACAGGCTTCTCTTTAAGATATACTCGTAGAAAACATGGCATGATTTCTCTTCTCCCTTCCTAGTTAGTGGTCTTTTGGTCTTTTCCCCCATGATCATAGCATGGTACTTACTTATATAAAACTTACTGGTCAGCTGCATTATTTTATGAAGTGTTTTCCTACCTGAGGATTTGTATATACTTGGCAAACATCAATTAAATTAGTCCTCATGCAGTCATTGACATAGATGTTACCTTCTTCTGAGTTTCACAGCAGTGGATGTGGGAATGTGCTTAGGGGAAGAAGGAAGAAAAAAATACCAAGAGGTGTACAGTCTGTCCAAGGTCATGCGGTGACAGTAGGAAATTGCTTTAATTTTGTATTTTCCTCAATCTGTGCAGTCTTTTCCTTCCGTTTTGGAAAGTACAGAGCACATGAGTTTTGCGAGGTCAATCTTCCCACTTTTAAGATTTGGATCCAGGAAAGCAACGGAGGCTACACTTTATGTTTCAAGAGCAGATAGCTCCATCTGGGATACTTGCACTTGGAGATGAATTTGTGACTGTATGGTGCTGGTCCTGCAGCAGTGGGAGTGAGAGGTTTCTCTTGTGCCTCAGGCACAGAGGGAGGGGTCTGCTTTAAGAGGACATTACTAAGAAAGTGGCTGGTGCTTGCTTCCCAAGAAAGGTGGTGTATTGATTCTTTGGGCTCATTGGTGAGCCACACAGGGTGATCTCAAACTTAGTCCTGCTGTTTGAAACATCCTGACTTCTCAAATTTCTTTGCTAGGTCTCATTGCTGCAGTGACAGGGCTGCTCTTTTTTGTCTTTGCCAGCTGGGTTATGTTTTCCCCTGATAAAACTGGTCAAAGGGGAAGAGGCTGTATTATAATGATTTCTATATTTTGATTATGACAGAGAGTGATTCAGGGAATGGAGCAGGACAGGGTGCTCATGGTTAATGTGGTTTGAGGGAGGAAGAGGAGGTACATGATGTGGTGGATTTCCAATTTGCCAGAACCTATTGCTTTGAACTTGAGCAGGATAACAGATCTTGTACTCCTTATAAAGAAGAGGAGAAGGAACTGTGCTTGTCCTCTTCCAAGCACTGTTCAATTTCATTAAGGACAGATTAGAGAACTTTTTTAATCAATATCCTACTACCCACCTTCTCCAATCCAGTTTCCTGGGAAAATACTTTCATTTTTTCCCCATTCAACCCTGTTTTTCTGTTGCAAGTGGCACGGAAACAAATGCATGAACCCCTTGCTGCCACTCAGTGATTCTCAACTGTAGAGGTCAATCTCCTCTGTTTTGAATGACGATGTTGACTCTGGAGTGGGCAGAAACTCAGTGTCTGGCTTCCCTGTTGACACATTTAAAGATTTTACTTGCATATCTCTCCTCCTGAAATACTTTCAACAGACCCTTTTGAAAAAGCTGCAGTCATAAAGCAGTGCCCCTGCTGCTCCCTACTTCAGCTTGTTAGCAACCCAACACACTTTATTAGCACACAGTACCCTGTAACCTTGTAGTGTTCTTAAGAATTGCACCTATTTTCCTCTGCACTTTGAAGATCTTTAATCTTTTCTAGAAATAAGGAGACCCTGATGATGGACTTATATTTGTTAAAACAATAAACCCGAGGTTTGAAAAAAAACAAAACAACAACCTACCTGACCAAACTCCAAGAGGCACTGCCCTCTGAGTTTGCTGATTGTTACATTTATGCAAAAGATATATTGTCTGAAGTTGACCAAAGATGGTTTTGTTCTTGTCACTGTTCATGAACTTCTGTGGTTTTTAATTTGTTTTCCAAAGAGTTACTCAAAAAAACCCCAAACAAACAAATAAAAAACCTCAAACAAAACTAAAACTCCCCAAAACTCAAACAAATAAAAAAAAAACAATCCTTTTTTGTTTGCCCATGATTAAAATCTTTTGTTCAGATTTTCCTTTTCAGCAAAAATGGGGACCTTCCTCTTTCCAAAATACTTTGGAAGTGAAGAATGGAAATTGTCTTTTACAGATGGTGCAGTAGATTATATAAGTTGGTGTATGATTGCATACTTCCACATGTTTGATATTTCAATTTACAGTAATTTCATGATTATAAGCCACACCATTTTGACTAAACTTTTGGTCCCAACCCAGAAGTGTGGCTTATACTCAGGAGCAGCCAATATATGAACGAAGTTTGGAAATTTTCCAACCTGGAAGTGCAAGCCATGGTGCCGAGCTGAGCTCGTGAACTGAGCACCTGCCAGTAAAACCCGTGATCGTGTGATTGTTACAAATTGGTTACTTTGCTGTGAACCAAAGTGCGGCTTACAGTCTGGTGCGGCTTATATATGGACAAAGAACGAAACGTTGCCAATACTCGGACGTGTGGCTTACAATCAGGTGTGGCTTATAATCGTGAAATTACTGTAAATGTCAGTATTTTCTGTGGAACACATCTGATGAGTCAATTTCAAAATACAGTTGAAACATAGTTTTGACAAAAAAATGTTTTAAGGGAAAAAAAAATCCCTAAAACAACTGCATTTACTTTTTTTATCTGCAGTCCTTTAAAAATGTCATTATTTTAATACAGGCAGCAAAAAAGGATAAATTTTGCAGCCATAACCATAAATTTCAAATGGGATTTTTTTTCTTAGAAATTACCAAATGAGTTTGAGAACTTTGCTTCCTTTGACCCAGCTCAAAGCATGATATATTAAAAGTTAACAGGGAATTTGATGTCATACCCAGCAATAGAACTGGGGAGCTGCAGGACGTGGAAGGTGGAAAGAAGACAGAAATGCTTCAGATGTAAACCAAAACTTGGAAAAATTATTCATATGTTGAAGAGAATGCTGCTTTTAGCTCCTTTCTGCTTCAGTTTTCCTGTCTGTAAAATACAGTTGTTAAGTGAAACCAGTAGAATAACTTGGGATGTAGAATTAAAATTGTAGCTTTTTTTGGTTGCAAAACATCTCCAGGAGAACTTTGTATTTTTCAAATGTATTTTCTACTTGCAGTTATTCAAGTCAAATGAATCAAACCGGAGCCATTTTTGCAAACAATTCTTGGACTGTAGGTTTGCTTCTGAGATGTTCTTTCTGAGTTTCTGGACTTACAGAAGAGGAAAATTCAGGCAGATCTCCATATAACCTCATTCTGCTCCTGTTGTTTGCTGTGGAGCTTAGACTTTTGGAATTCTTATTGGTTTTTGATTTGTTTCTCCCTGCCCCCCTGTTTTGTTGGTTTGGGGTGGGGTTTTTTTGGGGTTTTTTTCGGTTGTTTTTGTTTTCATTGTTGTTTTTGGGTGTTTTCTTGGGTTTTATTGGTGGGGGGGAGGGGGATTTTTTTGGTTGTTTTTTTTTTTCTTTCCCCAACACCTGTAGTTTCCAGTTCCTTGGAGCAACATTTTTTTTCTATCTGTTTTTTTACATGGTTACATATCTGCTTTGTACATTTTTGCATTGAGACATTCTGAATTAAAATTAGGTACTAAGATATTTATTCCTATCTCTATAACTGTTCCTGACAGGAAGTGAATTTTCCTGGACACCAAACACAAAATTCACTGTTTTGTGAGTTGTCAACATCCTGATCTATGATTGTCAAGTCCATCCCTTACATGGTGGAAAGCAAACTGGCTTACACCCGAGAGTGGACCTACTTGCTAGAGGTTTCCCTGTCTCATTTAGCTACTTAATTAAAGTACACAAAGTGATTAAAAATGCCTAAGTAAGGCTCATGCTGACAACACATAGCTTAATATTTGGATTATTACCCCAAACACAAAGGGTTGCAGTCGTGTAGAGCTGCTGCTCTGTTTCTGTGCTGGGATCTGCTCATGTGGTTTTCATAAGTAAATTCTCTTGTGTACAACTTTGCAGTTCATTTCCTGCAAGCCCTTTGTGGCAGTAGAATTTGATTGCTTAAAAATCTGAGGGAAATGACAGTGTAAGGATGCCACTGAAATGAATCAATTAATACAATCAGCCAATGGAGTATTTGTGGAGTGTTTTCTGTGTGTTACTTGCTCACCCTATCATGAAGGTATTTACTGCACCTATGTCCCAAGGGTGTGATAAGACTTAATTTAACAAAAGCTTGTGAAGTACTTTGGAGAGGAAAAGAGGTAAGTGTTGTATGTTGTTATTTCATTTTAATGTGCCTTTGAGCTTCAGTGTTCTATCTGGGCTCTGGGATAGAAGAGCTTAGAAAGTTTGTCCTCTGCATTTTCAGATCTGAAAGAGTAGTTTATTTTTGGTGTAACAAACATTTCCAGGCTATTATCTAGGCATGAGCTTCTTTAACAGCTCAATTTCGTTTTAAATACTCCAAGCCAACAAAAAAGCAGGAATACAAGACCATCAAAACCTCATACAAACACTGAAAGAGGAGCTTCAAATCTAGTGAGCCTTCTCAATCAAGCATTTTACAGACAAGGCTCTGTTGCCTAGTAGTTCAACATGACACAAAGATGCCGTTGTGCAGGGAAGGGCTTGCTCAGTCTTGGAAATCAGAGAATGCTGTGATAGCAAGGTACTGTCCATGAGTTGATAAACTCTGCCTCTCAGTAGGGTTTACTTGAGCAGAGGCTTGTGCTAACTCCATAATTCCACTTGGTCATCACAGATCAGGTGGTGCTGGGAATGCCATTTGTACCAGTCACTGTGAGTGTGACCTTGGTGCTCTGCAAGGAGGAGAATTATGCTGCCAGGAATCACGGTTTGACAGCTTCTCCTTCTAGGTGTGATATATCCCCTTTTCTGTGATAGTACACCATTATCTGGACACAACTTTTGTGGAGCTCTTCTGTGGTGTTATGTATTTCATGGTGCACACCATACGTGAAAACTCAGTCCGGTTTCACAAAAAGAGAGAATCTGAGGCATAAATCTCTTCTTTATGTTCACGAGGAAGTTGGAAATGAGCAAAATATTTTTTGACTTCTAGAATGAGATTCAGCTCCTGATTAAAATGTCTAAATTTAGGAATCTTCCTGTAAGTATCTAGATGTGAGTTGGTGTCTAAACACCCATTAGAGCTGATAGAGATTCAGTGCAGTTAGTTGAGACTAGGAACTTAATTCAGCTCACCCTAGAGCAGACACCTCTTGATCAGCTGAATTAACCTTTTGACTTCATTGCCTGTAAGGACCAAGTCTTCATTAACTGTGGTGGGAAGTTAGACCATGTCACATTTGCCTGTGGGAGATTCAATCTCGGACTGAATTCAGTCTCAGCCAGCATCCCCCTCCCAGCATGGTTGTGTCAACAACTTTGCTAAATGCTCTGCAGAGGGAATTTATGGAGACAGGAGATAATTCCAAAGTGGAGCTTCAAGCCAGGGCATCAGAGAGGTGACCAAGGAGTCTTGGAGGACCACCTTTTATATGACTTAAGAGAGGATATACTGTCCTCTACAAAATACGATTATGCATGCGTCTCATGCTGCAGCAAAGCAGGATAAAGCCCAGATTCTATTTGACACCCACAAAGAGAAAAAATGAGAGGGAGGAAATTAAGAGAATGAAAAAGGGGAGCAAATAGACACATGAAGGCATTAGACAGAGGGTTTGTCTTTGAGTCATAAAAAAATTTGTCTCTTCTTTCTTGCCCACCCTTCTCTCTATCCTCTTCTGGCACCAACTGGAGAAATAACAGCTTGTTTAATGTTATTGACAGACTCTTGTCTTCTGCTTTGTAAACTTGTTTCCTATACTAATGGAAAGGGGCTGTAGGGCACAGCAAGGAAGAGATTGACGTATTATTACTATCTCCCCATGAGCAAGCATTTGGAATAATGAGCTCACTCAGCTGTCTGGATACTTTCTGGGTGAGAATGCCAGGGCAAGAATTCTAGTGGCCAGCTCACATGGAAAAAAAAAAAAAAAAAAATGGAAAAGCAAGAAAAGTACAGATAAAGGAGAGAGCAAGGCAGAACCAGATATTTTTCATGTATTAATCTCCTGTGTTTGATCTAATTTTTGCAATATTGAAAATGCATTTAGAATGTTATAAATTGCATTATTTTTTGTAAGATAGCTATCTATATAGTAAGACATATTGCTTTTTAAACAGGGTTTGAAATGCTGTGCTAAAGTACTTTGCTTTCAGGCTGCATATGTATTGCCAGGGTCTGTAACTTGGTCAGTGATGATCCTGTGAAGTTTTCTCAGTCCTGTTGTGAAAGAGCCACATGATCCCCTTGCCTCAGAAGGGGTTCCAAAACTTACCTGCCCATTGAATACCTTTTTCCAGGTTTCTCCAGAGTAATCATAGCCTCTTTCTTTCTGTAACAATTTCTTAAATTCACTCATGATCTGGAGTTGTTTACAGTGACCTCAAGACCTGTAAGCTCTAGCTAAGGAGATCTGGAATGGAAGAGAGAGAAAAGAATTCCCAGCAGCTCTCATAAGCAGCACAGGTGATAGCAGGAAAGGAGTTGGTGAAAGAGTTGGGGTGGCAAGCAAGAAGCAGTAGAACAGAATGATTTGTCTCTAGGTATTGCTTCAGTCTCCCTTGAAAACTCAGATACTATTATGTCAAATATGTCTGCTACACATTTTCTTTCTAAATGAAAGCAAAAACTGCAACACTTCCATCAAAAATATGTGAAAATAAAATCTGAACACCGTAAGCAAGTGAATACCAAGCTCAATGCCTGCTTGTAACTTTCTCAGTAAAGAAGCATGTATATAAAATACACATGCAAAGTGCTACTGTAAATGGGAAGTTTTGTCAGAATTTCAGCAAAAGCGTTTTATGTAGTTTTGGTAGTGCTAGTTTTTCCTTGCTTGAACCAGGCAAATAGTTTTCAGTTGCTACTGTTGTACTGAGATGACATGAAATTCTCATTTAATTGTCAGTGTGGTTCTGAACATATGCTCTCACTGAGTCTTGCTTGGAGGAATTTGGGGTCTGTTTCTGGCTAACCAAGCATACAGACACTTTTAAAGAATACAGTTGGTACCAGCATATGCAGAGTAGGTTCCCCTGGCTCATGCGTCTGTTGCATGCACACACTCACACAAACACGCGCCCTCTCGGCTAGGGGCCTCTGGAAGCCAGGACAGGGTGCAGCTGCCTGGAAATGTGTTGTTATTACAATCAAGGGGTTTGAAAGCAAGTATTTGGAGCACCTCTGCTACTTGAGTAGGAATCAATGACTGCACCATTTTGAAACCTTTGTGGAAATAAACGCATCCCAAAAGAAGGGGTGGAGGGCAGGTCTCTGACCTTGAACATTTTTTATTGGTGGTAATCTTATAACTAAAACAGAGGGGTAGATGTAAATGAGCTCAGTATGCCATCTTCTCAGGGTCAGAAGGAATATGCAGTAATATAGCACAGTTTTCCTGCTGTCTCTATCTTTCCTCCTAAGTATGTTGCTTAAGGCTTTCATGCTACATGGCCCACGTGTTCTTATGGCTACTGAGATGACTGAGTCACTGATTTTGCTTCCTTGCAATTTTAATATATTGTTTTATTCTTTAATCCTCTCTAAGACTCTTTAAGCTCTTTGAGCCATTGAAATAATCTTTCTTTCTGGCATTCCTCTTTCTCTGTTCCCTCCCTATTAGTTTTCCGTGCTTTGCTCTCTATTTGCCCAGCTAGGAGTTGCAGACCAATAGTCTTGTTTATTTTCGTATATTGTGGCAAAGGATTTGATTGATTGCACTAAGGTAGGTTTTCAAATGGATATTTCAACAACTCATCTGGTTGTCACAGCACTAAAGTACGAATGTGTGTACGTTGTACCTGTCCCCCAAGTGTAACTGGGAAAAGAAAATATAAATTGAATAATGAAATAAAACAGAAATGCATTTAAAGTAATAACAAAATCAGAGTAAACATCCTCAGTGTGTCATTTTCCTTTAAGGAAGGCTTTTGCAATTTAACTGCATGAACATGTACATGAATAATAGTATGAGAAGAGACAGTGTTATTTTCTTTTGCTTAATGCACACTATCTGGTCTGCTGTTAGCAATCTGAATTCATTCACACCTCCATGGCCACTGTGATTTTGTGTATCCACAATGTTATACACTTACATTTTAAGATTCCTTTGTTCGTTACTGGCATCCTAGATTTTACAAAGTAAAAGTACTGTGTAAATGTCCAGTATTTTCTCTGGTTAATGCTCTTGGTGGGAAGGTTTACAACATGCATTTTGCAGGGTGTGCACCATAAAGCAAGACACAATGCTTCCACTTTTCACTCCCTTGAAGCAGAATTCAGTACAGTCACATTTAAGCTTTATAGCTGGCTGTGCTGTGGTATGCTTCCTGTATTTCCCTTGTTTGCACTTCCGATGGTCTTGTCTTAATTCCAAGACTGGTCTTTTCCACAGGCGGGCTGAGTTTCCTGGCAGTTTTAACAGTAGTAAATCCTGCTTTCCTAGTCTGCTTGAGCTAGGGTATTTCAAAGCTTTTTACGGGAAAAAATTGGCCTATTCTAGACTCCCAAAGCAGATTTAAAAGAAAGAGATCAGCAATTCCTAAACCAAGCACAGAGAAGAGTAGAAGAGTGCTGAAAATGCCTTCCTCCCAGAAGCCAGTGCCAAAACAAGGATAGATGCTGAAGTTGCCTTCACCAGAGAAGCAGCCTGGGCTGGGAAAGGAGCCTTCCCTGGATTAACCAGGTGGGTGAACCTCATTGCAGCCCCAGGTTTTGCAGATGCTGCACCAGGGTGATGCCATGCCAGCTCGCTGCCAAGGCTGAGTGCTGCAAAATGTTGAGTCCCTGACTGGTATGTGTGCAGGCTACTTATCCCCATTTTTTTTCCTGCTGCTGTTTGGCTTTCCATTGTTTTCCTGTTTTGTTTATGTTCAGGCACACATGTAGCTTCTATGAAAGCAGTAAGGGAGCAGCTGTGACTGCTCTATTAGAGTTGCAAACGCTGCAGGGAAATAATAGATTTCAAAGCACAACAATTCCTTTTCCATTGCAATACAAATAATAAAAAAATCCAGGGAATTTTCTAACTCTGATTCATCTTTCCATTCTCTGCCTTGTCTTCTTCAATGTGGAGTTGAAATAATAAAGTTAGTTAAAGATTTAAAGCCTGTGACATCCCTAGCTTTGCCTGGGGACTTGGCCCTTATTTCAGAAGACAGGGTTGCACAGTAGCATGTCATGCTTCCTGGCGTTGACAAAGCCATGCAGAGTTCTGGAATTCTTTTTTTTTTGTTGTTTCTCTTTGAAGCACCAGTCCAGTGGTACATGTATCTATCTAGTTTCAGATCATCCTTATTTCTATAGGACTACCTATCATGCTTAAATTTAAACAGTGCATGGAAAAGGTCTGAGGGAATTTCCAGCTGCAGCAGTTCAAAGCTGGAATGAGAGGGGTTGCCACCATATTAGATGCATGTGTTCATAATTAGGTGATTTAGCAATAAGCATAGCTGCTGGAAATATAACTGGGTACTTAAAATCGTGAATTTACCAGCATCCTCAATGTGCTCTGCTATCCACTGTTTCTCAGAGGGAGAGGGTTGCTTTGGAACTTCTTCTGCATCACCAGATTGCCAAAATCTGGCTTCCTTGTGAATTTTGAACTATGTATAATTTCTTATTCCGACCCTTATTTATTTCTTTAGAAAGAAGAAAAAGGCTTCATCATTAAATTATTTTTTGTAAGTTTATGCTGTTTGTTTATTGACTTGTTTATAAAGCACCTCTGACATGAGTGATACTTTACAGGCAAACAATATTGACAGGTCTTTCTTTACTGCAGGCTGAACACTCCATTGTGCCTATTTCATACTGGCCTGCAGTGCTTCAGCACCATTATGTACTGACTGAGCTGGGACATAGCCTTAGAGAACTACAATGGGTTTTGGAGCTTCCAAGAACAGGTGTATGAGCAAGCAGCCAAAGAGGGAAGATTAATCTTGCTTATGCACCTTAAGGGGTCAGCACTGAAAGGAGCAGCAGAAACCTTCAGCTTCTCAGATTTAGGAATTCTTTGCTCAGCTCTACCATTTGAATTGCATTACTTTGAAAAGAAGCTGATAGTGTGGTTGTGGCCTCCAGTTCCTCTACTTGTGCTACTTTTGGAGGGCCTACAAGCTGATTATGGTGTGGTCAGGACACAGCTGAGAGCAGATCCCCACTTCGTGCTTAATGTATCCAGTTTACCTGCCCCTCCTGCCTATTTGCTTGCCTTTCTCAGGGGATTACCTGGCACTTAACCTCACTGGTGTTCTTGTCATCCACACCACTAAAAGTGAGCTCTCCTCGGGCCAAAGAAGTCAAAATTAAAGGTTTTGATGCTGCAATGTTTCATTTTGGAGAATGTCTTCAGTTTTCCATTGATAGCAGGCCAAGACACCATCAGTGCATAACAGCATTCAGCAAAGGAGATGGAAAGGAGAGCAAAAAAGCTGCTGCCTTAATGGGGTTGGGAGCCACTGGCAATCTCCAGAATGTAATGTCTTAAGTCCACACCTCATCACTTCCCAAAAAAACAGAGAAAGGAAGAAAAGGGCTGTGGAGCCAAAAAAAGTCTTTACTAGCTTGTCTTCACTTTCCTCCCCCACTTTCCAATCTGCCTTCAATCTTTAATGGAGAAACTTACAGCTCCAGAACTAATACCTTCCCACATTGCATTAATCCTAATTGACTTGGATATAAGTTCCCTCTTCTACTATCTTCAGCATGACATTACCATTTGTCCCTTGGGAACCCACAGCCACCTCTGCTCACTGACGCTGGCAGCTTTTGTGCAGGATAGCACAGTTTGCCAGTGGGATGCAAGAACACAGCCAGTGACTTTGCTGGGGAGCTCAGGACAAAAACTATGAGAAGTTGGTGTGTTAGAGTTTAGGTTAGATATGTGCTCTCAGAGGTTCTGAATTGTGAATTGGTTGGGTCAGCAACCCCTTCCATCTGGGAATTGGTGATGATGAAAAGACACTACTGGGGCTTTTTTGCATGGATGGGTGTTAATCAGGGTTAAAATGGAAGGGAAATAAGCTTGTATGTTGAGACTGAACCAGCCAGAGCTGCAGCAGAAAACTGGCAAGAATTGTTGTGGCCGATTTCCATCATGTCTTCATCGTGACTTCAGTTAGTCCAGGCATCTTGCCTTTCCTCCGTCTGTCTACTTATTTTCTTCAGTCAACTTCTGACTTATTTCTAATTCCCACTATTCCTGTTTTTTCTGTCTATTTTTGTGGATGTCTGCACTCTATTTTTGTCCATCTTCTTTTCTGTCATTAGCATAGCTACTATTAATCTCTTCTTTTTGCAAAGGGGGAAACTGAGGCAAAAATCAATTGATTCAGAATCACTGAGGAAACTGGAACTCATGCAACCCACGTCCTAGGCCCCAGGCCTGGCGGCAAACCTGATCAGGGCTGTTTTTCCACATCATTCCAATGGTTAATCTCTGCAAGACAGTGGTTACATCTCCATTCCATTCTGCCTTTTGAAGTCACAATGGTACCTGACACACACACATCAGATCCTGTGAGGAGCAGAGAGAGTTTGTGTGGGGACAACAGGAAATTAGGTGAAAGGAGATGGATATGTGGCAAGAATCAAATGTAACAGTGTAATGAAACAGAAAAAGCGGTACGGGTGGCAGGCGGGAGGAGGTGTGAGGTGGGATCAGGGGTGTCCACCTAGGGCAGCTGCAGCTCAGGTTGGGAAAGGGCACTGCTGCAGTCACATACTTTGGTGGCATTTGTGCAGCAAGGGGGAGGATGTGATGTGTCTGTGTGTGCGTGTTGAGGGGCATCATAAATGCAGGGGGATTATGTGC
>PYHW01009617.1:1623360-1634217 GCA_013186435.1 Turdus rufiventris
TTTTTTTTTTTTTTTTTTTTGCCAGTGTGCTGGGATTTGATCAGACAGAGAACACAGGGGAGAAGAGGGGGATTACTGCAAGAGTTTTTCATGCCTCTGTCTCTTCTTCCGCTCCAATTGTTTTTCATTCTCATTACTGTATCTTTCCCACCAGAAGCTCTCAGTTCTTTCTTGCTTGGTAGCATCTTTCTTTGATCATCCTAGTCAAAGTACTTTTCTTTTTAGAGCACCCTTCCAAAAAAGGTATACCCTTGGATGACAAGCACATGATTTTTATTCCCTATTTCCTCTCCCACGCCAGTGTGCTGGTTGTTAGCTTTGCTCTGCTGTGAACTCAGCTGACGGGAATGGACACTGTAGACATATCTGGTCTTCTTCTATTCCTCAGACTACTGTGGTTATGGAAAGAAGACAGAGTTTTATTGTTTTTTATACTAAGTGGATTTGCCTCTACGGATTCTTGACTTTCTCCCTTCTAAATACCCCTCACAACATTTTTGTATGCCTGGCTTCTTTCCCAGGATTTCCCCACTACCTGCACAAATGGCTGGCTTCAGATGAAGGTCAACAGATAGGAGAGTGAATATTTGATCAGTGCAGGGCCCAGGCTTCCAGATGAGTTCCAAGAATTTAATTTTCGTCACAAAAGACATCCATGCAGCTTCCATACAAGTTAACTACCCTTATTTATTAAAAGTGACTAGAGGCTCAATTTGTTTCATACTCTTCATTGAACAATACTAATAGCAGTGTAATTAATGTTGGAGGAAGCAGATGATGGTGTAAGTCAAAGGACCTTGCAAAGATCCTTAATGCATTTGATGTGTTTTCTAAGAGCTAAACTGTCATGGGAACTTTGAGGTTATCCCACAAATATGGAAATGTCAAGCCTTAATTCTGTGCTCTGATGCGCAGATTTGTGATGTGCTATAACGAGCTATGAACATTTTCTGAGCAGGACAATGCAATTCACGTGCCTCTTCTGTCCCTCTGCTTTCTCCTCATCTATTGACTTCAGTTATTTTGTCTGTTTTGTTATTTACACCCCAAAATCTGTCCCTTTTCTTTCAGGGAGAGCATGAAAATTCATTGTTATCTGAAAATAGATAACAAATGGGGGTGTTTGTTGAGAAATTGTCCTGCCTTAGCATGTTGTTTCGAATTTTTATCTGCTGAAGTCTGGATTACATGGGAGGAACCATTTTTACCTGGAGGTGCCTCAGAGCACTTTGGAGAGGCCATGGAGTTCAGCAGAGATGCTGTGGCTTGCAGACAAAGGCCAAGTCCAAAAGAGTCCAAGGTTCACTCTATTTGTAGGACAGCAGCAGAAGCTTGCTAACTGATGAACTGACTTGAAACAACGTTGAGAAAGTAGACACATTATTGTCAGCAAGACCCTTTTATCAGGAGAATATGTGACAAAGTGTTCACTCGTAGAAGCCCTCCAGGGTAAAGTGCATTGCCCAGGATGCCGCATTGGCAGAGGACCTTGGGGAATAGGGAGATGTGCTCCTATTCACCTTAACAAGAAATTCTCTTCTTCCAAACCTGGATATGACAAAAAAAATGTTTGTTAAAAACACTTGTTTCCCCAGACTAGGGACAAGCGCAGCTTATTATTCTGTTTCAACTACTATACCACTAGGCAAAATAAATGAAGAAGGAAATCTGATAGTCCCTAAGTAATCATTAGCTGGTTGTCATGTCCCTCTAAAGACTTTAAATGCTGTTTTCTGCTCTCCAGCTTCTCTATCATGCCAACGCTGCAGTTTCTGAACTCTCTTATTGCTCCAGTAAATATTGATCACAGTGTATGAAAGCCAAAGTTGCCTCATTACTACTTTTAACCTCAGTAAACCGCTTGTGCCTGCCAGCTACTGTGTGGTAGGGAAGACAGGAGAAGAGAGAAAAAGCCATTACACCCTGCTTCTCTGCAAGCTCACACACACAAGTTTGCAGGGCAAAAAACTAATATATTTACTTTTTATAAATAATGTATGGCAGTGTAGGAGGTGTAGGAGGATCAAGGGTGGAAGAATGGAGTTCCTGTGTTTCCAAAAAATCAACAGAGGGTATAAGTCTATGAGGATAAAGTCTGGAGAAACAGGCTGCTTTGTCATTAGAGACAGTGGTTTGACAGAGAACAAGGGTAAAACTACCGAAATGTCTTTGCTGTGACAGGAAAGGAAAGAGAGTAAGTAAGGAGGGAGTGTTGTGGGTGATGGGTAGTGAGCCGTGGGTGCCTGCAAAGCTTAGCAGCCAAGCAGGACACACGGCCTGGGAAGATCAGCTTGGGGCTGCTGCCCCAAACATGGCTCAGGTTGTAAAGCTGAGTGCTTCCATTCTGGCATGCTTCCATCAGCCTGTTTTGGAAAGGCAGCCCTTGCTGCTGTGGTGGCTACAGCTTGTATTGTTTCCTGTGGGGTCAGGCTGCTATCGGCATGTGAGAAATGTGGGCTTTTGGGGCAGATTCAAAGGAACAGTAGGGCTGCCCCTCTGCTCATGGAGAGGCTCTGCCAGAGCTCTGCCAGGTCTCCTGGCATGCTGACGAAGAGAGTATGAGGATCAGGACCAAATCTCTCTGTGAAAATGCTTCTGAATTACTAATACTAAGGGACAGGGACCTAGTTGCTACTATTCAATTTTCTGAGTGGATTCACAGTTTAAACTGCATCCATCTGGTTGGTGGGGAGTGTGGGATACACAGGGACATGCATAGCCCTGTTAAAAAAACACTGAGCTTTTGGCACTTTGTTACTAAAGTGAATCATCTGCCTTTTTTCCAGATAAATATAATTATCTCTTGTATGTAGCAGCCTTTCCTATCAGAGGACTTTTATGCCCTTTATATTTAGATCACAAGTGAACAATTTGAATGTCTGCAGCGTTGTCCTGAGGGGACATTTATTCACATCACTAAACCATCACAGAACTAGGAACAATTAGGCATGACTGGTTGTCTTAATTGAGGAAAAGCTGAAGGGACTATAGTAACAGCTTGACAGAGCTCTGTGAGGTCCTTAGGACAAATAATGGGATAAAACTGAGGGGCAGGGGAAAAGCTGGTATGGAAGCTCCAAGATGTGTGGGGGCTGCAGGGCAAGAGCCAGTGACTAATAAGGGATTTGCAATACTGTGGAAAGAATTACCTCCTTTGGTGTGTTGTCAGAGGAATTGGAGGGTAAACTGATTTGCTTGGAGGGGAAATGGGCAAGGATCTTCACTGTCCTATTTTTACTTCTAAAAATCCAACTAAAATCTGAGAAAGAATCCCATTGCCATATAATATATACATATGTATATTTAATGAGCAAGTCTGAACTCTTCAATTTAGAGTGAAAGCCCTGGCAGTTATAAAACCTGGATGACAGCAGGCAAAGCCTCTCCTTGCCTTGGAAGCTTTCTAAAGGAAACATCAAAGGTATCCCTTGTGGGCCCAGGTAGTGCCATTCCCTGTGTTACATGTTTTTGCTATGACCCTCAGTTGCATGATCTTATGTTTTCCATGAAACAAGCACAAAACTGCCCAGTTTCTCTCTGGCTAATTCCTGCCTGAAATGGAAAAAGAACAAATATAAGCCTTTCAGAATAAAAGCTAAGTGTAAGCTGCCCAGAGATGTGAGTTTTGGCATAGATCTCTTCAGTCATGCCTTCTGACCTTGCTCCACAAACTGATTTAACTGAGCCTTGCATGGCCAGTGATGTGGGTCCCACCTACCCCAGGTGGAACACTTATCAATTCCAGTTCTACAGGTGCTTTGCTCCATTAAGGCCAAGGGCAACCCATGAATATTTTATCAGGAGCTGGGATGTGCGTGCCTAAATGGAAATACATTTAGGTGGGCAGTAGTGGGAGGGCTTGTTCTCTTAGATACAAGAGCAAGTGTTTCCTAAATTCTTAAAAGTGAATTCAGAGTTCCGGAGTAGCTAGCGTTCAAGTGAGCTTTCCCCTGCTGTTCCTCAGAGAGAAAACGCTTTGCTTTTCCAGTGGCCAGAAGAATTTTAAAGATGATGGTGCAGGAGGTTAGGTTCAGTCGTGGCAGGTAAAGTGCATCCCCTGTGGATTTTCCCAGGTTTTGTTTTTTTCAAGCTTGCTGCTTGCAGTTTTCCCCTCTGTCTTGAACTCCCATTAATTTCCCTGGGATATGTTACATACCAAAGACTGTTGACATATCAGGCTCATCTTCAGGAAATGTCTGCTGCAGTGTTGTGCTCAGGGCTCAGGTGCCTCACTGGGGCACTGCAGAGAAAAGGACAAGGCTGCTGCTGGCCACTTGTCAATCTCAGCAGCATTCAAACAGGCAAATGCAGTCTAGTGCTGAGAAAATGCATGGGGCAAGGAGAAGGGTGGATTTGCATCCCTCTGGGATTGGGAATGTCTGTCTGTACATGGGTGTTGTAAGTGCCATGCAAGTGTTTTTGCAAGAGTTCTGCCTGGTGTTTTGCTTTGTTTTCCATGATTCTGGTACGGAGTACTTTGTGAAAAAAGCAGGTGTCAGGCATTTGCTGCATCTTACTTGTGTGGCTGCTCTTACTTGTATGGGCACAGTGCTTCCCTTGGCCACAGGCATCATTTGCGTGGGGAAGAAAACAAACAGAGATGTGTCCTAGGCACACACACATCATGCAGTAATTTGGTACTTATGAACACTGGTCACATTCAGAGAGTAGGTGAGGAAGGGAGGAGAAATTATGGAGGTCAGCTTCCACCATCCATACCCACATTAAGAATCAACTTCTTTTAAAACACTTGCTGCTAATGGGACTGCTCTGTATCACCAAAGGTGACAGAAGAAGGGTCAGCATTAATATGTAAGTGACCTCCTGAATTAATGTTTACAGTAAGGAGCTGCAGGGGGGCTGATCTTTATATCATTTGGAGAAAAGCTCAGAGAAGACAGGGAATGGTGAGGGCCACAGCAAAGATGCTCATTAAATAGAAGGCTTTCTAAGGCACTGCTTTCGTTCTCATCTTATTTGCAGGTTAAGGATTACTTTTAATTGTGAGGTTTTGCAGACTGGAAGTGCTTAATAGGCAGAAGGGGCTTTTTATGAGTGTGTGACTGCAACTGGGGGGGAAGGGCAGCAGCACATGGAGAGTGCTGGGGAGAGGTGGCAAGTAGGAGTGTGATGCTGGGCATGCATGGAAGGCCGGGTCCTGGTCAGTATAGGAGGCAGGGAGAGTAAATCACTGAGTCTGAGGATTTCAGAGGGGTAATTTGGGACTGAGATTGGCATGTAGGGACCAGCAGAGGGACTGCAGCAAATGGACCTGCCCTATGAATTGAAGGGTATGAAATGTGGAAAATGTTTGATCATATACTTTCTACAGGGCAGTGGGTGAAGCATACAGGATATACTGTTAGTGTTTTTCTTTTCTGAAAGATCCCCTTTGGAAGAAATGAGCACACTACAGGTATTGAGTAGATATGTCCTCCTCTTGCACATGTATGCATGCATGCTCATTTTGGGGGTTGTTCCCACTCCGAGTTTTATCAGAGAGCAGTTAAATTATGACTTGTCACACAGCATATCATTGGCTGAGTAGGAAAGGGGAGCCAGGTCTCCCAGCTTCTAATTCTCCCTGGTTGGTCTTGGGTAAGGTTGGCCTCAGTTTCCCTAATTTCTAATTTAGCTCTGTCTAGCTAAATTCTTCTTTTCCTTGTTGCACCACCCCCTCACAGACAGAATCCTGGGAGGCAGGTCACAGCATCAGCAGTCACTGTCAGAATGAGGTGAGCCTGGGATTCTGCTGCCAGTCTGTCAGAGGAGGAGAAATTCCCATGGCCAAGAACCTAAAATAGAAGCAGCCAAAATAGGCCAGAGACTGCACTGCCCAGTCTCTGTTCTGCACTTTTCCCACTATATTTCACTCCTCTGCAAAAATACAGTTTACAAAGCAGGGACAGTAGCAGCAGCCAGAATAAATGATTTGTCTTTCTGTCTGACTTTACTGCAAAATACCAGTGCATGCTGTACACAGGCAGTCAACACACACAGTAAGTTGCATTCCCATCTGCTACAAATGACTGGGGAAAAAAAAAATTACAGATGAACTGTACCTGTCTGTGTGTGAAGAGAGACAGCTGGAGAGAAGCGCATCCTATTCAAAGCTGATACAGTTGCTTATCACTAAACTTCCTAATATTTTTCATTACCCAAAGTAATTTTACATTGCTTATCAGTTAGCCAAACTGCATCTGTTTGAAGCAGTTTGTGCTGAATATTAGCCAAGGGCTGTATATTTGCAAAAAAATCAGCTAAAGTCCAGAGATTAGGAAAACATATGTTGTCTTGCTCATTAAAAACAAAAAGTTCAGGTTTCTGTTTTGAATGAAAATTCAGCATATATGTGGTTTGGAGGAGAGACTGGAATTTGGCAAGTAAAATAACCTTGGTGTCAGGGATTTACCTTTTGCCACTTCAGTTCATATCTACCTAGATGTGGCCAAATTGCGAGCTTTAAAAGATCTCAGTGCACACATACTCAGCAGAGACTTGTTAGAATTTGGCCACTAAATCTTCCATCTGTGTCAGACGTGCTCCATCCAGTTTCACCAACTGCTGAATTATTTGTAATTCTCATAACATTTGGTGTTTTACTTAACTTCACAGTTTCTAAAGAAAAGAGAATTTTTTGTTCCTTTTGATAATGAAATAGTTCTGTGGTCCTCTAAGGTGCACAGGCAAGCAGTAAAGTTCATTCTCTAAAAAGCACTTCTCATTCCCCATTTAGCATTTACTTCTCATTTCATAGCACCTCTTGCATTTTTTAAGGCTAAATGTATGCTGTTGGTGATGTTGATGTAGAATAAATACACAGGCATGACCTGACCTGTTAATACAAGACTTGGAAGTTTTCAATAGAGCCTACTTATTTGCAATATAAGGTATTTTGAGTAATGTGTTCTTTACAGTTTACTTCTATTTTAATATTCATGCGTATATGGAGGGGCTGAAGTAAGGCTGGTCAATGGGTGGAGTGTGAAATTTTCTAGTCAGAGAGATGGACTGTGGAAAAGCCGTGTCATTTCCTCTGTGGTATGTAGACAGATTTTCAAATTGATGCATTAGAGTATGTGGAAAATGTAACTTTAGATAGTTGTGAGTGGGAAGTAACCCAGATAAGTCTCTTGCCATTTTTTCAGGGGGCACAAATACTTTAAATTTTTTAAATTGCTTGTTTAATGAACAGAGAGGAAAGACAAGTGGGTTTTGAAAATCATATCTCTAGGATAGCCTCTGTGAGGTCTAGCACAAGGTTGGAAACAGATGGTCGCACATCAGAAATGCAGGAAGTCGTTAGACTTAATTTGGGGAGCTGGAGAGCAGGACGTGGTAGAATTAGCTCATCGGTTTGTTAGCCAAACAGCACTGGGCCATAAATCTTCCTGATTTCTGAGGAAATTTACTAAGCTATGAAACAAGGGATGAGCAACTCCAGGCATACCTCTTACTCTGAATTGGTGTTACTCTTTTTGTGCCTTGTGTAATGCCTGTGATTACCCAAGACTTGTGCCATTCCTGACGACATATTGTCCTTGCGTCTGACTCCTAGAGGCCAAGGGGGCAGTTTAAGGCAGAGCACTGCTTGCAGAGCCAACAGCCAGGTTCAAAGTTTCACCTCTTCTTTTGGTACTTCTGCTCACTGCTCAGCCAGCAACAACTGCCTCCTTCCCGCCCCTGCTTTTCAAAATATTCCCGGCCTCCTGTGCTAGCAAGTGCCTATTGCAGCTTAGAATACCTTCCTGTGAACTGGGTTTAGGGCCCGTTATAAACCCTCACTGCTGTGTCACTAATACTGAGGTTAATGTTTGATTTGGCAGATAGGGGTTTTATATAAAGCTACAGTTTATTTTTGGTTCAACCCAAATTTTGTTTCCTCTTGGGAACCTTTCCCAAAATAGTGAAGAATTCGCTGTGTTACCTGTGCAATGGAGCCTGCAGTGACTTATGTATGTTGAATTTACTCTTTTAGAGAGATTGCACAGATGTATGGGGGCTTCTCATGAAGAGCTGCTTCTGCAAACTTGCTTTAAGGAAGAGTGTAGGTGAACTGGTTTGGTAGAAGTAGTTGTTTATTACCTTGCTCATATAATTCTTGAGAAAGAAAAAAGAAAAAAAAAGTTGCTTTTCTCCAACTCAGCTTCAAAAAACAATGACCACATGAGTGAAACAGGGCAGTCCCACACTTGGAAACTTGTTTACATCATTAGCTTTCCTGTATTTTTTTTCAAGGTTGTTAGGTGAGTCACAGCTGAGAGGTCACCTCTAATCTTTGCTTCCATACCTCTATGTCTGTTTCTCCTCTCCCAAAGAATGAAAAGTACCTTGAGGCTTCAAGGCATGTTTTACAAAGAAAGTCAGTTATGGTTATGAAATCGGACCTCTGTGCCCCTTTCATATTTTGAAGGGGTTTGGGAGATATTGTGTATGTTTGGGTTCCTACATGAAACAGAAGTTGAGAGGGTGTAACCCCACTGGGGCTGGAGTAGCAGGCTTGGGTCTTTGTTATGCAGGGGGTGAAAGTGGGAAGTCAAACTCTAAAGATGGAAAATGACCCATCCTTCTAACATCAGTGCAGAAAGTACAGTAATTTCACGAGTATAAGGCACACCAGATTATAAAGTGCACTTTTGGGTGTTGGCAAATTTCCAAACTTTGTCCATATATAAGGTGCACCGGACTATAAGGTGCACTTTTTTTTTGCAGCAAGGATTCACGTGCAACAAAGTAACGAATTAGTAACGGAATTGTGCGATTGTGGGGTTTACTGGCAGGTGCTCAATTTGCAAACATTTTTCACAGATTAGTGTAGCCTTTAAACACAGCCCCAGGCGCCCTCCCTGTGCACGGGCCCCAGCACTCCCGCCCAGTGCCACCTGGCAAGGTGTGGCTTGTGCCGTGGCTCAGGGCTGCCGCAGCCTGGCTGTGGCTTGCACTTTCGGGTTGGCTCGGGGTGTCTGTGGCTCGTGGCTCCTACAGTGCAGGGCAGTGTTCACCATTCATCATTCCAGAGGCATTTGAGACAGACCAGTGTTAGGGAGGCTTGGAGCCATTTTGGTCTTTAACTTATATATTATGATGACGGTTCATTCATTGCTAGAAGCACGTCCTCCATAAAAGAATTGTGATGTTGATGGCCCCGGGCTGGTATTCCAGCCAAAGCCTTCTCTCTCATTACCTCTTTGGGTAGCCTGTGGAAGAAGTCTGGTGCAGCCCCGTGCTGTTGCCGTTTTCAGTGTAATGTTGCTAAATTAATCTGATCTCACTGTGATTCAGAACTCTCTCTTGATGAGATGCTTGTTCTTAAATGTACAGTTATGTGTGCAGACTCCTGTGTTGCTGGATCAGCCACAACACTACTGGGACTGATACCTCAGATGATTTCCATGACACTCAAAGTGGTGGCTGTCACAGTTGGAAAAGCCATCACATACCTTGGCCATATGGAAGTGAATTCAGGTTCCTGTAAGAAATGGTGATTGATTAAGGTAAGCATCTTTTTTAATTAGTAAAAAAATTGACTACACATCATCAAACCTATGATTTTCATCTTCTGTTCCCAACTATGGGATATTAAGAAAACATAGTTATGCAATGATCATTAAGATTATGGAGAGTTGTTGGACAGAAATGACCTTTTGATATTTGTGCTCCCTTATTTAAGTTTGATAGCTAGGAGTTGGGAGGGGAGGAAATAGAAAAGCTTTGTTTTTCTTGTCTGCATACATCTTTTTTAGTTCCAGGGAATCAGAGACAAAGCAAGGACTTCTTTTAGGGACTGCAGGATCTTAGAGAACTTTAGAAACCTCAGAAAAGATGAACAATTTCCTCATTACTATATTATAACCCCACAGTTGTTATACCAGTGGCCTTCCATTTCTCCTTTCTGGAGAAATGGGCCTTTCTCCTAGGAATTTCATACAGGGAACTTCTCCAGTATCTGTCAGTTGAGTGTAGCAGGCCTATAACAGAATACATATAACTTTAAAAGCAAGGAAATTAAAAGTTAGAGCAGTCATAACACTATTCACTATTGTTTGTAGTCCCTAGAAATCTTCCAAGCATCCTAGATAGCGCTTTTAACTCCTTGTGGGACAGACAGCCCTCCAACATTCTATTTCCCACAAGGAATAGAAATATGGCAGACCCATCCCAGAACTGCTCGTTTCAGGGAGTAGGGCGGTAGGAGTAGGGCATGTTAACAAGGGAAAGGGGGTAATGGTAAGTCTGTCATGCATCTGTTCATTGCACCTTTCACATATTTTCTCACTTTTTTACTCGGGAGGCTACAAACGGCCATGGTATGCATGATGTGTATGACTGAATGGGTTCCTGAGATGCAGTGGTTACAAATCATGGGACGGCTGTGAATAATCAAATTCTAGTAGATTCTGTTTGCAGCTAAAGTGCTGCATCTCACTCAAACCTTCAGTGCAAGGGAAAAAAGTTATATTCCCTAAGCTACTTTCTGCAAACAAATCTGTATTGTATGGCCATAGACCTGAGGAGATAAGTGGCACTGAGCCAAGGTAGGAAACAGTAGATTAAGAGACAGCCTTTCAGTTCCTAAATATACTTTTTTGCTGCACTGAAAGAAATAGTTACCTTAGAAGATCTCTATACCTAAAACTGATTGAAATATTTATTTTAAAAAATAGGAGTTTTAAAATTAAGACTTTTGAAGATTTTCTGTGCCAAAGAAAATACAGTAGTTTCACGAATATAAGCCACACCATTTTAACTAAAATTTTGCTCCCACACCAGAAATGTGGCTTACATTCAGGGGCAGCTAATATGTGAATAATTTTCTGATATTTCCAACCCCTGAAGTGGAAACCGAGGTGCCGAGTC
>PYHW01009617.1:1634942-1665612 GCA_013186435.1 Turdus rufiventris
AAAAAAAAAAAAAAAAAAAGATTAGCAGGGAAAAAAATGATTTTTTGTTTATTGCACCATTATTTTCCTGTGCTCTGTATTAATTCATTCAGATATCGCTCTTTAATAACTTTCAAATGAGGGAGATTAAAGTAATGTTTTATTGATAATTTCCTGACTAGTTTCAGGAAAACTTCCTAAAAACTTCTTCCTGATGGCTTTGAAACTGTTCACATGATAGGAAGTATAGATGGCATTAGGGACTAGTGATGTGTCATGGATTGCAAAGTATATATTTGATATATTTTAAATTGCTACAAAATTCACTAAAAAAGAGAGCAACTTGCCTCTATGCTAAGTGCCTTGAGCAGTAAACTGCTGGCTGAGTGTGGTGCGTTGCGCTATGGAGCAGTTAGGTCAACGTAATTAAAATCAAAGTTAAGACTGTAACTGAATTCTGTCCAGGAAAGTACCTCTTACTTCAGAGCTTTTGTCACTGCTGCAGTATTGAGATGCTGCTGTTACTTTTGTTTATTGAGAAGGATTTAAGGGATCAGTTGGTACAAGTCGTTGGCTATTTTTCCAAATGCCAAAGCTTCCTATTGATCAGGACTAAAGGGTTCCTCTGACTTTACTGAAAACAAATGTGCTCAGGAGCCTGATGTATAAGAAGCTAAAGATAAGAGGCAAATACTGGTGATATTTGAGTTAATGGGATTTTTGCCAGTAGCTTCCCCAGACTCTGCCTAGAATTTATGTAGCTTGGTTTTGTCTTGCACCAAGCCCAAATCTTCTTTTCTTCAGCCTTTGTTGGGTCTGAGTCTAATTACACTGCAGAACTGGCCAACAAGGAGGCATTGCACCAGTTGGGCAGCTATCTCTGCCTGACCCTCTCAATGAACTGCAGCTAAACGAAGACCCTTGGGGAAATCTGCTGGAGGCAGCAACAGCTGCAAATGGGGATGACTTGGAGTAGTGTTTTGTTTAATGGGACTCCCTTTCCCTTGGGATATAGTGTTTGCCCCTGAGGCAAAGATGCTCCCTCAGGGAATAAAACTAGATCCTTTCTCTTCCCTAAGAGATAGTTTTCTGCAAGGAAATGTAAAGCTAATAAGATGTGTTTCCTTTGACCATCTGCACAATGGCATTCCAGGTGGTAGTGAAAGATTGCGCAGCAAGGGAGGGCAGTTGTCTGGTCACATACAGCAAAGTGCCTTCAGAGAGGAAGGAAACAGAATAGAAAGAACAAACCAGTCATTGAGAGAAGGAAGGCAAAACTATTCATACAGTGCCAGGAAGTTTTTCACCAACATTACCAAAGCCCATAAATACACAGGCAATTAAGACAGAAAGAAAAACAGAAGGTTCTCTCTCCATTGTGGTACATCCACTGCCTGATGCACTTTAATTGCCAGAGATTTTTAAAAGAGCTGTTCATGAACAAAGATCTGCTCATATCCTTTCTAGAAGGAGCAAATGTGATGGATGGGAGCAGCCAAGGGATCAGCTAAGATCGACCTCTCATCCTGCATTCACCTTCCTCAGCTGCTGGCCTCTGGCTTAATGTTTAGCATCAAAATCAGCTTGGTTAAGTCAGTGCAGCAGTCACTCATTCTGTTGCATTACAGGCACAAGCAAACAGAACAACAATACCACGGACAAAATGACACATTTGTGCACTTAGGTAGCTCTGCACTCATCCAGGTGTTAAGACCCTAGATAGTATATGCAAGCCCCAGAAGGCTGCTGTATAGGTGAAAGTCTTTGTGAGTGCAGCTGAAAACATCTGTTCCAGTAAGAGTGTTCAGTCTGGTTTAAATTTGCTTACTGGAATGGCTGTTGCCTCCACTGTCCTAGCTATGCACGTCTTTTAGGACATGCTGCTGCATCAAAAACAGAGGGAGCACACATAGGTGCACCTGTTCCAAATGGTGAGGGAGTTGTGTACAACTCCAACTCTTGTTTTTGTTGTGATGGCAAGTTTAACCAGCATTGACTGAAATGAATAAACACAGCTCATCTTGAGGCTACATTAGAGACAGGTGGGGGTTGCCCAGGGAAGGGACTGGTAATGGGTTTGAAGTCTTGAGTAATTTCTTAAGCACAATGACTGTAATTTGAGTTGGGCAGCAGTGCCAGTTTCAGATGTAGTGACAATTGGCTAAACAATGCAGTGCAGGAACAGCTCAGGAAGATAAAGAGGTGATTCCAAAATAGTAAATAGAGAGAAAATGTATCTACCTCTGTTGAGATGCCAGATGAGCATTCAGAGGCAGTACAAAACATGAAGACCTAATGATTAATTGGAAAACAGGACAACCAGGCAGAAAGGAATTTGTGCGTCTGTCACTGCAAAAATTGTGACCAGTCTATATCTTACAAACCAAACACTGTTGGTGCTTTTCTAAAAGAGATGAGGACAAGTGTCCAAGGCAAGAGGCACTGGCACCAATAGGCATGGAGACACTTCCCTGGGAAAAGACAGTGAGTTGCCTTTGGCTCTTGAGAGAAGACATAGATCTGCAAAATCACCACTGGAACAGAGAAAGTGATCACAGAGCACTGTTACCTGCTGCTTACAGTGTGAGAGCAGGTCATCAAAAGATATTTTCAGGTAGTAGGTTTAAAGTAAGGAGATACAAAATGTGTAATTATTGCAGGGAATTTGCTGCCACAGAATGGTGAGGTGATTAGAAATTAAAACACTTTCAGTAAGTAATTTGACTGACTCACAGAAGGACAAATCCTGAGGCTGTACACAGAACGATGAAGGTGCAGTGCCTGCCAGAAGAGCTCCCAGAGCCACAAATTACTGTGGACTGGGAGAGCAGGTTGGGCGAGGATCCTTGGGTACAGGCTTCTTACCCTTTCCTTCATGTCATTAATGGCATCCTGCAGACAGGATGCCAAAACAGATGGCTCCTGAATCAATACAGGCATTCTTCAGGCCAGTTAGAAAATGCGAGTAATATGTTTAAATACTATTTCAAATTTAAAGGTGTGTATGGGACAACCTAAGACAATTATAGTCCTGTCATTCTGGTACTATTTTGAGGTGAAATAATAGAAAAACTGATAAGGGATTAGATTAATAAAATATTAAAGCAGGGAAATACAATTAATGCCAATCAAAATGAATTTATGGGAAATAAAACCTGTCAAACAAATCTGATAGCTTTTTGATGAGATTATAAAATTTGTTGCTAAAAGTAGTAGTGTAGATGAGGCTAGACTTTTTTAAGCATTTGTAGGATCTTGATCAAGATTAATATAAAATAAGTCTCTGTGTATTAGATTAAGAACTAATCTATTAAGAACTAATATGAAAATACAGACACAAACAGGGAATTATGACCACAAATTTAGTACATGAATGCTGTGCGCACTGGTTCTTGCTCCTTGTCATTTTAATTATTTTTATCAATACTGGGGAATAAGATGTAAAATCACATGAAGGAAAGTTTATTGCTGACACAATGATAAAATTCCACAGACAAACAATGAAAAAAGGCAAGGTCACAGATTCAAGACAATTGCAGATTCCTTGTTAATCTTGGTTTAGGAAAGCTATCTGTGTTTTAATATGGTCAATTATGAAGCACTATATAAATGCATGAAAAAAGATATTAGTAGTTAGCCATGTATTTAACCTAAAGGATCATTTTCTGAGAAACAACAATTTTGAAAAAAAGTACACTAGTGGTTAACAGGAAGTAAATCCTTGTTCAAAATTATGCTGGAAAACATAATTTGGAGGCTTTGGAGAGTTACCTGGAGCATCTCAGGCATCACCTAGGAAGTAATATTTGATGTCTGAACTTGAGAGGTGCTCTGCTCCTGTGATTGGTGTCCCAGTTAAAGAAAGTTACTGCTTAACTGAAGAGTCTCAGAAACCAGACATGCAAGTGATGGCAATGCAAGAGGCCATGCTCCACAGGCTGAGGTTCCTGGAGAAGAGTCTCTTTAGTTTATCAGAGGGAAGCCTGAGGGGTTGCAGTTTGTAAATACCTACTTAGAGAACCAAACTTTAATAAGAGGGCACTTCAAGCTAGCAAACAGCATATAAAAAGACCTAGTGGCTGGAACTTGAAGCCAGGCAATTTCACACTAGAAATGAGGCACAAGTTTTTTCAACAGCGAAAGTAATTAAACATTGGAACAATTTACCATGGGAATGTGGTGGATTCCCTATCACTGGCAATTTTAAAATCAGTACTAGCTGTTTCTTCAGAACATATGTTCTATCCAAGCATGAATTAATTTAGGGTACACTCCTATAAGCTGCGATATTCAAGAGGTTGGCAAAGAAGTTCACTTTTACTTCTGGCATTATAATCTCTATTTTCCCAACTGTGAAGCAGTGTCTTGTTCTCCCTCCCTCCACCATATTTCTTTTTTTAATCTTTTAATTTATCTATATGAATGACCAAAAGTATTTCTCATCCTGCTTCTGTTTTAAACAGAAGAATAGGATTTATTTTCCCCTTGGAAAATGTTACATTTTCCACCTCCAAGTTTTGAATACGAGTTTATTCTCATTGATCTTGGGTTTGGCCACAGTATACTGTGTATTCCCATGTCACAGTGGTAACTGCAGTTCTCCCAGACAGGTCTATGTGGCTTCAATGGTGTTCCTGAATTGAACAGTCCAGGGAAGGTTTGTGTGCCCTGCAGTCAGCTGGCACAGCACCACTTATTTCCACAGGGGTAAATTCTCTTACCATTCCAAGCAGTGAGGCCACATGCAAGCAGCCTGTGGGGGAGAGGAACTTTCAGAATTTCATCTTTCAGCTTGCTTTGAAATGAAAATGATTAATTTGAAGAACTTCCTTTAATGAAGGTGGCTTTTTTTGGAGGGGGTGGGTAATGTACCAGATCTCAAAGCAATGCTTTTAAGAGTGTCTCTGACCTCTCAAAACAAGTTTTTTCTACTTGCCTACAATCAAGATTGGAGTTCAGCTTCAGAGTGTAAACACTAAATGCAGATATCTATATGTTATCCAAGTATCTGTGCTCTCATAACCTACTTATAGGCCTATGTTTTCAGTTGAGTCAGCTGCCAAGATAGATCAGACATCTGCATTTGGTTGGCAAAATTGCTCTACAGACTGCTGAATCAGGGCAGTGATACAGTTGCCTAAACGTAGGTTTTTGGAGCCATTTTAGTTGCCTCCAGTTGTGAAGAGCTTCACAGATGACATGGATAGCAAGGTCACGGGATTTTTTCAATACCTGCCTCCTCTCTCTTCAGGTGATTCTTCCTCTTATCAAGTGTAAAAAGAAATGTGAAAGTGTCTTCCACAAAATTTAATTATCTGTGGTACTTTTAGCTCTTTCAGCTCTCTCTGATCTGCCCTGACAGAATGAGAAACCTCATGGTGAAATGAGAAGAGTTGTTTACTTATGCTATTGTCTTTTATTTTCAGTGCTATATTTTATCAATGCTTTATACTTAGGGACAATCACAAAAATATTCTGAGCTGCTGCTAAGCTCACAACACCATTGCTGGACTCAGAAACTGGAGGAAGGAAACACCTGTGTGCTGGTCCAGATCTCTCCCAGGGTTGATGGTAACTTCCCTGAAGGAGGACCCCCTGGAGAGGATAAACCCCAAAGTTGCATATTTAAACAAGAACAACAGTAAAGAAAATTCCAGCCCAAATTTCTTCCTTTTGAATATAAAGTCACCTATCAACAAATCAAAGACATCAATTTCTTCATGCCCAATGTTCCTACACCATTGTAGCAAGACCCTTAAGTACCATGCACAGTTTTCAAGGATATCTTAGTTTAAAGAAGTATCTAGTTTTCAAGGAAGGCAACCAGCCCCAGCAGGAATTCTGAACTTGAGAAAGGACAGATGCCAACACTTTTGTACCTACATATATAACAGCAACTGAATGTACTTTGGCCTGTATCCTGTTACTGAGGCCAACTATGATGGAATAGCCCATGCTGAGTCTGTTAACATCTCTTACTCTCCCAAGCAGATTGACTGTGTCTGTTTTGCCTGTTGAAAATGGGTCTGTTGGAAGTCCTAACGCATAGATCTAACAGGGAACTGTTTGGCATAGTGTTGGTTGACACAGGCCAAAACTGTATCAGAAGTTCCTCTGGCAGTTCAGCAACGCTGGTGGCTCGATCATTCGGGAATGTTTCCAGGTGCTGTTTAATTTCCGAGCAGAGCCAGCACAAAACTTTGTTATTGCTGTTGATCTTATATAAAAAGAGTATCTCAGTGATGAGCAGCTACATAAAATGAATAGATGCAAAGGTATAGAAATAGGTCATGTTCTCATATGAATTCAATTTCGGGTCGTCTGGTGCTATGTGGTGGTGCTTGTATTCTCTTGGTTGGTTGAACTGGCATCAGGACTGACTGCTGTTTTCTGTACATCTATTGGCAAGGGAGATCAGGCCAGCTCTGTTCTGCAGCTGTTGTTGCTGAAGCTCATTGCATGTCTGCCATTTGTTTGCAAAACTTGATACGAGGAGGTTTCCATGTTGGAGTTGTAATAAAATTAGTCCATTCAGCTGTTGAAGTTGGGCCCTAGCCTTTGCTTTCCTATGGTTGGCCAAGAAGGATTATGGTAGCAAGTATTTGGGTCCCTCTAGCCGCTTTCATTTGGGGAGGATTTTCTTTCTGCAGGGTTGTATTTACCTAGTACATTCTTTATGTCATGCTTTCATTTTTAGATTGAAGCTCAGTCATTCATTAATTATGAGGCCTTCCTATATATAATTTAAAGGCTGTTCAGTGTCTCTTCTCTGTAACAGAATTTTACTTTGTTTTGATGGTTCAGTTTTATTTTTTCCTAGTTGGATTATCAGTTTCTACACAGTGAACAATGAAAACCATCCAGTCATGATAGGAACATCAGTGTGCAGTGGCAGTACCTTTTTCAGAGTTGATTTTTTGAAGCTTGGGGTTTGAAGTGTCCAAGAAGTCCAGTAGGTCACAGGTATCCATGATGCTGAGTGTTCCACTGACTCTACTGGAGTGTTTTACTCCTCATACTTGTTTGCACAGATCTTACTTTAAGCCTTCGTGTTTGAATTGTTGTATGAATTTAATGAGTGACTTTGTTTTTTGATCTATTTAACTCTGAGTGCCAATCTGAGTCAAAAGCCTTTATTTAAGATTATGCCTCAGAAAAATACCTTTCCAGTTTTTGTCTGATACAGACTTATTAAGGAGCATCTGCATGGTAATGTGGTTAGCACTTAGTTTCCTAGGAAAGAATCCCATTTGAATTCTCTGGATTATGTTATTGTTGGCTAGATGTGGTAATGCTTCTTTCTTGAGGATGCTGCTGTCTAGATGGCTTATAAAACACCTCTGTGGCACACAGGGCTAAGAGCATTTTGGCTTGTGTGCAATGGGGGCAGTTAGTTCATCTGATGTGTGCACTCCTGAAAGCAGCTGGGTGGTCACCACACCCCTCTTCCTGTGTTTATTTTAGAAGAGACTTCAGATAAACACGTGAGAAAGGGAAGACTGCATGATATGGAAAGCCAGATGGGCTGGGGTGAGCCAGAGCCACAGCAAGCACATGGAAAAGGGGAGTGATGTATTTAAACATTTAGCCACAGTCACAGGGAGGAAATCGCAGACAGACTGGAGTGGAACGCTTGTTAATTGCTTATTTTCTGGGCATTCTAGCATAGAGGCACCCTCTCCTGTCTTGTTACTTGTTGAAGAGGAAAAGGGGTTGCAAAGGAAAAGCCATTTATTTTTCTATGTGTGTTTTTAATTGTCCCTCCTGAGACAGGCTTTTGCATGGTAGTGTGTTCAGTCTGTCATTTGTTTTCTGACAGCTGAGTCTCTTATCAGAGTGCACCACCTACCAAAGGGTGTAAGCTGAGGGGACTAGCACTGCTCACCATAGGGTGGTCTTGGGGGAGATGGGCTCAGTCACACAGGCTTGGGTCACCTGCAAGGTCACTGTTAGTCTCTCAGGCTGCAGGGAGACACTCTGGTATTATTTTTGAAGTGTGACTCCCATGCTTGTGGGTTTCCACAGTTTTATGTCCTGTCTCTCCCACAGAACAGCTCATGGCTGTTCTAGGGTTTCCTTGCAAAGGTCACAGTGTTCAAAAATGCTATCTTGGCAGTTTAGGAAATGACATTCTCTCTTCTCTTCTGGAGAAGAAAAATAATAAGGCCTGTTGTATCAATCTATTGTTGCTGACCTATCTCCACTTGGTGATGGAGGACAGCTAGGTCTCCACTGTCCATTTAGATTTTAGGTTCTCCTGGCAGTCGTGCTCTCATTTTTAAACTTCCTCTCCTTGTAGTTATCTCTGTGACCATGGAGCACAGAGTGCTGAGAAAAACGTGACCCCCTCAAAAGCTTTGGAGTTACTTTTACTGATGTTTCTAGTGGTGATGGCCACAATGCGGAGATACCCAGCCTCTGTTTAAATTGCCTTGTTTGCATTTTGGTGTTGCAGCAGCAGGAATGCACTGTGAATTAAATCACAGAGTTCTTCCATTGTGCTTTGTGGGCCTTGCTGAGCTCTGTTCTGGGATTAAACTTCACTTAGACCAAAACATGTGGATTCAGTGCGAGGCTGGACCTGCCAGCAGTGCTCCACTGTGGGCGTGTGGCAGCTGGCCGCGTGTGTTACTCTGCTCAAAGCAGAGCTCTGGGAGGCAGCCGAAGAGGTTGGCAGCTGTTTTCATTTGCCATCCCTGCAATGTCATGCACAAGCTTGAGCCGCAGGGAACATGGGAAAGAGAAGGATAGATGCAACTTCCTCCCTTCCACAGAAGGAGAAGCAAGGGCTGGATGTCAGAGGCCTCAAAGGACCTCCTGCTGTGTAGCGTATTTTTTGGAGAGCCTAGAAAGGGCCATTTCATTCCTTGGGAGGCAGCTTGGTCAAAAAGATCAAAAAAGTGTAAGAACTCAAACTAAGCATAGTAATAAACAGGAAAGGTGAGGTCTCAGCATCTTTGGGTTTAATGTAGGATTTTTGGGGAAAAGGAAACTGAAAATATTTATTCAACTGTACATACTCAATAATTTCTACATTGGGCTCACTGTCCTCTTTTCTCCACTCCTCTCCCTGTGCGTATCTCCAGTCCAGTTTTCCACGAGGTTTTTGCATTTCACTTCCTTGAGGCAAAATGGTTGTGATTATTGCTGTCCCTTTTCCTGATGTGAAGCCGTTGTGTCTCCAAATAACTTTAGGACAATGATTTGGATATCACACTGCTAAGGTGTGACTCCCCCATTCCGCTGGATGCTCAGACAAAGCAGTGCAGTGGCACCTTAAGGAAGAGCGTGCTTTGATGGAGCAGATTATACGTGTGTTTCTGTGAGACAGATTCTTTGAAGTAGTCTTGTCAGTAATTGCCACAACAGGAGGGAATGTCTGAACTACATTTATAGGCCTGTTTTCAGGAGTTTGTCAAAACAGAGTTTCATCCCACTTGGAAGTGTTAAGGCTTAAAACTTTTTTTTTTCCCCCTAAAAGCAGATGGAAAGAAAAATGAAATCCCTATATTTTTTTATGAGGGAAATATTTAGGCATATGGGATGGTTTTCTTTTGACATCATAGAGATTTTTCATTTCTGAGATTCGGAAACACTGCATTTCTTTATCATCTCAACTTCTAAATGACTCAAAATATTTCAGCTTTTAAAATGGAACACAAACTGGTGCATATTCTTACCTGACTAAAATTAAACATGTAAGTGATTCGTGGCAAAAGTGACAATAAAAATTATTCAATTTTTTTGCAAATTATTTTTACTGTTACATGGCAGTGGTTTTTGCTTGTTTTGTTTTGTTTTGTTTTTTAACCAAAACAATTTATTTGAAGAATTTCTGGCAAAAAAGTTTCACAATGTGTTTGGAATGGAAAAAGTTAATAAAAAAATATTTAATCTGAAAGGCATTCACCCCTTTCTGAAAGTTCTCCCCTGCCAGACTGTTGAGAATATCAGACATTATGGTCTTTGGAAACAGAATACAGAATTGGCTGGGAGGTATTTGTCATGAATTTCAAACAGATAGCATTTAGACTAAAAAAAACAAAGTACTAGAAAGATGGCAGAGAAGCACATTTTAAAATGTGATGTCAGGATGAGAAAGTAGCCCTGATTTTGCCTTTATTTCATTTTTCCTCTTGGAAAACCCACACATACACATATTTTCTTTCTTGGTCTCATGTGAAGATTTTGGGGACATTCAGATGTATTGCCTGTACTCCTCTTAACTAATTTAGACACTGCAAGCCTATCATAGCACTCCAGAAGTCGTTCTGTGCACAGGCAGTAAGAATATTACTTATCTAACCAACTGCAATTAAGCAGTACCATTTGAATTTGGAATATAGAGTGTGTGTTGAAGCCATTTGTGAAAGAAAGTGCAAACAATTTAACAAACATAATTGGGAAACAAAAATAAACAGAAGGAAATTCAAAGTAAGGCCCTCTGGTCATGGGAAGAAGCTGAATGTGTTGGCTGTCTTATCTGGCATGAGTTAGTTGCTCAGCTGTACATACAGACATTGTCCACCAGGATTTGAATTGTCAGCCAGGAACTCATTGCTAGGCCTTCAGCTGGTAATGGCCTTCCACCATTAAAGATTTCCCTAATGGAAATTGCTAACATTTAGAGAGCTTTTATGGAATCTTGCTTAGTATTTAATAGAGAATTTGAGCCATCCTAGGAGAGTATCTTCCTTTTCCAGTCCTGTATTTTTAGAAAGCTGTTGTATGGATAGCCTATTAAATTTTTGTGGAGCTCTGCTGAGGTTTTCTCCGTTGTAGTCAAAAGGGTTTTCCTGAAAAAGGTAGGTTGTAACCCGTCTTCTCAGACAGAGTAGTTTTCTTCCCCTTAAGCCAGAAGAATCACTTTGTGTTTCTGGTAGGTCAGATTCAAAGCTGGTGCTGGTCATCAAAGCTCCCATGATCTCTAAGAGGCATCAGTGAGGCAATGCCAGTTTATAGGGGTGGTGAATCCATCCCAGTGGGTTTGTTCCTGTGCTCTTTCTCCCATGACATCCACCAGTATGGAAGCTAACTCCTCTTTACCAGTCTCTGCATGGAAACAGACAAATGCAAATAGTGATAATGGGATTTCAACCTATTTCTACTCTTGTCAACCATAAGCATTACAGCTGTCCTGCGTTTTGCAGCAGAAACCTCAAGTACTGGAAAAGGAGAACACTGGTTTTCTACAAAATACTTGGCAGAATGTGGCCAAGGAGAGGAGCCAGTATGTCAGGAAAGTAAAAGATGCAACAGTCAGGCAACATGCTGCAATTAGAAATTTCTGGATGCTTTCATAAGCCTGTTCAAAACATCCAGTATTTAATTAAAGCTAAATGCAGAACACCATCTCTACTTTCTTGCCTCCTGTTTTTCCTTCCTCGTCCTTTTATTTCTTTTCCCTGAACTTAAAGACTTGGATTGCTGCACTGACTAGAAAAGTGATTTGAAATGACTGCATGTGTTCTTAGCTAGATGCATATCTGTCTAGGGCACATGAAGTAGGAGCAGCAAGAAAGAGGTCTCAACTTATTCAGGTTCTTATAATCCACCTTTGTATGGCATTCACTGCTACTCAAATAACTGAATCCAAGGAAATGGACTGCACTTGAGCAGCAACTGGAAACAACACAGTTGTCCGTCTAATGAGCAGCTCCTCATGTTGATCCCACCAAAGAATCTCCTGGGCTCAGCACTTTAGGGAGCATCTCATGGGGTATGTGGGATGCTCTGGGGAAGGAGGTAACTAACAAGATGGGCACAAACTCTCTGGGATGTCATTCCAGGATGGGGGATCGAGAACAAGAGGCAGGCTTGGCCACCAAGGGGCAACAATGCAAAGAACAAGAGAGAAATGAGTGATATGTAAAACACATGCCTGACTTTTAAGAAAACCTGATTGTGGTGTTCTTTTTTCCACTGAGCTGAGCTCTGTGACCCATCTTGCTTGTCCCACCAGCTAATGTATGGCACCTGGGAATTGATTGCGTAAGTCAAGTATTGAATATTTTAAACTCTTGATCATTGCAGAAACAAAGTTTTCCTCAAGATTTTCAAAAATAGTAAAATGCCCCCCTGATGTACTGGGTACCAGGAGCACCATTTAGAATCAGGGGAGGACCCAATACATTCCTTAGGTATATTTGTGTACTCTAAAATATTTATAACCTGTCTGTGCTTGGACAATTTTGCCAAAAGTGTGCACTTTTGCTAAATGTTGAATGAGAGCTGTTTTAAGAAGCAATCAAAAATTGTAAAAGCATTTTTGTGTAGAGTGTGCTTATGAAGGTGTGTGACTACACACAGCATCACCTGAACATATTTGCAGTAACTCTCTGCCTATCTCCCTCATCCTCCAACTACAGCACCCAGGCTCTACCAGCCCTGTGCTCCCCAAACCCAGCTCTTCCTGTGCAGTTTCCCTTGCTCCCCCATGTACATATTCCCACTGATTCCATTCCCAGCCTACATAAGTCTGGTATTGTCACCGCAATCATCCCTTGTGAGAGATGTTAATCCCTTGGGTTCCACAGGGACAGGGAAAAGCCCTGTGCACCAGTCTCATTAGCCAGGTTGTAAATGCTGGGATTTGAGAAGCATTGATGAGATATTGCTACAACCCATGCATGAGCCACCCAATGTCCCTTTTTTCTCCCTTGCAGATGGAGAAAAAACTTTCTGACTTGACAGCATAAAAAGAGGGCACTTTTTTGCCTTTTTTTTTTTTTTTTTTTCCGGGGGGAAAGATTATATAGAATTATGTCACATCAAAAAAACCACAATGATTAAAATAACTTACTATGAATATTCATTCTCAGCTTGGCAGATGGATGAAGTGGGCTGAGCATTTGCAGAATATTGCTAACTGAGCTCTCTTCCAGAGAATAACATTTCAAAAGAATTTCCGATGAGGTCTGTTGGCCAAAACTAGAAAGGATTTTTCTCTTCCTTTTTTCTTTCTTTGGTATTCTGAGCTTCCACCTTCCTGCTGAAATGAATTTCTTTCTAATCACAGTTTTGGATACTTCTGAAGCCTTACACTGAGGCCTTCCAGATGGGTTCATTGCAGTGGGAAGAGAAATACTCATTATCGTTATTACTGTGATTACTATTATAAGTCTTAACTCTTGCCATGATTGTCCTGAACAATCTTAAATTATTTTAGTAACAAGTTTCATTTCCCTCAATTACTAAAACACAGTAACATGTGAAGAAGCAGCCAGCATTTGTTGAGTATTTTTGCACTAAAGAAGCAAGGGGGACAGAGAGGGGAGTGATGCATCATACACATTTTAAAGTTTAAGAGGTATGTTACTAGGAAAAGTGAAATGACCAAACTGGACTCTAGCTGTATTTGTACCCAAGGAATTCTGAAAGATTTTAGGGACGCAGGAAAAGGCAGTGGGAAGCAGAGCTGCACCTTCCGTGAATGTCACAGTGCCCCCTAGTAGCAGCTTTGATTATTGATCAGAACTGACTAAAAAGGAGCACTGCTTCTTTTCAAAACGCCAATACTGTTTCAAGTTCTGTCTTTACAAATCAGGTAAAAGATATAATAATATCTTTTCCAAGAAGAACTTTGAATGAAATTATCTGTTGTGCTGATTTATTTTCTTTTGATGGTGGCTTAAAACCAGAAGAGAAAAAAACATAAAGCTTTTTCAAAACTGAAATATTTCAGATTTGTTCATTTATCTTAAAAATGGAAGCTATTCTACTTTTTCACACCACTTGGAGATGTGCAGCCTCAGAAGGCTGGAGACCAACCCAGCCAATAGCTGCATCATCCAGTCAGGTACAGTATGATAGGAGTCAGGCAGAAAGATGGCTTAATTTGCTGTGACAGGCTAGTCATGCCTTCCTTGCAGGCTACTGGAATCCTCACCAGGTGATTTACCTGGCATATGATGCCTGCTTTGAGGTTGTGCAAGCCAGTCATGGCATAGTTAATATTCCAGCTTGCATTCCACACTGTGCTTTCCTGGGACTTTCTTTGAAATGTGGATGCTGCAGTATGCAGTGCTTCTGAGCTGAGTAGGCCAGCAGCTCCCTAGGGAAAGACAGGAATCAGGTGTCACAGTGTAGTGCTATTGCACCCAGCTCTAGTAGATTGCAAGAGGACTTCCCTAGTTTTTTTTTTCCTAGAGCTGTCACTATGAGTAGGTGGCAGGTGTGAGAAAAACATGGAGGCATGTTCTGCTTTGAATAGACAGGAGATTTAGTGAAAACATGACCATCCAGGAAAAGGGTAGAGAAATGCACACAAATAAGGGGAAGAGGAATGCAGCAAGCAGGACTTGGTTGCATAGTGATTTGTTACCATCCCAGCAATAGCTCTTGTTTCAACTGAGCATGATCTCTCCTGAGAAGAGGAGGAATCTAATCAGGATGATTGATAATACCTTCAGAGATCCCCAATAGGTTTCAGACAGAGCAGAAAACATCTCTCTTCTGGAGCGTGGGTAGGAGCAAAATGCCTAGCATGCTGCTTGGAGGGTCTCAGCTCACTTCGGGTTCAGCCTTCGGACCAGGATGTTTCATTGCTTTGGAGAGCAGAAACAATTGTTTGAGGGCCATCCAAAGAAGGCCTCTGGCAGGTTGATGTGTGGAAGCCAGTACTCTGGCTCTGTTTAATAAACTCAGTACCACTTGTACACCTCCCTGGCAAATGGATAGTGACACACAGTGACCATGCTTTGCCAGCAGTGTTGCCTGAGGCTTTAATTGCTTTGCACATAAAGTTATTTATCTCCACATCAAGAGGGTTGAGACCACATTTAGGGAGTAATTACAAAGCTGCCAGGGGGATTGGTGTTTGCCACACCAGCCAGGCTGTGATTTATCGGTTCTGTTGTATTGTGAAAGTGAGTTTTCTTCTCACCTTTTCCCTTCATTCAGTGCATAATGGCTAAAGGCATTTGTATCCCCCAATTCCCTCCGATACTATCTGTGTGGAATATGTTGGGCACCAACAACTACTCAAATACTGTGGGTTTAGTTCTGAAAATTGTTCTTGCAGTTTCAATCCTGAGGATTTGGATTTTTTTTATTATTCCGTCTTTTTTATTTCTTATTATCAGTGAGATTTCATTATGATATTTAGGGAGCAAATGCAACAAATTCTTATCTTCTTATGAAAGGTTTAATATGGCTCTGCCTTTACCACGGAGTCCATAGGATTTTTTTATATGTTGTTTTCTCATAAAATATATGGAAATGCAATGTGTTTGGCCTGAAGTCTTACCTATCATGGTCTGCTGTCCCAAACTTGGATTCCCTAAATCCACATCCAATGCCCTTCAGTCTTAGCCTCCATTTAATCTGGCACTTCACATCTCTTTTTTTCTTCTTTTTTTTTTTTTTTCTTTTTTAATGCATAATGCCAGCTTTCAAATCTGAACCTTGGTAACATCACAGATGCTTTGATTACTGGACCTAACATATATCTTTTGCTAACCCTATGGATTTTTAAAGGCTCTAGTATATTCATTTCAGAGGAATGGAAACCTTGTCCCAGCAGAAGTGTGATGGAAATAATAGATAATTTCTTTATCCTTTAAATGTACTGTTTTGTTTTAAGACTTTCCTTACTTCCTAGATTCATGTTTATCTTTCTTTTTTCACAATGTCTTTCTGATTCCTGAGTGGATTTTCTTTCCTGTTGTCCTTAGAATAGGGATTTAATCCTTACCATTTTTTAATGTTACTTCTTTCCCCACCAGCTTCCTCCCTAGTTATACAAATCTCTTTCAAAAAATTTAGTTTGCCATATGTATTGCTTGGGGTTTTTTTATTATTTTATTTTTGTGTGTGCACGTAATCCCTGAAGGACACTGAGCCTGTTTGTGGTCATTGTTTTTTAGTGCATCATCAACAGCTGCTTTGCAAACAGACTTTTGTCTTTCATACAAATTGCACTGAAAATAGTCTTCTGTCTCTGTGAGCTCTGCAGTCAGCTGTTCTAAGTGATAATTTATTTAAGACATCAAGAAATTATTTTTCTAAACTGTTACCCAACATGACACCTGACTCATTTCTGTAAGCAGATAACCAAAGTCATCCACTTTTTTCTGCTTTATTAGACTGATTACTGCTTTGATGTTCATCAAGTTTATGCATTTTGTATTTTTTTTTCTTTTGATCAAGAGGATGATAATGTAACCTTGCTAGTATAAGGAATATTTTTATATTAAGGGCTTTTGTGCTTATGTATTGGAGCTCACATATGAACTTCTCAAAACACTCCCTTTCTGCATTCTGTGAGCACACTCACCTCTAAAGCCTCCTATGCTTCACATACAGTTTGAAACCAAAGATCATCTTCTTCCATTGATCTTTGTAATTTCATTAGTCTTTACCATAGCAAGGTTTTCTTCTACTATCCAGTGTACTCGTTTACTTGTTACTGTTCAGAAGCCTATGCATGTCTGTACACATGATGATTTTTAGTCTTGGCCCAGAGCCTAATTTTATTGTCATTCCGTGTCAGAAGCCCTGTTGTATTTCAGAATTTATTTTTGCATTTTGATGTGTCTTAGCTTTGCTTTAGCTGAAGTTTCTGTCCTATCCTCTGCTCCCAGATAGCAGTTATCTCTCTATTGCTGATATCCCTAGCAGATGTCTTTGACTTGAGTGCTTCTCAGCACCTGCCAGCTATCCTTAGCTCTGAATTTAAGAAAATCTCCTCCAAATTTTATTAATTTTCAGTAGCACAGTTAGGGTCTGCTGTAGTTAAGATGGTTTCTGAGCCCATCCTCTCTGCACACACACAGAGTTTACTTGAAATCCCTGCATTCCCAATAACGTTTATACCCTTCCTCTTTATTGAAAGTTTTCCTCTCTATAGAGTCCCTATAATTCCAACTATGCAAGCTAACATGGTGCCTTTGAAATATTTCCAAGAAACGTGTTGTACAGAGCTAAGTGCATAATCAGTATTATTTTTTGGGTCTCTCTTGCGTGACCAGCTGTTCTCTGTTACAAGTGTTTGCTGTGACCAAGAACCTCTCATCTGATCTGTGTGCCTGAAGAGCACTCCTGCTCCTTCTAAGCCAGGTCCTTGTAAAGGTTCCTTTAGTCATCAGCTGGAGCTGATTCAGCTTCTTCTGGCACTGTAGCCTCTGCATCTTTCAGCTGGAAAATTCCTGGAGTAACATTCCTTTTCAAATGGAAGAAGATTCTGTGACTGAAAGCATCACTTTAACAGATTTTCTTACTTCATTTTAGCCTGATGCACTGCTGCTCTGAGTCCAGGTTTTCTCCAGGGGTGGGAGTCTGCTCCTTGTCCTCTCATCCATAGCTCATCCCTGGAGTGGCCCTTTGCTTTTGAAGACTGTGAGGTACAGAAAGTTATGAAGGTAGTCAGAAATTTGGAGATCACTTTAAGAAACTAGTAATCTATCTTGTTCCCTTTACTTTTGGGTTTTGTGGGTTTTTTGTTGTTGTTGTTGTTGTCTGTTTATTTTCTATGGGTGGGGTGCAGATGTGTCTACCGACAGTTATGGGGAATTGGCCAGTACATGCTATTTTTTTCTGCTCCCTTCTCAGACTACTGTATTACCTCTGCAGTTTCTCACTCTTTTCCCTCCCGCTCTCCAGGTTTTTCTCACTCTTTCTTACACAGGCTTTCCCCAAGGTGCTGCCAGCTTGGCTGAGGAACTCAGGTGTGTACTGCATCCCAAGCAAATATTATTAAAAAAAAAAAATCATTTTCCGTAGGTGTCAGGTGAAACCATTACCTGAGGTTTTGTGCTCTTAATGTAGAAGGCAGTACCATCTCTAAGGATTTTTTGCCCACACAGGTCCATAGATCAGTCTGCTGCCCCAGCTGCAGGCTGTGCTGTTCTGCCTTTAAATGAGGAGCTCAAGAGATCTTTGTGTATGTCTTTTTTACTGCATTTACTTTATTGAAGTTTTATTTTAGGGGGAGCAGTAGTGCACCCTGTTCAATTCCACCTCTGACTTCTCCTTGGCCCAAGATGTTTTTTGCTCTTTCTTTGGTAGTTCTCAGCTGGAAATTTCCTGTGAGGCACCATGGTTCTTTCCATGTACAGTAGCTATAGGAAGCAAAAAATAATTGCTGCATGAGAAAGAAAGCCCAAGGGAAACATATGACAGAGGTGTGGTACACTCAGTTAAAATTGACCACAAACATGTCAAGGTCAGAAGAGCTACTCTATTGAAAAATGAAAAGTTATATCTATGCTTTTTTTTTTTTTTTTTGCAACTGCTATAGTTATAAAGACGATGGCTCTAAATGAAGCCTAATCTGCAATTCTAGGTACTTTTGCAAATTAAAAAAAAGCAAGGCAGTGATTATGAGAAACAGGAACCAAAATACAGAGAAAAAACACATCTGTATTTGAGGTGCTGAAAATGGGGAGTTTAGCACTAAATAATTTCCATTCTCTCATTTTTCCCTGCATTTGTCTGGCATTGGGAGTATAACATTTGCCAGCATAGCCTTAGGCAAGCCTGGCACCTGTGAACTTGATGCTAATACCAAACACTGCTCTTCAATCCAGTTATTGGAGAACTCAGCAGTATTGTGCATTAGCCCCCTTTTCTGGGCACTCTTTGTAGTGAATAGGATGGGAAAGGCCAGTTCATCCAGCCATTAGAGAATGATCTGTATTCTCCACTCTGCCACTGACAATCTGAAAGTGGCTTTGGAAATTTCACAGCATCCCTATGGATTTCTGTTTCCTCTGCTAAGGGAGCAGCTGTTCTCACAAGCCTTTGACTCTGTTTTGGAAATTTTTTAAAGAAAAGGGTTTAAAAGCAAGGCATTTTGAAATGCAAAGCACTACTTTTACTGTCAGTTTAAAACTGGACCTCTCACTTCAGACAGGTACATTAGTCTCATTTTTCTCTGATTTTTGCCCCATTGACTTATGCCCTTTCTCTTTTGGCTCCTACAACTTTAACTGACCATGAGATGTATTATTCAAATGCTCTCCCACTCCTCTTATTACTAATTATATATTAAAGAGGTTCTGAATTCATATTTGCTCACTACTGAATCTTAGTCCAGCTGTGACACTGACAGGGCTGCTGGAGCTTGGTGAGAACTTGTGCAAATGGCACTTTTCTTCTCAGACTGTCAGTCTTAATGGAATATATGATGAGCCAGTAATAACCCCAGAACTCCTTGTGTGCAAAGCTGGGAGAGAGCAAGGAGTTCTGTACCAGCTTCCCTTGAGTAATATATGTTTGCAAAATGAACATTTCTTTATAGAATGTTTTTCTGTGAATGCTAATGCTTTCCATTGGATTTGTCCCAGTTAATCCTGCCAGATGAGCTGTCCCTGCTGCCTAGTTTGTGCAGGTTTCCTAGGATAACAGAGAAAATAGTTTACAGGGATCCTGAAAACTCATCTACTTCATCCTCTGCCTCGATGTGAAGAAGGTGCTTGGAGTGCTGTGCTGTCCATATTGGTGGGTAATGTAGGATGTGTCTGTAGATTGCCACAGTTTGAAATATGCAGGGTCATTTTGGTTGAAGTATGCACGACATTTTTGTAAATTTACAGATTTGTAGGTTTGAAGTCCAGAAGAGGCTGTTTGTTGTACCTTTCAGAGCCATCAATTACAGTTTCAAAGACCAGAGAATTTTGCTGTGTCTGAATCCAGTGCTTTGGCATAGATTTATAGTTATGTATACATGCATTTTGGAAGTTATTGTGGAGATTCAGCATGGGGCTCACTGGGCCATTCCTGATCATACTTGGTCTTTTAGTGCAAAGAGTAATGCTATTTATTCTCTGGCAAAGTGAGGAATTAAGAACCCAGTTTTGGCCACCATTTTATGGAATCTTGATTGCTTATTGATGTTGTTTCTGATGAACATCACCAGATGCTACAATACTGTAGTGATGGATGTGGTATAAGGACCTGAAGACAATATAAAAATTACTTAATCCAGTGACATACTGCACACAGGTATGTCTTTGGTCTGTCACCTGCTTTTGGAAAATCTGCCCTAATGTGAATTACACTGTGTCTTGCATGTCAGGGAATCAGGACATCACAGGCAAATGTCTCTGATACCACAGAATGCCAGAGGCTACAGCAAATTCCATTTCTTTCTAAGATATATCTTCCTTTCTTCCTCTAAGCTTTATTTCCTTCCCCTGTTGGCCTGGCAGATTATACCATGGCCAGAAGAGCCTATAATGATTAGACTGCTGGGGCAGTTATATTGTGCATGCTAGAATTTTAGCATGTCTCAATAAATTGAGATGAATTCTGAATTCAGAGTTCAATTTTCTCCCAATTAAGAATTTATTTTTTTAGTTAAACTCTCACTATTTCCCCTGATTTATTTACTTTTCCTTTTTTTAATTTATTAGACTAATAAGTAAATACTAATTCACACACATCTGATAGAAAGCAATAGATTAAATGAAATATTATGATATTAAAATAAAATGGATCTAAACAAAATGTTCTGAGAATAACGCAATGAAACTCTTGAATGTGTAACCATCAAACATTTCATTGAAGTTGAAAATTTTCATAGAGAGACAGGATTTGATAAAGAATTCAATCAAAACTATTCTAGCAGGTCTTTTCTCCTTTTTATCCGACAGTTTGGATGATTGATCTGCTAAATTTCATCATGACTTCTATCGATAAGGAGGGTCAGCTCACTGACCTGAAAACCAGGGTCCTTTTCAAGCATACAGCCAGGGTCTCTTAATCTCTTAACACAACTTCTGATGCTTACTGCCTTGCTCACAACATGAATATTTTCTACTCAAGCCTTTCTGGCTCTAGAAGAAGAACAGTCCTTATGATTTTTGCCTTCACAAAAAATAGTAGTGAATATCTATTTTCTTACATATGTCTTGTGTGGAATCTATTGCTGATGTATTCATATACAAATAGTAGATCTCAAAAAAAAAAAGTTTCTCTCTTTCTTCTGTCAAAGGTTGTGTCAGGAACAGGCAAGCAGGTGTATGATGTTTTAGCAGGATATTGTTTGTGACTGTTCTTCTCATTTGATAAATATCAAATCAAACACCAGAGGGGTTTTCAGTGGTTCTTTGTCACCAGTGGTGTGAATAGATATAAAATGGATGGAAAATTCACATGAGGTTGCTGCAGTGCTGGTAGGAAAATGCTAAACACAAACATCTGAAAATTTTCTCTTCTCTCTGCCTGCTTGCAGCAGGAAAGAGCTGTATTTGTATACGGTGGAGGGTGGTAAGCCTTAAACTGAAGTAAGGCAATTGTGGGCTGCATTACTTTGTGTTTTTTAGTCAGGTTTGCTTACTATCATGGATTCAGTTTGCAATTTACCTGTCTGGCTCGGGTACTAAGAGGTGTTACTACCATACGTGGTATGTTCCTTGGCATAGCCTTGAATGGGATGAGACTCAAGGAACTCCTTGCGGCTTTAGGGCACTCAAATCTCCTGAATGACTTGCAGATTTAACTTTCATCAATCACACTATTTTTCCAGATGGTTTATTCCTTTGTTGCTTTTCGTGTTCTCAACTTTCTTCTTGCCACTACAAGTTCATCCATTCAAATAGGCAACTGGAAGAGCTAAAATATGTTTCATCAGTCCCTGTTCATGCTGTCTAGGCATTCTGCCTACAGCATCAGCTTCTTAACATCACTATTCTCATCCATATTATGACTGTAGAAATGAGCATTTTTTTTGTTCTCATTGATTTCAGTTCTACCTTAAGGATTTCCAGCGTGCCTGCCACAATAGCATCTGAGTTCTTATGAATACCTTCTGAAGGCATTGTCTTTAAATTGTTCATACCGGGCTTATTATAGTACTTGGAGGGGTCAGCGTGAATGTCTATGCCAAATGGAAATGTGGCAGTTTGCCTTTTTAGCTTCCCCATCTACACAAGTCAGTGACTTCGCCCCAGACCTAAAAGCATTTTGTTAGTGGCAGAAATGTCTTACCTGCATCAAAATGCCTTGCAGCCTTTTGGGATGAAGTATTCTTCTTATTATAATCATGGTAGCAAACAGACATGATTTCATATGTGTTCAGTACGTGAAAAGATGTTGTGCAGGCAAACAAGGGTCATGTGGGCCGAAAGTGAAACAGTGCAAAGGGTGGTTGGACCATGCTGTTTCCTCTGATGTCAGTGTGAAACTAAGCTGCCTGTTGACTTTCAAGTTTCCTTATGCTGAAATCATATCCCACTCTTTCATACGAAGTTCCACTAGATTTATGCTGCTAAGAGCGTATTTTGGCCCCTCAGATGAAACTCAAGACAATTACATCTCCATTAAGAAATTAATTCAGAATTAATGCAGTTATTGTGCAGCGATTAAATTCAAAACTGCTGTTAGAAAAACTAAATTATTGAGGTTGGCCATTTAAGCTGTAGCTTGTGGGGACATAATGAACTGGCCTTTTATATTGAACGATAAACCTCATGTTCATAATAATCACTTGGAATTGACTTCATGTAAATAACTAGTACAGCTGAAGCAATCATCTCCTGAGATAGTGGTGCTGTCTTGCCAGGATTTTTCTGGTTGCTGCATTCTTTTTCACTGCAGACTTGCTACAAAACCAACCTGCATGGTCTCCTAGCAGCTGAATTAATACCTTGCATAACTTCTAAAGACCTCTTTATAGTTATAACAGGTTGCTTATCGTAGGTTAAAAACATACCAATTGAAATTGAATGTTGCCATTATTATTGTTGATGGAGTTTTTCCAACTCTGTGAAGAGAGATGTATAAATTACATGGTGTTTAAAGTTCAATAAATATGCTTTAGCAGTAGAGCAGTTTATATTTAATCTTCCATACGAGTGTTGGTCCAGTAATCCAGTGAGTGATAGGGCAAAGGTGCATTCATGCATAGAGCATTGTGCGTACAATTTTAAAGGTGGCGAAGGGACTTAGGACCCCATGGCTTTTGGCCATCTAATTCCTTTGGCTACTTTAGCATTTCACTCTGGCTGAGTCTGATGTTGGTTGGTTTATTTTTCCAGGAAGTTTCTAATTTCTTAGTTCCCAAACAATAAGGCACAGAGGTGACATATATATGACTTGATTTTTAGTGGAAAAGATGTAAGAGCATCTCCATTCCTGCCCTATGACATTGTTTCTACCTCCCTGCTTGAATTAGAGGATTTAGGATCTGAATATCAGACAGTAAAACCAGTGGAAGCAGTATAAATTCAGATCTTTTTCAATTGCAAGGCTTTAATCTAGATCTTCAATAAAAACTTCAAAATCTTGTTAGTGGTCTAATTTTTTTTGGACAATTTCAGCCTTGTGACTTGTATTCAGCTGTTTGAAAGTGAATGTGATGACTCACCTATGTGAGAAAGAAACTACCTTTAGTAGAATGTCTTACCCTATAAGGTAGCAGCATCAGACACACTATGAAAAATCAGCATCACACCTTCCAAAGTATTTTCATCTGCTCCTTTTGTGTTCATTGACACCAATACTGGTGGACGCAGTCTATACCTACCTTAGGTGTTCTAGCAGAACATGATTGCTCATTAATTTTCTGTGTCCTCTTCTGTTTTCTGTGTCTGGTAAGGGCAGCTGACTCTTGGTGTAGATCCAAAGGATTAAGCATGAGAAAACTAATTCTGCCTTCATTTGTCTCTACAACCAGTCGTTTTTACTCAATCAAATTACTTGGGTGCTCAAGTGCATTCTAGAGTTTCAAAGGTGCAGCTGTCTGGGTACCTATTTGTCTACAATGTGCATATGATTATTATTTCCTTTCCAGATCAACAAACTGCATTTCTAGCCCCTTCTCAATCATCTCCTGCTTCTCTCTTCTCTTATTGGGGTGAAAATTCCCTGAGATGCTGTTCAGCAAAAATTTACAGAACAAGAAACAAATTGTTTCTGCAGAGTGCTATTTACCTTTTTTATTTTCTGCTTTGTTAGCGACGCAGAGGTTTCATTAGCAGGGAACAAAATGAATTCCAGGGACAGCAAGTAATATGCACACAAATTATACGAAAAAAAAGAAAGAAAAAACCTACAAAAAACCACAAAGCACTAACACCCTTCAAAAACAAAAATAACCAAACCCCCGGAAAGAATACAGCTGGAGCATCCACTAATAAGAAAGCAAATAGTGTTCTGGATTATAATGCAAGATGAAATTACCCTGTTAAAGCCTTGATATCCAGCAGTATTGTAGCCAAACCCACAGGGTCACTGAGCCTATGTTAAGTTGTGAGACATGTGGGAGGAACCCCAAACTCAGAGTTGGGGTGCAGCAGGGCAGAAGAGCATGGCTCTGACAGAGCTTGGTCAAATGGAGACTCTAGGGAAAAAAAAGATACCAGGCAATACTAAATTGTGATAACCCAAAGCATTGATGAGCATTTCTTGCAGCTATTTCTGCTCTACCTTTGTTACCCCATGTTCCAAACTCAGTATTCCTAGCTGTGGGGCAGGTATTGACTTTCTGTGCCTGTTGGAGGGCAGTAGAACTTCAATGCTTGCTAGGGACAAGCCTGTGAGCATATTACCTGAAACAGATCAGTTGGGAACTGGCTGGGTCCTTTTGTACACATGGGACAATATCCACAAATCTGTTGTTGGGGTAACTCTACCTCCCTGCAAGAGGTTCTACCAGAAAAGCTTTAAATATGTATTTAGGGTGAAAAAAAAAAAACCAAACAAAAACAAACCATCCACCTTCAGGCCAGAGGGAATGGAGCTTGCTGGAGCAGATAACATGGATACTTTTATGAAATGGATCAAGCCCCCTCACCTTAGGGGAGAAAGTTGCTAAGATTGGTAAGATTGTACCATGCAGACAACACTTGGTAATTAGCACTATTTCTAATGTAATCACTCACTAAAAGGTTTAGCTGGGATGTGACTTACCCAGAAGAGGCACTAGAGGAAAGGGGAAGAAAGGACAGGTGAGAAGAGCAAGATGTAAGATTTGCCCTGCTTTAATATCATCTATCTGTAGATCTCAAAGAGTCTACCCCATTTTTAAAAACAAGGCTGTAGTAGCTCTGTGACATACATAATATTAACCTCTTTTAGCATGGGCATAAATAAGGAACAGTAATGTTACTGACTATGGCTAGGCTGCCTGATTTGTGAGAAACTATGTGGGGAATACAACATGGGTGTCAAGAACAAGCATTCTGCTCGGTGGTTCTGAGATATGCCCAAACCTGGGAGATGTATGAACAAGACAACCCGTGTTTATACTTCATATATACTTTATACTTAAGTCTTACCTTAAGAAGCTGGTGTTTACCTAATGCAGCATATCAGTCTCATTAGAAACAGTAAATAACATGCTAGTTAGTATTTTCCCTCTTGCATATGGCTGTGAGGAATACTTTTGGTGCAGGCAGCTCTGGGTGCAGCTGCAGTGGGCGCTGCACGTTGAGTTCTGGGTGGCAGGAGCCAGAGACAAGAAGCTGTGAACTGCCAACCCTTTTCATAACAAAGGGCACAAAGACTGGTGGACAGGCCGGGTGGGTGGGCACTGGGAGACCCTGCAAAGGACTGAAGACTCAGAAGGGAAGAGCAAGAGTTTTTTGAGCTGGACTGTGAGAGAATAAAAGCCAAGGGGGTACTCTGTTGTTGATTCCTCCTCGGAGGTATCAGCTTAGGGTTGTTCCGTGTTACTGCACCATGAATAAATTGCTTGATGGAATAAGACATCTGAGACTCTGCTAAGGGAAACCTGGCCTCGAACTGCTAAGGAAATCTGGTCAGACTGTATGACCGGGGTATATAGAGTCAAGTGAGGCAAGTGTTGGCTCACTGGAGGCACCTTTCTGCAAAGGGTCTTCAGTTCCAGCAGATAAAGTCACTGGCCTTGGGAGTGTGACTGCTAGAGAGTCTTGTGAATGGTTAGATTGGGAAGTTTCTTTAATATGGCCACATGCCAGTTAAAAAGATTCAGTGGAACAGTTTAGTGATTTTTCTCATCAAGAGAACGGATTGTCTCCAAATAAAGACCTGCGAGATTTAACACTTCCATAACTCTGTGAGCTTTCTTGCATAGGTGCCACACGTAATGGCGAATGCTTAGACCTTGATGGATTTGGTCTTCAAGCTTACAGACACTTCTTAAATCTGACTTGTGAGAAAGAAAGTGACACTGAATTGGAAGGAATTATGACTAGTATCTTCAGACATAGAGGTTTTTTCCTCATTTATGGATTTCATCTGATCCTACAAATTCCCAGTGGTGAGGTAATGTTATTTTATTTTTCTAACTTTGAAACTGAAATCAGTTCTTCTACCTAGGGGGAGGCATTCATGCCACAGTCCTGATTCTTAGCTGCTTGTAACATTCTTTTATTCAATAGTTCTAGTAGTCTTTCTGTGCACAAAATTGGTTCTTGTATTTGCATTTGATTCCTGCAGGGGTGGTTGGAGTAGTTGGTTTCTCTTCTCCATCTTTCTCTAGTCCAGTTCCTTGAGGCATCACCTTCCTCTACAGACAAATAAATGCCTTGAGGCAAGCAGACATCACTGGTGTAGTCTCCTTTGCATGGGGAGTTGTCAGGCCTGATCTGACCTGCCTTTCCATCAGGATTATAAAGGTGACGGATAGTCAATTTCAGGGATTCATGATCCATTTTAGCACAGCGCTTCACCTTGCAGCTAAGTAATATGGCTGTGATAAAATCAGCCATAATCACTGCATCTTACTCAGCAGTGCTTTGACTGTAAATATTGCCTTCATATATTAAAAGAAAGAAGGAGAAAATTCTCAAATGGAAGGAGAAGAAAAAAGAGTTCTAAAGAGAAAAGGTCTGTTGACCATGACTGCCCAGAGTGGTATTTCTTTATATAATGTAGCCTTTCTGAAAGAGGGAAACAGGGCTTGCAGCTGGTGGGCTCCTTGCAGTTCTAAGGAGGCAATGTAGGTTGCATAAACCTGAACCATTCCCCTTTACTTTGGGGGGTTCACTAGAAAAGCTGGGCATGGGACACTGCCTCAGAAGTTAATGAACTTTGAGGATTCCTCTATCTTTTTTCAAGTGCTTCAAATTCTGAACTCTTATCACAATAATTGCCTTCCTTTCTTCTAAATTCAGTCTTTGATTTCCTGAAGGAAGCAATGTGACTATTGTTTCTCTTTTGCCGAGCACTTTACGACTGAAATGGAAACCCTTTTAGCTTCTGATGTGTGTGTGTTTGGGGGGGGGTGGTTTGTTTTTTCAATCTTTGATTCATGTTTGCTCTCTGCAGCTGTTTGTTCGCTGTTGTCCCAGTTTAGTGGGTTGACCCTGGCTGAATGCCAGGCACCCACCAAAGTCTCTCTCTCACTCCCCTCTGCAACTGCACAGGGAGAGAAAATACAATGAAGGGTTCATGAGTTGTGATAAGGGTCAAGAGATAACTCACCAAATACCATCACAAGCAAAACAGGTTCAATTGAGAGATATGAAGTGAATTTATTACTAATAAAATCAGAGCAGGATAATGAGAAATAACACAGAACCTTCAAAACACCTTCTGCCACCTCTCCCTCCCTCCCTGCTCTACCTCCTCCCCCAGTGACACAAGGATGCAGAGAATGGGGGTTATGGACAGTTCATCACTTCTGGCTTCTCTTGCTGCTCAGGGAGAGGAGTCTTTCCCCTGCTGCATCGTGGGGTCTCTCCCACAGGAGACAGTGCTCCATGAACTTCTCAGACGTGGTTCCATCTCCCACAGGCAGCAGCACCCCTCAGACCGCTGCAGCATGGGTCATTCTTCCATAGGGGGCAGTCCCTCAAGGACAGGCTGCTCCAGCGTGGGCTTTTTTCTCCATCCCATGGGCTCACAGCCTCCTCTGAAGCCTGCACCTGCTCCAGCATGGGGCTCCTCCATGGGCTGCACCTGGATCTCTGCATCCTCCATGAGTTGCAGAGGCACAGCCTCCTCACCGTGGTCTACACCAGAGGCTGCAGAAGAATCTCAGCTCTGGCATCTGGAGCACCTCCTCTCCCTCCTTCTGCACAGACCTTGGTGTCTGCAGAGCTCTTACTCTCACATGTTCTCAGCCCACTACAATTACCTTATTTTTTTCTCTCTGTCTTGAATATGTCCTGGTCATGTGGCAAAATGCCATCATTATCACAACATATGTAAAGTATTTCATAGACTCAGTAAAGTTTCTGTCTAATCAGATTTCCTGCCCCTTAGTTTACTCTGGTAAGATCTGGTGCTGGAAGAAGCACGATGAAACTGTAGCTTTGAGAGATTTGTGCATGTATCTAATGGGAAACAGAAAAACAGGAGATGCTGTCCCCAAAAGTACGATTGATAGAGGCTCAGATGAAGGTATAAAATGGTTACAGCACAGTGAATTGTGTGGAATAGAAGTGAATGATGATGGTATACTGTGGTTCCCTGTTCAAATGAGGAGCAGTTGGTGGGTAAAAGCAGATCCTATCCTTCTCTGGTTTTGTTATACCTTCTGCTGTCTAACTGTATAATATGCCATGTTCTGTTCTGCTTGTTTTTTTCCTTCACCATTAATTTTGTGATACTCCTTATTTTGTTCATTTTATGAAACAGAAAATGGGGAGAAGGACAAGAAAAAGGGGAATGTTGTCCTGACTTTAATCTGGAAAGGGCAAAATGTACAATATAGCAGATGAGTAAGTTTGAGTTTACATTAACTGAGGGAATAGCCTGTACGCTGAACTCCAGAGCTGCCTTTTTGGCAGTTTCCTAAGTGTGTTAGACTGTGGTCTTTTAGATTTGCTCAGTTAGTCTCCTGCATGGAACTGCCTCTGTGCTGAACTTTGCTTGAACTTCATTGATCATCAGTGTTCATTCTATCTGGTCTGGAAATTCAAAGGCAGAGAAGTCTAGCTTGAAGTAAGATAGTCTCAATAAGAATTTAATTTAGATATTGCACAGTTATAGTGGTCAAATCACAGGCCATTATGAGAAAGAAAAAAACAATTCAAGTTTCCTGTTCCACAACCTCTGGATAAACCCAAACTGCTCGTTCAATAACTGTGTTTCTACTCTTCCTTGTTTCTAAGGGCAAAATAGGCCAGTATATCTACTGATGATTCTGTGGGATGCCTATGACTGCTATGGGGTGTCTGTCCAGATGATAAGCATAAAATAGATTTCCTGTGATATCTCGTGCTGTCTTACTGGGCTGGGTCCCTTGCTTTGCTTCTTCCTGTTTGTATTGTCAGGAAATCAGCTTCCGCAGCTGGCTGAGAAGTTGTCTTCACTAGGGGATCCTTCAAGTAGCATAAAAACAGCCACACAAACCTACTTCTACAGGAGTAGAAGAGGAGATAGAAGTAAATGTGGCAGGTTGGCCTTGTGCTCCTTGAAATCAGGCCACCCTGCCTCACCATCCTCTAATAAGAAATCAAGGGGAATGTGCATGTCTTGGTTTAGGTTTGCCAATTCTAATATACTCAATTTCTGTTGTGAGATAGAATTAAGAGCAAAAACAAGGCAGGCCTAAAACTTAAAAGGGTAAAAAGAAGAACTTTATTAACAACACAGAGAAAATAAGAAATTCAGAATAACTCCCTCCTCCCCTCCACCTCCCATATCTCTTAACCATCACATGCAGAGACATTTTAGTTAGTCCTTCATTTGAATAATCATTTCAGTTCACTTCAGGGAGAGGAGTTTCTTCTTGTTTTGGCTATAGGGATTTCTTTCCAAGAGAAAAATAAAGTTCTATTGTGTGTTTATTTTCACGATTCGCATCCGCTGGGAAAAATCTGCAAATCGTGAAACTCCTCCCATCTTCACAGCCTTCCCAGAGCTGTGTTTGTGGGTCATGTCAAACTCATGGGGTAAGGGTAAGCTGTTCAAAAGCAGAAGTTCTCTCCATCTCTTTTTCCTCAGATCCCTCTGTTCGTACTTCATTCTCCAGGAACAGAGATGCCCCTTTCTCTCGGCGCAAAGGATCTTTTTTCTCAAGTACTTAACCCACCCCATGTTTTTCTCCATGATTTATAGGAATCTTCAATGCAGTACAGTCCATCCTATAGCTTACAAAAAGATTTTTCAGCCACCTTTCATGGCATCTTCTCAATCTCTTCCCATCTGGAAACTGAGCTCTTACTTCACTGACTTCAGTGTATTTTCTTTCTGCTCTATTACTCCTTACTCAAAGGAGGAGGACAGGAGGTCTGCAAGTCACATCCGAGCATTGGTAGGGTTAAAATTTCACACAGAAGGTACAGGGGACTGGGCCAGGCCATGCTGGAGCTTTCCCAGGATTTTCACATCTCGCAGGCCAGGCTTGGGGGACGGGGCTGGATGAGACTGCAAAGCCCAGCAAGCAGATGCGGGGGGGGGGGCTCTGTTAAAACGGAGCCCAGCTGCGTTCCCCCAAGCCGCGGGGGTAGCTGGGGATCTTCGCTTCTCCCACGCCTCCTGCGAGACTGAGCTGTGGCTGTGGCCACGCTGCAGGGGGGGAAAAGCTAGGATCTTAGCAAAGGCTTCTTTTTCCCCTGGCCATCAGGGCCCCTAGTTGAAAACGGGGAGGGGGGGTGGTGCCCGGCGGCTCCTGAGCCCACCCCTGCCCGGCCTGCATGGGGAGGGGCCGGGCCGGGCAGGCCGGTATTGCCTGCTTGACAGCCGGAAGAGAACTTTGCTGACGTTTTCTTGCTTTTACCAATGCGATTCATGGAGGCGAAGTAGCTTTTTAAATTAATTTCCTAGGATGTCAGTTATTAAATCAGCTTCCAGTTGGTGCCAAAACTCACAGAGG
>PYHW01009617.1:1666645-1688238 GCA_013186435.1 Turdus rufiventris
GTCACCAGTGGTGTCCTTCAGGGGTCTGTGCTGGCATCAGTCCTGTTCAATGTTTTAATTGATGACATGGATGAGAGTATTGAGTCTTTCATTAGTAAATTTGCAGATGACACTAACCTGGGAGCATGTGTCGATCTGTTGGAATGGAGGAGGGCTCTGCATTGAGACTTGGAACTTTGGATAGATGGGCAGAGTCCAATAAGATGAAGTTTAGCAAGTCCAAGTGCCAAGTCCTGCATTTTGGCCACAATAATCCCCCACAGTGTTACAGGCTGGGAACAATGTGGCTGGATAGTGCACAGGCAGAAAGGGACCTGGGGGTACTGGTCGTCAGCTGGCTGAACATGAGCCAGCAGTGTGCCCTGGTGGCCAAGAAGGCCAATGGCCCCTGGCCTGTACCAGGAATAGTATGGCCAGCAGGAGCAGGGAGGTCATTCTTCCCCTCTACTCCGCACTGGTGAGGTCACACCTTGAGTGCTGTGTCCAGTTCTGGGCCCCACAATTTAGGAAAGATGTTGAGATGCTTGAGCAGAGGAGGGCAGTAAGGCTGGTGAAGGGCTTGGAACACAAGCCCTTTGAGGAACGGCTTAGGGAGCTGGGGTTGTTTAGGCTGGAGAGAAGGAGACTCAGGGGTGACCTTATCACTCTCGTCAACTTCCTTGCAAGGTGGTTGTAGTCAGGTGAGGGCCGGTCTCTTTCTCCAGGCAGCAACTGACAGAATGAGATGACAGAGTCTTAAGCTGTGGTAAATATAGACTGGATATTAGGAAAAAGTTTTTCACTGGAAGAATAATAAAGTATTGGAATGGTCTGCCTGGGGAGGTGGTGGAGTCACCATCCCTGAATGTGTTTAAGAAAAGATTGGATGTGGCACTTGGTACTTTGGTTTAGTTGAGATGTTTGGGCATGGGTTAGACTCGATGATCTTGAAGGTCTCTTCCAACCTAGTCATTCTGTGATTCTGTGTTTTAATACCATCATTTGGTGTGAACACCAGCAGACATGAATTGAACAGATTAAGACACATTGCTGCAGTGATTGTACCAGTAGCAATTTTTTCAAATGAGAGATGAAACAGGGGAGCAGGTTTCTACATGACTATTCACTGTCTTTAGAGAGCAATTCAATTCTCAAGTCACTGGAGTCAAAATTCTGCCTACACTGCAATCACTTTTTGAAATTTAGAAAGCCTTCATAGTTTTAGAAGCAAAAATTTCTTTTCTTCCTCTCTCATGATGTTTACCTTTCTTCAGGAAAGACTGAGTATAATTGAGTGGGCAAATTAAAGGCATGTTTACAGATGCAGCAGGATTGCAATATTTGACTCTTATTTCTGACAAACTTTAACTATTGCTTTCCTTTCCTGCTGCAAATATCTCCGTTACAAATATCTCCATGGTAGTTAACCTACATTTTCCATCTATCTCTGGTTGTCTCTTCTACATTCTAAATATATCATCCCTTTTGTCCTGGAGAAAAGTTGTAAAAAGGTAGTGTGGGGTTAGTGAGACCATGTGTATTGCAGCAGCTTTTGATAGAAACTACTTCTAATGAGTGAAACACTTCCACCTCCCTGCCATCTGAAATCAGCATTTCTGGCTGAAGGGATGGATCCTAGCATGACTGGTTCTGTCTTGGGAAACAGTGGTTATAGGTAATAGCTCCACATTCCTGTGCTGCCAGACTGGAAAAAGGACCTTGAGACCAGATAATGTTGATTTCAGTGCAGCAGACAGTGCATCTCCCTTGTTTTCACTTTCACCCAGCGTATAAAATCTTAGATGAATATTGACAAAGTTTGTTCTTTCTGTCATAAAAGAGTAGTGATTACCCTGGAGGATTAAAAGGAGCAGCATAATGTGGTGGGGCAGTTGTTTTCTCTGCGGTCTAAATTGCTTTGAAACTGTTCCCCAGTATTCTCTGCATGTATTCCCTGCATATGCAGATGTAGAGATTGAAGACTATGTTTCCACATTGGGAGAAGCTGCACCTTAGAGGAGATGTTTTGAAGAAAGATACTATGTCAAACTTGTAAGTCACTAGTGAACTCAGTCTTTGGAAGCGCTGTGTCCAGCAAGCAGGGCACTTGGCCAAGGAAATATGCATCTGGGTTCTTACCTCCCATTGTTCTTGAAATGAACTGGCTTGTATCTTTTTCCTCCTTCCTTGCTTTATTTAAGTGGATCTTGTTGTAAACTATTTGTGCTCAGATGGCTTTATTAAAGTAGATGCTATAATTTGGTTTGTTGAATGTTATCTTGTGTGTCACCTTCTTTTAACGGTGTACTGAAAAGCAGCTTACAGTTAATACACTGGCTCTGTTTTGCCTGGACGTCTTTTATCCTCCCTCTCCCCTTCTTTGATATCCAGATCAAACTTCTTTTAGGGAACTCTCTCATTCACAAGGATGTTTCTGACTTTATTTCTGCACTTGACCTCCCCAGCAAGTGGAAATCAGCATGTTGTTGCTGTTAGTTTGGTAGGACAATCATCTTTATCATCCAGAGATCTTTTGGATCAAATGCACACCTGAGAAGGAATTGCTGCCTTGGAAAAGGGCTAGATACAGGGTCTCTTTTCTTTTTATTTTACTTTTGGGTTTTTTTTTTTTTCTTTTCTTTTATCCTCTTTGATGAGCACTTGGTGCTTCATTCATTATCTTCCTTCCCCTTCTTCTGGTAATGCTAGTGCTTTGGAGCATGTACAGTGAGTCTCAGCAGCAGCATGAACTTTCTGAAACAGGCCTGAGTCTTTTTGCAAGCTGATTCTTAGTCCTAGATCTGCTGTGTGGAGTGGATTGGTAAAATGCACACTGAGTGTATAATGCTGTACTACTGATCTCAGTAAGACAAACATGGCCTTGTTAATAGTTTCCCTATTATCAGAGAGGTGTCTGTGTAATAACCTTCAAAAGTCTGGCATTTTTTTCTCTACTGCTGGAGATTCAAATAATGATAGAAGAATAGTGATCCAGTTACTAGCTCCTCAAGGAGATATAGTAGAGGTACTCTGAGCTGGTAGCAGGCTTCTGCAACCATGTTTTCCATCTTTTGCAACTTTCCTCATACATTGCCATGGAAGGTCTTTGTGTGTGTTCTGCTCTTGTGGTGGTGCCCGACACCTTCCAGGACACACCTTCTAGTGGTGCCAGAGACCTTTCCAAGGCAGCACATCTAAACTGGATAGGCTTTGCCCTTTCTTGCTTGTGTTACAAGTATGGCAAACTGTTTTACTGTCTTTAATTTCTGCTGCCTCTACTATGTGCTTAAAATGCAGTAACCTAGGAGAAATTCACTGGCATGATATGGATATCCTATAGGAGCAAGTCTTTTTTTGCCCTCATTTCATAAAGCATATATATGTCTAGCCTCAAAAGTTCAAGGGAAATGTTTTGCTAGCAGTCTTAGCAAGCTCCTATAATAACACTTCTTGGGGGATTTTGTAACCCTTTTCTATTATTAGGTAAGCTTAGCAATACAAAGCTCTGCAAAAGGACACAGTGTGCAATTACAGATGCAGAAATGTACAGCAGAAGTGTGACTGCTTAAGTTTGGACATATAACCACAAAGATCTAAACTGCACTGTTTTTCCAGAGGTATTGTTTAGCTGCCTTCACACCAGTTTTCACTTTCCTAAAAATAAAACCATAGTGAAGGAGGGTTCTGTCACTGCGGGAGTGCAGTTAATCACCTGAGCAGCCACAAAGCGTGCAATCCAGTGGCTGTATCTCATAACATTGACCTAAGGCCAGGTGTACCAGAGGAAGATAAGCAATGAAACAGGAGCCCAAGGTAGGGATAGAGGTATATCATACAACTTTGTTAGATTTCCTGTACTGACTATGGCCAGAGCACTCCAGTAATTAAACATTTCTGGGTGGAAAGGTGGCTGTTGTGTTAATGACATCAGAGATTTGCAAGGCAGGATTTTCCTCGTAAGTGCTAAATCCAGTGTTCCATTTGGGTGTCCAACATGAAATATGACACCTGTTTAATGTACTTTGGCTTTTCATCTAACTTGGAAAAGATAAATGTACTGGAGACTACTGAGTCTGTGGTGCTTTGTTGTTTTAGTTACAGCGTGAACCAATGTTTTCAGAATGTCAAAGAGTACTTAACCCTGGGGTTTTTAGAGAGGTTGATCATTGAGCATCTGTCATTTATACAGTCTACTCAATTGGAGGGGACAGAAAAGGGGTTTTGGTTTTGAGGATTTTCTGTTTGTTTCCTGGAAAGCTGTTGAGTTGATGGCTTCCTATTCATCTCAGTTCTGTGTGGTTCAAAACAAAACTAGCTCAGTGTTCTCACAGATCCCTCCTTCTCACTTTTTTAAAAGCAGATCCTCAGGTGATTTATAGAGTCAGAGTTATGACAACCTAATGCTATCTGTAGATGTGCCCCCAGGTTTCCTGGTATGCAGTAGCTTTCTGAATTTTCCATCAGAGGCTGTCTGGTGCAAAAAGAATATAAATTTAAAATGTTGAATAGAAGCAGGAAAAGAATCCCTTAGGGCTTACTTTACACAGGGAAATGAACTGGTAGAACTATAGTGGAATAATTATAATTATACCACTGTGGCCTAGCCATAAATGAGATGGAGTAATTGTATCAGAAGCATCTTACTTTTATTCTCAAATATAGTGCTCACATAGGGAGTTATTCTGCAAGTGCTACAGCAGATTATTATTATTATCATTATTGTTGTTATTTATTAACCAGCTTTTAATTTAGCACTTTTTTCCCCCCACGGATTTCAAAGTGCTTGAAAATTAAATCTGTATCATCATTCCTGTTTGAAGTACACTGTTGTCCTTCAGGCCAGTTTATATGAACTCTTAAAAAAAATCTCAACACTTTCTTTACTCATCATTACAAAAATGAAAAGGAAAATATAGGCACATACCCAAGTATGTTTCTCTTGCAGATCACCTTAAATATATGTAACCAAGAACCAAAAAAGGTAGGTTTTATTCCTGGCTCTGCCACTGACTCTCTGTATATGACCTTGGCCAAGTTATTTTACTTTTACAAATGAGAATAATAGTGCTGACCTTGCAGAGGTATTATGAGGCTTTATTTCTAAAGCTTGCAAAACCTTTTGAGATCTCTAAGTGGAAGGAGATAGCAAAGTTCTAAGTACAACTAATATTAAACACATTTATCACATGGGTTAGATACAAATGTTTCAGCCTTCTGATCTCAATCGTTTTAATTTTTAAACTTCAAAGCCTAATTGAGATTTAGATTCCATAAGTTTCACTGATTGCTTCATTTCCAGTGTGGGGGTGATGCCGTACATTCTCTTTTCCCTTCCCACAACCCTGCTGAACACACCTGTGGCCAGCCTCTATCCTTTGCTCTTGCCTCCTAGGCCTTCACCAATAGATGGAAGATGATGTGGCAGAGCTGACAAGATCCAGTATTATTAAGTCACTGATGTCTGCACTGAAGATTTTAATTAGGCTCATCTTCTGAGCCCTCAATGGCCTAATTGTTGTTGGGACTTTAGAATCCTTGTGAGAGAATGAGTTGTAATCTTTGCAGAGTAATGCTTAAGATACCTTATCTTTGTTCCTAAAAGAAAAAAAAAATCATCCCTTTTGTTTAATTTCTGAACACTATGAAAGGATTCCATAATGGTACGTCATTACCATCTATAGCCTTTGCCTGCTTGTTTCCATCTTTAATGGTCTCTGTGGCTGGAAGCCTTCCCTATGCCTTCCAAAGCAAATACCACACGGTGGATCTTTTTCCTAGCAGAACTTTCTGCTTCAAGTGTCAACCATATCTTATATATCAGGAGATGCTGGGGGGAAAAGAAGTCTATATATCTTTTACTTGAGGTAATGCATTTTACATGTTTCCTTAGCAAAGTAAAATACAAGTGAATGGTGCCTGGTAGTTTAGAAACACAGCCCCTATGCATGGACCCCTTGGTGAATCCTACAAAACAAACAAAATGTGACTCCCATAAAATCATAAAATACTAGCGTGGCTTAGGTTGGAAGGGACATTTAAAGGAATCTAGTCCAATTCTGCAATGAGCAGGGACACCTTCGACTAAACCAGGTTGCTCAGAGGCCTGTCCACCCTGCCTCCGTGGTTTCCATGGATGGCAGCACTCTTTGCACCCTCCAAATAGCCTGATGGAGACAATTTGCTCCCTTTGCTTACTTCAGGATAAAAGGTGCTTATGGAGATCTGTTTAAATGAAGCTTTCTCTGTGCTGATTTATCTTCCAACCAAAGTCCGATACAGTTTGTACCTGAAGACACAGAAAGACAATTATTGTGAGTTGAAGGTCTTGGATTTTGGCTGCACTACTGCATCATGGAGTGCTAATTTTATTTGAAAGATGAGGGAAAAACAAGGAATGACTGTTGGAATTATGGTGTTGAATAAGGTTTATAATAGCAATGATCCTCCATGAAAACTGTTGTTATCATAGTTAATGTCCACTTTGTCAGTGCGTTAACCTTCCTTGGCTTTGCCTCAGGCCATTAAATGACCAACCATTCGTTAAACACCCAGGAGCAACCTGTTTCAGGGGGAATATTATGGAGTTCATTTCCTAAGTGAAGCACTTGAAATATCATGTGTGTGTCACTTGCTACCACTTATGCATGGGGACCTGTCCCAGCTCTCAGATGCAGGAACTTTGCCACAGACAGAGTTCTTCATTCTCACGTGTGTCCTCTTTTATGCTCTGGAGTCAACTAATTCATGTCTTCCCATGGTAAACCTGAATCCAGGTCATGCAAACAGGATTCTAAGAGGAAGAGGGAAGATATGTGTTTATGAATTCATCTGATAAATCAGGAGAGTCATACACACAGGATTTTTTCTCATCTTTTTTGTAGTTTCCACTATTTCTTCCTTTCAGTTTCCTTTGTTATTTTTCCTAAAACAGTTGTGTTTTCACCTCTTTCAGTGGAACAGTGACTCAAATGCACTCAGAAAGATTCCCAAAGAACTACTTTAGTATTGACACTCCTCCTACTTTGACTTGCTCTTTTCCCCAAAGATGGACTAATTTCTAATATTTTTTTATACTGTGGCACTAACTTTCCTTGTTATCTTTCTTGACAACTGAATGTAAGTTTTAGTCTTCTGCCTTTGAGTTTGACAGTTATTTTTACCACCTCTTCTATTTCTTCCACCATTCCTTTGCTTTTCTCAAGTGCCTGAAGTTAAGTCTGTTAATTTTCAAAGTGAATAAATGACCTATGGGAGGGATCTAAATGCTTCTTCCCCACTGAGGAATTTGTGCTGTCATATAGCACTGAGAGCTGTAGCATCACCACAACACTCACACTCTTCCATCCCATATTCCTTTAGGCCTGGCACATCTGGGGTTTTCTCCAGGCCAAGAATTCCACTACATACCAGAAGAGTTGTTCATACACTATGGGAAATATGTGGATCCTTCCATGTGCCTCTTTGCATCTTTATTTTGCCTTGCATAATGCTATATAAAAATATTGAACTTTATGCCTTTTATCACTCTATGTTGGGACTATAAATCTCTTGTATCAATCTCAGAAAGATTTACAGCTTTGTGTAAAAAATTCTTGTGTGAATTCTTCTGCTGATACACCCCTGGTTGCATTTTAGTTTTTAAAAGTTCCCTAAGGCAGGGATCATGTGTTTCCAAGTGTCTGAAAAGGTAGGACATAGCAGTATTACTTTGTGCAAACATTGAAAAAAAGAGAAAAAAAAAATTCTGCCTTATCCTTAGGATTACAGAGGTTTTAGTGGGAGCTGTCACTGTTAAATATTGAAATTTGCTTGAAAATATAATGCTAGACAGCAGACTTTGGCAGGAGGAGCAAGAGGGCATGCCAGTCCCTGACACCCCTTTGCTCTAAAAGGAAATACTACCTTGTGCTTCAGCTATGTAGATACAGGTGCTTTTTATGCTTCCTTAGCAATTCAGAAATTAAAATGGAGAAAAAGGTTCTCCTTTAGTACCAGCCACTCTTAATTGCACCTCTCTATCTCTGTATGGATTTCATTCCTTTTTAAGGGCTCCCCTGCTTTCTTTCCCTTCTTTCTGGCATGGTAAAGTGCTCTCACATGCTGCTTGGACACTCCCGAGTGCTGCTCGCTGCAGGTGTCAGTCTGACAGTTTATGAGAGCACTTCATAATTCCGTAAAGAAAGAGGAGAGCACTTGGCAATGCACAGCCAGAGATGCTGCTTAGCTTCATGTGCTCTTCACATGCAAATGAGGGAGGCTGCTTTCACTACACAGACCCTTCAAGACATACAGAAGTGCAAACATTTTCAGAGTCTGTGTCTGGTAAGCAAACATCCTTAACTTTCCATAAGTGCATCTCCCTTGTCTTCCTATCAAATAAAAAAGTAAGGAAACAAAGCAACTAAATAAATAGTTATTAGGAATAGTTATGTTGACAAAACTAAATTAACTAAATAACTAAATAACAGTATTTCTATCCTGTCCTTCTGTGAGATCCCAACCATAGCAGAGAAGATCCAGAAAAGAAGCACATGCCTGAGAAGTTCAGTTGAAAAACTTGACATCCAAGGAACCAGGGCATAATGAGCTTTGAAACCATGTGGTTTTAAAACACAGTAAGCCTAAACCTTGTCTATTTGATTCATAAGACATTAGGATGTATTGATTCATCTTGTCTTTGCTTTTAAAAAATTGGGACGATTACTTCTTTTTTTCATCAAAAACACAGTTAGAGATGACAAAAAATATAAAAACAAAACCAATAAACCACCAAGCTAAGGGTGTGGTTCTCTGCATTAGAAATCAGTGAATTAGTAGTAGAAAAGGCATTGCTTATTAGTAGACTTGGTATAATGACTGTCTTTAGGACACTTATTTATAGCACAAATAGCAAGGGGATGAAAAATTCAAATTTCAACTCCTTCTTGCCTCACTTCTATATTTAATTTACTTTTAGTATAATTATTCATTACTTAATATAGCCAAACATTATTTGCCTAAATGTCTGTGGTATAAAATGTGTTTATCCAAAGTGAGGTCATAACAGTCAGTTGTTTCTGACATGTTAAACAGTATTTTGTTCTGCAGAGCCTTTTACTAACATGCCTTATTGTGACCTCCCATTTCTGTCAGATAAATAAAGGAATGTGAGAGCATGAGAGCATGTTTTTAGATGCTGCCCCGCCTGTCTCTAGATTTATAAAGCAGTGTTGCTGGAATTCTGGGCAATGCAATGAGTTGTTTGCTCACTAGCCACACATACAGCATTCTCTTGCCCAAACATGGAAGGTCTTTTTCACAAGCAAGAAGAGACAGTGGGAGGGGGATTAAAAAGTCAGGGGCCTCACTTTCTCTTCTTACTGATGTTAAGAACAGGACAAAGGCATGTCATTTTGGAGCCTATGGAGTTAGAGCAGTGTTATAGCAGCAAAGGGTGGAAATCAGCCTCACGATGGGCTCAAGTTTTATAATGCTGAGATATGTCCAGTTTTGGTAGCTAGAGTTCTCTAGGTGATGCAAGTTTCCACTGTTCTTGCCCCTAATTAGCGTCATACAGAAACGAAGCCATTATAATTTGTACTTTTAAAACATGCAAGTGGCGTATTAGCAGCTGATACTGCAAGGTATCAGCCAACTTTCCCACAGCTTGTGCTAGGCAGGGCATTAGGAATTAAAATAGTAGCTGGGAAGCTAGGATGCTTTAGGGATTGGTAATACAAGTATTACCAATAATACTTCTGTGTCGCAGATGTGAATGCAGCCTAGGAAATGTTGTTAGCTGCTTCATTGTGGTGTCTCAGGAGAATATGTAGGCTTTGCATCAGTTCCTTGTTTTTGAGTCAAGGAGTGTTGAGACAAACACAAATCCTTCCACTGATTTTATTGATTTTGTGGCTTTGGCTAACCTCATAGTCATCTGTGCAAACTGCATATCCCCAAATTGTAAACTCTCTCTCAAAGACAGTCCTGACAGAAGGGCCAAGCCTGAGGTCTAATCTCTGGCTTGGAAATGGTTCCTCTCTATCAACATTTAGATGTGTCTGTGGAATAAGGTATGGGAAGCAAGTGTTCCCTGTGCTTTGGATTAATAGAGAATTTCCTGGGAGTGGTAATACAGCACATTAAAACCAGTAAAGACTCCAAATCAAAACAACCAACAAAAATATGCTTTATAATAAATATCCATGTAAGTAGTGCACGGATTCATTTGTTGCACCAGCCTATGTGTAATGTTCCTGTGTGTCATTCCTTCCCCTGCTGATTCTTAGCACCTTTTTATCCAAGGCTCTCAAAGTCCCAGTGAAGCAGTAATGAATTAAGTTGCACAGCACCCCTGCTAGTTAGGTAAATACCATTTTTGTTTCCACAGATAAGGGGGAATGAGGCACGAAGTGCTTCACCTAAGGTCATGCTCTAATGCATCCGTTATCCTTTTTCTGCATGGTGAGGGCTCAGGTCCCCAGAAAAAACTGCTCAGAACTGGTTTCTGACTCTGAGCATATCTGATAAAGCCCATTCATACAGACAAAAAATGAGAACTGGAATTATACTCTCATCCTTCAGCTACCTAAAGCAGACTTCTTAAATTGAATTATAGTATATTTTATTACCTACCTGTAGTAATGATAATCAATTAAAGACCTATTAATACTTCTCTATGGGTCTATCCAGTATAGAGAAATATAATTGTTGTGTATTGCATCTGTGTAGCAAAGTACAGGTCAAAACTGTCTTACAGCTGCTGGTTCTAGGACAAGAAAAGGCCTTATGGTAGCTAGAAGCTCCCTGCTGCCTGTCTTTGGATGTTTTAGGGAGATGAGCAACATTCCTGAACATAGAAGCACTTTATTTCTCTATTGATTAAACTTTTACATACACAGTCATCTTCCAAAATTCGTCATTCCTCTCCTTTCTCTTAGCTCCATAGTTTCAGGAAATGGTTGTCATGACCCTTTATATGATGAGGGTAAATAGCTGAAATGACAGAAACTTCATTCTGTTTGCAAACAAGATAAAAGGAAACCTGAAATTCAAAAGCACTTTCAACCATCAAGTGGAGAACATTGTCATCAGATCAAGATTTGATGGTAAAAGATTCCATTCCTGTTCTTACTTTATATGCAGGCAGAGGCAGGAAATGATGAATACTAGAAAAAGTAAGTTTCAAGATCCAACACCCACAGTTCTCTAGGGGCTGGTAGTCTTTTGATTTTCCATATTTATTTTTTTTCTTATTTTTCACAAGAGTATGCAAGATGTGCATATGATCATGCTGTCTTCTACTCCCAAGTGGCTTCAAGCCTGTTCTTCACCTCATGATCACAGACTCTGTATGAAAACACTGAGCTTCTTAATATGAGAGCTCTAGGGGACAAATCTGAGCTGATAAGACAAAATTTTGTCAGCCAGGTATCTTGTAAAGACTTTGTTTTTGTTGGAAAGGTAAGACTGTCTTCAGAAATACTTGCCAAGAGCTTTGTTTTTGCTGCCTTGTTTTCCACTGTGTTGTGTCTTTGGCTGGTCAGTGGTGAGCGATTGCTGAGTTGTTGCCTTCTCCCACCACTGTGCTGTGTACCCATGGCTCTTACCTCTCTGCTTTGGGGCTGTTAGGTACAGCAGGTTGCTGTGCCAGTCCTGGCATATGAACAAAATACTTCACTGGTGTTTGAGGCTGGGTGCAACTAATTGGAAGAAGATCTCTTGTTCCTCACCTAATCAGAATGAAAGGAGGGAGGGAAGGATGATATTCATCCTCTTGCTCTGCCTGTCAGTGTACTTTATCCTGTCTCATGCATGTGTTCACATGATGTGGCATTGATGTTCTCATGGTGGCATTATTAATCTGCTCCTGACATTTCTGCTTCTGAAACTTGCTGGACTATGATTTGCTCATTTCCTTTAGGTATCAGCATAAAACTGTGTCCTTCTAACTTCGTCTAGGAAACAGAATTCTGGAGTAATGCTTGGAGGCCAGAGGGAGGAAGGTACAAGAGCTTCTCCAACAGGGCTCGTTTTTACATTTTTTCAGAATTGGGAGGAGCAACTGTGTGTTGTTCCTACACTGGTGTTCTTACTCTTTCGTATATTCCTCCCTCTGCCATGGCCAGTTGGAGAAGCAGGGACAGAAGTCACATACCCCTTTTAAATCTGCAGGTCACATATCATCAATTACTTTTTGACAAGGTCGGGCAAGAATCCTGAGAGGAGTCAAACTTTCTAATTAAATGCCTTCGTCTAAGTAACTGATGTGTACTGAAGGATTCTGAAAATTACTACAAGATATAAGGTTTCCCTTTCTGGCCCTCCAAGCAACAGTTTACCAGTGCAAATGAAGTAGCTTTATCAAAAATCCCCAAGACTTCTCAAAATAGAATCTGAAGTAAAATAAGTGCAAGACTTTTAATTATTCATACTGGAGGGTACAAAATTAATCCTTATGCTTTACATAACATCTCTCTGATTGCAGGTAATAGTTCTTTTTGGCTGTTGAATGTCAGATTTTTAAAATAAAGACATTCACTATGAAGCATCTCAGGTTTTCCTGGCTAGCTGATACAACATTTGCTTGTCTTCAGGTACATGGATCTTTGCTTGGAAGTATGTTCTCTTTTCTTATTAACACATAAATATAGGCAAAAATCTATGCCCTTTCTTCCTAAACTTTTGGGCTAGCAATTATTGTAAAAACATAGGAGGCTGTGATTTTTTGCTTCTAAACTTTGGTCTCTGGAGTCTACAATAATGAATGCAGCAATGTTGTGACAGTGTTTGTGAAGCCAAAGATTGTGAAATGTCCACCTGTCCTCTGAGAAGGTCATTATCCCAGGAGATCAACACTGACTGGTGCCTTCGTCTTAAGTGCAAGCACAGGGTTACACAGATGAAGCTGCTTCCCATCCTCTAAAATTGTGCTTTTGCTTTATATTTCTTAAGTACCACTTCATTAGAATGGCAGGAGGAATGAAGATAGTTTCTGCAAATGTATATGCACTGTTAATACTATTTTTCTGAACTAGAGTATTGAGAACAAAGTCCTTCACAAATGTATCCAAAGGACAACATCGGAGCCCGAGGTTAGATATGCAGCCCTTAAAGTAAATCAACAGATAATGTCTCCTCATTGAAGTTGATGGAAACGAGATAGCTAAGTTCTTTTGAACACTTGAACCCTAAGCATTTGCAGCAAGGTGACATCCTGGAGTGTGGAAAAATAGAGAAGCTGAAAGGTATGATTTTATTATGTAGGCAAGTCATGACAAGGAGATGATAAGTGTAGAAAATTTTTTCTCCAATATACATAGGCAAAAGGTTAAGACTTTATTAAAAAAATATATTTTCCCCCCTTTTTCTTTACTAAAAATATCGTTCTCTTCTGCAGACAGGGAAACAGGCAGTGCTGAAATCACTCATAAAACTTCTGACAGAATAAGAAACAGATTCAACATTTGCTAACACTGTACAGTGCTAACAAAGTATCTTCCACAGAGTATGCAGACAGGTTTTGGTTTGGTATAAGGATAAGAATGGAATAAAGAATGTGCTTCCCTTACACTGGTTTTTCAGGTGCTGCTAAGCCCAGTAAATATTCTAAAGTTTTCTCCTCTTATGTAGACAATCTTGGAAAATCATCCGCTTATGTAAATCTGTTCAGTTAGAAACCTAAATCAACGACTATGTTGGCTACTGGTGGAAGAAGATAAACAACAATAATTAATCAAGCTCAGGAAAATCCAAATTGTGTGGCTTTGTGACCCCCAGGAGGTGGTTCCAGCCCTCTCTATACTTACCCAAACAGAATGTGTTAATTGACACTAGTAAAAGGCTGAACAGAATTACTCCTCACCATAGGCGATTGCCTTGGCAAGTGGAGCCAGGGTTGCCCCTGCCTTCCTCATTTTACCAACAGATATTGCAAGTCTGATCCTATGGGGATCTTTTCCCATTCCTGGGACAGGATTGGTGAGGTCTCAGCTGTCACCCATTGGATGGTAGCCTTTAGCTCTCCCTATGATGTTGGAGGTAATTATTCTGTTCACTGGGGATGATCTGGGTTTCTGGGATAGTGTGTAGACTATTCGAAGACATTTGGTTTGGCATTCACTAAATTATCACCTCTCCTGAGAAGGTATCAGTGGGAAGGGGTGTTAGTTGAAAAGGATTTCGCTTTCAAGACAGTGTTGTCAAATCTGTTCTTGAGCATTTACAAAGTCCTTCTGGCTGGGCTGTTGCTACGTAACTTTAGCGTTACATATCTTCAATCTCTGCATTGTGGAATGAGAAATTCTGTGTGATTTACTCCTCATACCTGTGGTGACCTCACCATGTGTCCAGCATCATGAACTCTTTTGTAAACTCTACATCTTCTTGCACGCTTGAAGTCTCATCTATCCAGAATCCCTTCCTACCCTCATTCCTAAAATGAAAGAGAAAGACAGGGCGCTGATCAGGACAATGAAAACAAAGGGTGAAGAGCTCTCTCTTGACTGTTCCAACCTCTGTTCAACATCAGTGTGTAGAATGTGAGAGAAAAACCCTGAAAGATTATCAGTTTTGGTGGGACCTTTCCTTTCTGCAGAGCTTCGAGTGCAAATGATCAAAAATGACAAGTTGCATCACTGAGTCTTTTTTGCTGCTGGAAAATGTTTGATTGTGGATTGACCCAAAACGCTTTGAAAAGTTAAAAAACTAGAATTTAGGTGGTATTCCCTAAATTTCTAGGGAGGCCTAGTATTGTTGTTGTTTTAGCAGGAAGGATGATACTACATTCAGGGAGAAGTGTGAAAGTGGAGATACCACCTGAGTGTTCTCCTTCTGGTGGTTTGTCAAGGGACATCCCTCCCTGAGGTACCCGTCCTTGGCGCATCACTTGGCATGACACTGGTCCTAACCAAGGAGATTCCAGAGAAATACCCTCCCCTGGCATTTCAGTGATCCGTATGTGTGAAATGGCCACAGCTTCACTTCAGATGCAGGTGTATTTTTGCTTTTTTAGATAATTCACCTCTGATTCAAATCTTGTTTGAACCCTTCAAGGCATTAATAGCAGAAATAATGAAAAAATGCAGCAAACAGCCTTATGCTTTATTTTATTTTCATTTCCTTAACACATTAACAGTGCTAGCCTTGGATTTAAATTTCAGGGTTTGCTCATTTTAGAGGCTTTTAGGAGGGAAGGATATTTTTCTAGTGCCTGACAAAGTGCCATGACAGAGGGAGGAAAATCTACAGGTTTACTGAAAACAGCTCAAGTGTTGTCAACAGAAAATAAATAATTAATTCATAACAATATTCAAAATGGTCATATAAACTTCCTTTAAAATTTATTCCATTTGATTTTTTTTTCTGTAAAATTGATTTAGAAGGATAATTGGGAATTCCCTTTAGATATCTTTGAATACATTTTTGATGACTGTTCTTGTTTAGAGTGCTTTTTATCTTGAGAAATTTATTGAATGAGTTAATATTGGGGAAAAAAGGAAGAGTGACCTAAAGTGGATTTTTATAATGTTTACTTAGGAAAAAATTTTGAGCATTGATTTTCTGGTTTCGATTATTAACTCTCATACCTGCCTGAAGATCTGAAAAAAAGAAATCTTTAGACTAAAATATCTATCACCTGTTATAGCTCTGCTCATTATATTCACTTTCCTACTCAAGACCATGTATAAGCTCATGACATTCAAGGCTTACTCATAAGTGATTTTCAGAACAGCACCTTTACACCAGTGAACCATGACAACGACAGTAGACTATGGCATTCTGGATGTCTGCTCTTCTTCTCAGTGCTCCAATGTCATTAACCCTCTTGCAGATGGCCTGCATGCTGAGTGGGCACTGCATCCTAAACCAGTTTATTTGTCTCCCTGTGCCTTTGGACTTGGGCAGGAGAGTTGAACACTGTCTCTATAAATATCTCTGGTAAAGTGGGTCATTAATTTTTAAAAATACTTTGCTGTCAAAATAGCAACATTAAGGGATGTTTGTTTTCTTTTAGCGACTTCCCCCAGCTTACAGAAAATCTGTCCTTGGCTTTCAGCTTTCTAAAGTCTGAAAAAGTTGGAAAAAAATTTCTGCTCTCACCTCTCTAACATCACTGCCGTAAATTCTCTCTTCACTATTAGGGTGATGTTTTCATACTGAGTGTCTGTGTACTGCTAGAGAGGGAGGGAATTTGAATGTAGGTAGATAGAGGCATTAATGGAAAAAAGATACCAGTTACTGCTAAAAGACCATGCCTGGGACTGTTATTTAATTGCTACTTTAGCTTTTTCATTCAATTTTTTAAACATCTCTGATGATGGTTATGTCCAAATAATGATAGCTCCAGCACACTCTGTATACCTCTTGTGGCACTCCAGGGATGATCAAATGGAAAAGCAGTGACAACTTCGGTCAGCAGAGATAACAAATTTGATTAAATTTTCTTGAAGGACAGGTCTACAATAGAATAAGAAGCACATTTTGCACTCTTGTTTAAATTTTTTAATTTTTTTTTCAGGATCTCTAATACTTTTTAAATATAAATTTCCAACTAATTCTAATTGGGACATCTACCTCTGCTAGCGGGATTATTTTGGGGATCATTTTCTCTGCAGTCAGTATAAGGTGCAGAGCTGAGATCTCTGCTGCCTGTCCAAGATTTGAGATAACCTATCAAATCTTTAGTCATAATGCAAGAAACCATTTTTAATGCTCTTAATGTTGCTGGTTTTCCCACTCATATTTGTGCTGATCCTTGCACAGCCCTTTCTCTTTTGTTTGTGTACCCATTTCTCTGTCTCTCTCTCACTTTGTCTCAGTCTTTATCTCGTTCTCCCATGCATTCTTTTTGGGTTTTGTCATCCTTGTGCTTCATCTTTGTCTTAACTTAGTCTCTATTCTTTCTCTCCTTTTTTCCCCCTTTGTCATTATGTTTTCCTTTAGTTTTGTGATTTTTTTGGGGTTTTTTGCTTTTTTTTTGCAGGCATCTGTCTCCTCCTCTGTGCTTTCCCTTCTCTACTCATCCTTTATCTCTTTCCCACTCTTTCTCTTTTTTCCAATTCCATTAGTGAAAGTAGATAATAACTTGTGAATTCAAGTGGAACTTCATTTCTGAAACCGTACACTTGTGCTGGAACCCATTAAGCTCGATAGCGAGAAATGAGAGAAATCATAATTATCAGGCCAGTAAAATACATGAAACATAAAATTTGTCAGGGAAAGTAATTGAAATTATTGGAGCAGTTGGGTCCTGGTGCTGTGCAGACCCTCAGTGATAATGGAAAGGTTACGGGCAATGTTTAGCAATGCTGATGAGGCCCAAGGTGACTCAACACCACCACAGTCAGCAACTTTATGCTCTGCTTACATTAATTTGCTAATCCATCTTTGGAAATGGCCAAGCTGAGCAGCTCATTGGGGTTCACAGAACCCCTGCCAAAGAGCTGGTGCAGCCAATGTTGCAAAACTTTTGCTTTCGTTTTCCCATTATTTCACCTCCCTCTCATCTGCTCCTTTTCACATCTCTCTTTTCTCTTCTTTTGTCTGGCCATCCATTTACCACTGGAGCCATTTTAGAGTCTGTCTGTACAGTCACAATATGTTGATTATTTAAAGCTTGTACAAGGCAATCCCATCCGTTACCCTGGCATTCCCCTCTGAGGAGCTGTATGCGCTTGCAAACTACCAGGGAAGTCTGGGAGCTGTTTCTGATGTTTCCATTCTCTGTTTGTGGGTGGGGAAGCTAAATCAAAGGAAACTAAAGTTGTCAGGATCTGAGCTGTGCATAATATATTTACATTTTTGCTCTCTCCCTCTTCTCTCATCCCTTATTCGTTTCTTGACTGTGGAGATTGCAAGGACTGTGGCAGAGACACAGTGCTGCTTTGAGTGCAACCAGCCAGGGGATTTGTGCCTATGCTAATTCAGTGTATGCTGAGTATCCTTTTGGATTCTGTGTTATATAATAAAATGTTATTGCATCTGCTTCAACAAGGCAGCCTTGAAAAATTGGCACGAACATTGATCCGACAAGGTACAAAATCTATTCGCCCACTCCCATAAAGGCAAACACTAATGAACTATTTGTTCTACGTGGAGAGAATGATTTTGCAGGGCTCCTTGTTTTTGAAGGGGAAGGAGATGAGCAAGGAGAGAGAGGAAATAACATCTGCTTCTCTTTACAGCTGAAACACATTGTGATTATTACTGAATCATCTAACTCCCATGTTCTTTCTTTCTGAAGGGTTAATGTTTCTAGGAAAGGATGATATAGTAGTCTGCGTTTTTTCTTTAGTATCACTGTTGGGGGGTGTCTTGGGTTACAATGCAGGATGTGATCAAAAGTATCTATTCTATCACCATTTGATGAGACCAGGTGGGGCAGTGATCCTTGTCTCCATGAGAGATATTCTGCTAATGGGCCATCCATTGAAACCAAGTGGGGCATTGTTCTTTATCTTTTCACAACCCATCCCTCCTCCAGAGAGTTATCTTCTGCTAATGGCTCATTGAGTCCTACTGTATGACTGATAAAATGACTTCACCCTATTGGGAGATGCTTCAGCCTGGGAGAAGAGCCAAGCCTTTCCTACCAAGATAAAAAGGAGATTTGGGGACACTAAGGCAGCCCTTTTTCCATCTGGACTCCAGAGGAAAACCGGACTTCTCCACATCTTCACTGGACCTTTAGAGGGAAACTGCACCTTCTACAGGACCACTGCTTCAACTGAACCACATCTGTCACTGCAAGAGGACTGTAGCCATCATTTAATGGAACTGCTACCAACACCCTGACTGATGGGGTGTCAGGTTGTATTCTGACTCTGTCAGTGTTTGGGGTTTGTTCTTTGTAGTACTGTATTTCTAATAAAGAACTGTTATTCCTAATTCCCATATCTTTGGCTGAGAGCCCCTTAATTTCAAAATTATAATAATTTAGGAGGGGGGGCGGTTTACATTCTCCATTTCAAAGAGAGGCTCCTGCCTTTCTTAGCAGATCCCTCTCCTCCAAACCAGGACAGGGGTGTGACATATGTAAGCCCCAATCAGAGACACCTGGTCTCCTTCTTTCTCTCTGTAGCTGCCATCTACCCTCTTCCTACCTGTTTTCTGCCCAGTGTGTCTGCCCACATATTCACTCTTCTGGAATTTCCTTCCATCCATGTGCAGTTCACAGATCATTCATGGGCCATTTTCAGACAGACTAAAATGTTCTCTGCAGGGCATTTGCTTCAGTCTCATCTACCACAGGTATCATCACCCTGTTCCAGCTACCTGCTGTCAGGCTCCTACAGTACATGTTGAGGCTGTTCATTCTGAAAAGACCTGAAATCCATCTACACAGCATGGGCAGGGAAATAATCACACTATTGGAATCCATCTGGCAATAGTGGTAGATTCTGTTACATTGCCTGTAGCTTCCTTTTTCTCTCTTTAGTCAAACTGCTCTGTGCTTTCCCTCCTAACTGATTGCTGCTGTGGAAGCAAGTGTTGTTTCAGTAGCACTGTATCATAAGTAGTTTTGTGGGCTGTTCAGACTAGAGGTGGGGGGGGGGGGTCTGCCTTATCCAACTAGATGCACTATTAAAAATGATAATCTGATAAAACAAGAAAAACCCCACCAATTCTAATGAAATTGAATACTTTCTCAAACAGTCTTTCCCCATATGTGCTGCTGAGCCTGCCATTTTCACTGAAAATATACTTAGTGCTGCTAGGTTTCCAACCATAGAAAAAACGGTGTTTAATGAACTGTCCGAACAACCTCTTAGCAACACCAGTAGGAGTAGCATAGCTTATTAAGGTTGATGCCTTGGCTCAAAGCAGAGCTCCTTATTATGGGGAATATGTTACATATAGCTTGTCCAAGAGGGCCAATTGTAGATATCACTTCTATTACTATTACCATTAATACTTTACTGATGGCAATTTTAAAAACACTGGGTAGGACTTGGAACAAGCAATTTAAGAATAATCTATGGCCTTTTTCATGGCAGTCTCCCCTGAAACTCTTGTTGGGAGCTGGATTTAAAAAGTCCCTGCACAGTCCCATCAGAGAAAACAAGAAATTAACAGCTGTAATGCCAGTAGATAATAGAGAAGTTATGTGGCACTGGAAGAAAATGAGGCATCATTACAAATGGCCTGGGAACAAGAATTATCACCAACTCTTGAAATGGCTGGACTGGAAAACGCTTTCTCCCTCTGACACTTGGGAAGAAGGTCTTTATATTTAAGGGACTGAGGATTATATTGGTATTTCTGTGTCTGGGAACCTGGTTTCACTAAGTGGAGAAGTTGTGAGGAAGCCCAGGGGAACATGGAAGAGAGGGGATAATTTTCTTCCTTGCTGAATTTTTTTTTGCTTCTGGCAAAATGTGGTCCTGCTGTTCTCTGGCATTGTAACCGCTGCTACTTCTGCATTTACTCTGACCTAGTGGGTGAAAAAAAGCTTAACAAGGAAAATGTAGTGTCCTATAGATTCCTATATTTTCACCACCCCTTTAGAGCCAGTCTTCTACCCTAAGGGATGTCTCGGAAGCATTTCCAGGAGTGTCAGATATGGTTCCCAATTTTCCTGGGAAGTGATGTCTGCCAAGCAGCATGCTGTCTCTTGTGTGTCAACACATGAATTTATGATAAGCTTTGTGAGCATCCTTCTGTCTTGAAAGACCCCAACAGCTGAAATGTATTTGTGAGAACTTCTGATTTTATGGGTTTTTTTAAAATATACACAAAGTAGGAAACAACTTTTTACTGTCCTGGTTGCAGGAAAATTTCTAGAATTTAAAAATTCGGGTGGAAAATTAGGAAAAAATGTTAACATTATTAATGCAGATTATTTTTAGGGGATGGTGTTTTTTCATTGATTTGTGTGGGGGGGTTTTGTTGGTTCTTTTTTTGTATTGACAGTAATTTGCCACATGAACGGAGATTCAATAGAGTTGCTTCAAAACATAAATCCCAGATTATGTTACTTAGTCCCCTAAGATCATTACAGGAAATGAAATCTTATGTTTTTTCTAAACCGGTTCTGTCAGTACAGTTTTTTAAGGTACTCAAATAGGGTTGGAGAAGTAGATTAATTTGTTTCACTGTAGCAAGCTGTTTTTTCTCTTGTTATGAGACTTCATGCAGTAGCACAACTGAGAACTGTGTAGGTTGAAAATGCTACAAAGTAATGTTTAAATCCAAGAAAAGTTTATTGTTTCTGCGATGAAGAGATTAGAGGGGAAATAATTCTGAGGCCATCTCTTTTTACAAAGGAACAAAAACATTTTTGGTGGCAGTAATGAAGTTTCCTTCAATTTTTTTTTCAGTTTTGAAATATAAAATCAAAGATGCAGAAAAAGTGGCTTAATCTGTATATTCTCTCATTAAAAAAGAAAAACATTTAGTGGATTTTCATGCAATAATATGAATTTTCCAGATTTTTATAACGGACTTCAATTTTTAATGAGACTGATCCTGCAGTCTGTTTATTTATAACTTCCACAGCTTAATGAAGTCTAGTGAGAAAGACTGAGAGAATGGAAGCATCTCAACCTGAGCTAGCAAATAACAGTCAAAAAATGTAAGTGATGGGATTAGCCTGTGAGGGGATGCTTTAAATGCTCCCTTGTCCCTTTAATTCC
>PYHW01009617.1:1688288-1713610 GCA_013186435.1 Turdus rufiventris
CTTAGTGCATATTAAAGCAGTTCACAGGCAAACACAGGTAGAGAGAAAAGGACTCAGTTATGATCCACTTCAGTTTTCACTGCTACACGTGGAAAAAGGTGGTGTGCATTAGAGAATTATGTTTTGTCTATCTGAAGAAAAGTGATCCAAGCCAAAAAGCATCTAAGCCCTAAGTATGTTGAGTGAGGCTAAGTGGCAGGTGGGTTTGGACTTACTGCCATCCCTACTCTTTCTTTTTTTTGGGTCCTTTAGGCACCTTGGTGTCATGCTTACAGACTTCAGTGTTGTGTTGCAGTTGAAGAACCAAGGGACTGTAACACTAGGAGACCTGGATTGTGCATCAGTTTCTCCATTTGTCAAGCTGCTTTTCACACTCTGCCTAAGCTCTCGGATAGCTGAGGATACTGGTGAAACTGTAGTAATTTGTGACTCAGTCCTCAACTTAGTACAAATTCATGTTCAAACACTGATGATTGCCAGTGTGAGTGCTTACTGGAATATTACTGCTGACTCTTTCCAAAGAAAGTGGGTATTTTAACCCAAAGTAAAAGAAAGATTCAATAACATGTAGGCATTTGTAGTAAATCCAGTTGTTCTCATATGGCAGAAGTAGATGCAGCCAGATAGAGCAGGAAAAAACAAATTGCATGGGTTAGTACAGTAATTTCCCAATTATAAGCCGCACCATTTTGACTAAATTTTGCTCCCACCCTGGAATGTGGCTTACACTCAGGAGCGGCTAATATATGAAAAAAGTTCTGAAATTTCCAACCCCGGAAGTGCTAACCAGGATGCTGAGGTGAGCACCTGCCCGTAAAACCCGGGATTGCGCGATTGTTACAAGTTGGTTACTCTGTTGCATGGTGGGTGGGAGGGCTCTGTGCCAGCAGCACAGGGGCTGGGAGGGCAGGGGCTCCCTCCTTCAGGCAGTGCAGCCTGGAGGAGAGGCAGGGGGCTCTGTGCTGCCATCCCCGCAGCTCAGGGAGGAGGTGGGAGCTCCCTCCTGCTGGCCCCATGGCCCGGGGGGAAGGAGGAGGGCTCCTTCCCCGCCTGCCACTGCCGCCGTGGGTGCCGGCGGGCTCCATCCCTGCCTGCCACCGTGGGGCAGCACCAGACCGGAGCGAGTGAGCCCGGCGGCAGCAGCGGCCGGCCCCGAGCTGCCCCACCAAGCGGCAGTGCCGAGCTGGGCCAGTAAACCCCGCAATCCCACAATTCTGTTACTATTTGGCAACTTTGTTGCACGCGGGTTCTCGCTGCGAACGACAGAGCGGCTTATAATCAGGTGCGGCTTATGTATGGACAAAGAACAAAATGTTGCTGACACACAGAGATGCGACTTATAATCAGTGTGGCTTGTAATTGTGAAATTACTGTAATTTCTGGAGTACCTGGATCTTTCCACCTTGGTGCATTCCCTCTTTCTGGTGTTGCTGGAAAGGTAACAGTGGAGAAACTCAAGGTATCATTGGAGAGGCCATACAGGGCTCCTAAAAAGAAAATTTAGGAAAAGAGTTTTACTCTGATCTTCCTGTCTTTATCACACTAGATCCTCCATCACTCATGTCTGAGCACAAGCACAACTGACACTGGAGCATCAAGCGAAATGAGAAGTAGCTGATGGCACAAATGCTTTAATAATTGTGTTGTTTTTTTTCAGGCTGATAAGAGTTTGCCTAGAGTAATTGCCTTGAGTATGTGAGCTTGAGCAGTCTTCCTACACAAAGGTATAATAAGTTTGCTTTTTTGTTGAAACCCTCTGGGACCCTGGCACAGCACTGTCCATGTGTCTTAAGAGCAGCACAGGCAGGTCCCAGAGGGTGGATTAAGGGTAATAAAAAGTTATCAGCAGCAAACAGTTCACCGGATTGGGATGAAGTTGTCCCTTCTTGTTGATTATTTTCTCCTTTCCACTTGGAAAATATGGCAGTATGAAGTATGGCAAAGCCCCTGCTACTCTTTCAGGAGTTATTCCTTGAATTATTATGCTCCTCCTTTTACCACTATATCATGCTATTACATTTAAATCAGTTTAAGCAGTAGTTCAGCAAAAGCTGTTGCCATACTGATGATTCAGACACATGCCAAAGAAAATACCTCTCTGTTGTAGAATCCTGACAGTTTGAAAGTTAATCAGTGTTTGTGTTTCAAGCTTATTCAAGCTGATAGCTTTCAGTGAACCTTCTATATGTTCCTAAATATGATTTTGTTGCTATTACTTCATTTCAAAAGGCTGGGAAGGCTTGTGGGTATCTGCCTTTTAAAAAGAGATGGCTGGTTGTATGATGACCTCTCTGTGTCAGTCATTGTTGCTTGTTCCATTTTGTGAACCACTGGGAGAAGAAAATTGATTTGACAAGTTTAAGATTTCCTCAGAATTGGTTGTCATTCAAAGTTACTGGCTAGCATCCATGAAGACATTTCTGGGTTTTGAATAATATTTAACTAATAGAGTGTTTTCCATCAGTTCACTAAGTGTGTGATTACACCTGCTAGCTGTGTTTGCAGTTCTAGGTTGGCATGTGACCCTGTTCTTTGCAAGGGACGTTGTGTGGTTCATTGTGAATTGTAAACTTCATATATATATATTTACTCATATATATGAAGACTCTGGTCAGGAAACTCACTAGCTGGTGAGTGCTGGAAGTGAATAGACAAGTCATTCTGTACAAAATGCACAAATTTGTGGAATAATATTTTTGTTGTAATGACTTAAATGCAAGTTTCCTTGCAAGTTATATCAGTTCTGCATGTCTGAAGCATCTATGAAATATATTGCAATTACATGGCTTTGTGTGTATATAGAAGTTGCTGAGCTGAGCATCCAAGCTGTGTAGCATTATGAGTTACTAGAGCTTATAGTTCAGTACAAGTGCAGAGGCATATGTTTACAAAGAAATAAAATCTGCTTTCCATTGCTACAGATGTGTCAGATTTTTTTAGAGGCCAAAAAGTAAGTATCAGTAAATTAGCAATCATGTTGTATGATTAAAACAAGATATCCTCATTCTTCTGGAAGCATTGAAGCATCAAAATAGAGTAACTCACACATATCCACCAAAGGCCTCCTGACACCTTAGGAGCTGTTTGTGTCTTCAGGTAATAAATATATCTATGCAGAACAGGTCAGTACCTATGGCACCATGAGCCTTGTGTTCTGTATACACCTGCTTCTTACTGTTATACCATAACACCAGTTCTCTGAAGGATTTTAAGTTGCTTGCATAGCATTTTATATGCCCCAACATCAAGTTGGGAGGTATTTATTCCTTAACTTTCAATAGCATGTACTCATCGCCTCAAGCAACCTGAAAATTTAGTGTACTTGGTGCTCCTCAGGTATCCCAGCTTGATATAGTTGAGACCCACACTGGGAGGGTGAAACCAACACAGGGGAAATAGAAGAGTTTTCAGTGCACAGGTGAATTTGCACATCTTGATGAGGAAGTAGCAAGCAAATTCTCCAAGGCCAAGTGTCCAGACAAGTTAGATAGAAGTCAGTTGATATCTCAGGGAAGCTGAACTGTAGGATTCTTTCCTGCAGACAGGATTCAGGACTAGACATTATCTGTAGAACACAGCTTCAGCTGTCAGAAAGTAAGACGGTCTGTCTGCACACTGAACATTTCTATGGGTTCTGGTGAGGAACAAGTGGAAAATTTCCATTATCGAGTGAGAGAAGGGGAGGCAATGCATGGAGCATCAGGGCACAAAAATCCAGACAAGCCACAGTGACATTCCAATATCCCAATAGTATTTGTTAGATAAAAATTTCCAGTGAAATATCATGACAGTGCAGACTACTCCCACATGAGATCTCCTACCAATGTGTGGGTTGTGAGCACCTGCTTACACCTTATGTTGCTCTGTACTGAGAACAAAATCCCATTTGGAACAGAAGCAGCTCAAATATATCAAAAAGCACTGCTGCCCTGCAGCTCCCTCTGCTCTCCCAGCATTGGACTGTCCTGGGAACCAGAAGCATCCCATACCTTTTTGAGACAGGATATTTGGAAAGTACCTGTGAATGCTTTTTGTGAGGGAATGTGAGCTATTTTTCATGTAACTGCTCTGAGCTGTTGCTATTACATCTTTTTAATATTCCTGACTCATTTCAGATCCCAAAGTTTTAGATATTTAATGCAAAACAAAAAAGGGGAGAGGGGACAGAACCTCTCACCAGTCATTTGTCTTCATCACAAGAGGTACTCATTTCTCATTTCCATGGTGATCATGCAATTTGTGTTTCATTGAAGCTACACCTCCCTCTCAGTTACAAAAGAGGAGATGCTAAAGGGGAGGCCAATGTAATTACTAACCTTTCGGCTATCCAGCAGCCCTAGAGCTTATCTGTTTTCATCAAGAGAGGATTGTGCCTAAAGTAAGAAGACCTGACAGTTAGGGGAGTTGTGCTTCATGGAAAGGTGATGAAGGCAGCGCTGCAGGAAAGGTTTGCTTACCTATAGAAGACACCAAACATGAGACCTGAGTGGAGCATTTTGTACAGCATTAACTGCAGTTGGAAAGGTCTAAGGGCTGATCCTTCGTGTATATTCTGTCTCTCACATGTGCACTCAGACATGTGCTCTCACAGACAATCTGGAATAGCTCCACTCAAGTAAATGAAATTATACGTCTATAAAGCAGGGTGAGATGATAGTAAAATTGGTCCTTTTTAATGTTAGCTTGCAAAAATACATTTTCAACTTCCTAGAGCAAGCAAATGAGAATTTAGAGGAGACCTAAGAAGGCATCTAAATTCTGTGATTAGTACTATCTTACCTCAAAATGGAAATGTGATGGGTCACTTCACCTCAAGCAAACAAGGACTTAAGTCTATAAATCAGCATGAATTTGAGGTAGCTGTTTAAAGTGCAAGGGACCAGATGTTCTGTGAGTGGCAGGACCTTCCCTTTGAATATAAACAGCACAGTGAGACATTTAGTAAAGTATGATCACTGATGTGTATGCAAAATAAACAAAAATACATAGTTGTGGGACCACAGTCAACTATGGAAGAAGTGGAAGAAGTGATTACAACTCTGGAGAAAATTCTTGATTTCATTCTCCAGAGGGTATGAATGATGTTCCGTAATAATCAAAGGGAAGTAACTGGAAAGAGAGATTATTTATTCTAGTTTACTTGAATTTTCTTCTTTCCCTTTGGCTTGCTGCCATGTGTAAAGGAAATAGAAATAAATTAAAGCAAAAGGAGTTCAATAAATCCTATTTCTACTGGGTTCAGGATAGGTCAACATGTCTTACACTAGAGTCAACACCAGGGGTATGACCAACACAGTCCTAGTCCAGCCACTGAGGTTGCCGGTGTGTTACTTGCATGTTCCACTTCATTGCCTATAAAGTGTCATTCTTCCCCTAAACCCTCAGCTTGAGGCCATTTGAAGACTTGGAATGTTGCTGGTAGGAGTGTTCCACTGAATTCTGAGTTGGCTGCAGAATACCTGTCAGACGTGCTTAGAAGCAGAAGTGCTGTACTTGTCAAATATTAATGTCACTGAAACTTTCCCAAGAACTTCCATATAAATCATTATCTCCTTCCTCTTCTCTCTCCCCCACACACCAGCTTGTCTGTAGACTTGGACAGTAACACAGCCTCAGGGAAGGACTGCTTCTGGCTTTTAGTTCTGCAACACAGTTAATTAGTTATGAAAGGTATTTTAGGAATGTTATTTCCATCCCATTTCCTATAATATCACAGTACTGCATGAGATTCCTAGAAAACCATGCAAATTTTATCAGCTTTTCCAGAACTATTGTGGCATTGACCCTTTTTACCCAAAAGTCATTGCACCAGTCATCAAGTGATCATGATCACATCACTGAAGTGTTTATGTATTGTCCACAGCAATTTTCCTCAAAGCACTGTAGAACCTGTAATTATTGCAGGGAGAATAACGTTTTACCCATTAGACCCGGAAACATTCTGAAGGATGGTCCACAGTACTGTCAAGTTTTACAAGAAAATCGCCGCTAGTGCAATTGAACTTGATATTGATGCAGGTGGGAGACAGAGCAGACAGGGTCGTGGTATCCAGGTTTGGATTTTACAATTATTTCATACAGTACAGTGCAGTATTGGTTTCAACAAATATAAGTAAGAATGTCAGGGTGAAATCCTTAGACCGGGTAAGAGTTGCAGATTTCCAGTGTGTAGTCAACTGCATTGTATGTGAGTGACTGGAATGGTAGAGTTGATCAAATGAGCTTCTTGCTTGTACGATAAATAAAAACTAACTGACTTGAACTAGGTCTGAAAATTAAAAAATAAAGTTAAAAGCCTGAGGAGCACAGTAATTGGATTTGTGGAGGTGATCTGTCTCTTCAGCTTTATTTTTTCCCACTTTCCTCCTATGGATTTTTTTGATTGATAAACCACTTGGAACTGGTAGTGGGGTGCTAGAGGGTGCAACAGGGGAGGCAGAGATAAACAAGTGAGCTATTTCTGTGCATGTCTACTTCCATTTTTTCAGAAACAGCATCTGACTTGTGGAGAAACAAGGCAGGGGCTCTCATCAGTGGGAATTCAGTGAGAGCAACTGTTTCCTGTGGAGGCAAAACACCCCTGACCCAAGGCAAAACTGAGTTGATCGGAAGTATAGTGCTCATCTGCAAGTCCTCACAGGCTGGGAGATACTGCTATTAACATTCTTTGTAAATCAGGACTTCACATGTGAGGCTGGAAATTTTCAGGGAAGACCCTATGAAAGGCAAAGCATCGACACCTCTTTGCTTGCATTTAAAATATAATGAGCAAGAACTAGAGGATGGTTGTAAGAAGGAATGATATATTATCTATATAAAATATAGATGTAATATATAATAATTTTATATATAGAACATGTTATGTATATATTATATATATAAAATATATAGGATTAAAGCATAGAATTCCAGGCCTGGAAAAACTTGCTCTTAGGTTTAATATAAACATTTCAGTGTTATGTTTTTTGTTTATTGTGCATTATTTTACCTTAAAAAACTCTGTGGACTTGAATCTGTCATCCTCAAAATCTGAAACATTAACCACATAGCTATGCATAACTAAAAACTAAGAAGAGGTTGAGATATGAGCAAAATGAAGAAAAGTTACAAACATGAGTAAATTCTCATGGGCTGTATTGTTAGGAATATTGAATAGAAATTGACTGTATATTGGAGGAACAGAGGATATTCAGGATGGAATTCAGGTAGACATTGTGTTTTTCTTTATGGATCTGCAAGTGGATTCAAAAACAGCAGAGCATGGGAGGGGAAAAACCCAAGAATTTGCCGCTCTGGTAGGTCTTCTAGACTTGGATTAGCCAGAATTGCAAAAGGGAAAATATTTTAAAACTGTGTTGTCATTGCTAGAAAAGCAGCATATGATGTTACCTTGGCAAACTGAGATGCTGTGTTCAATGAGAGGTAAGGAGGGTTTCTAGAAATCTGGAGAAAAATCTTCCCTAGAAACCAGTGTGTTGGTGAATGGCTCTGCAGAGGAGCAGCCTCCTGGTAAAATGCTGAATGGTAGCCACAGAAGCCTGCAGTCTCTTGTATGTGTCAGCAGCTAAATCTTACTTCTTCCGGTGATCTACAGTACTTCTGTTCATTGATTTGGTGAGGAAGGAGTAGGAATAAGTACTTCTATTAAACATCCTATTATTTCCAGTCATGCAAAATTTACATTTAAAGCATCCTGTAGCTAAATCTAATTAATCTTCAAATTCTATAGCAGGCAGCTTTTTTTAGGTATCAAGATGACCCTTTGCATCTGAAAACTGTACTCTTACAGTAACACAAGGCAGACAGAAATGGTTTGTGTTGTTACAACACCAACCTATCTACACACTGTGGAGCCCTCCTTGTGCTTATGGGGAGGTATAGTTTTGGGTACTTCAGAGGGTCTCCTGTAAGGCAGGTCAAGGTTTTCATGAGAGCAGAGCTTTAAGAGATCATGGGAGTATTTGGCTCTCCAGTCCATCTTGCAGCTCAGGGAATGATCACGTTACTTTTGCCATTCTGACAGATCTTCAACAAATCTGTTCTTCTAAGAAAAAACATCTGGTAGAGAGGTTCTATAACTGCCTGAGGTAGTGAACTTCTAGTTCTTGCTCTTACAGATAGAAATTTCTTTTGAGCATCTAATCTTATTCTGTTCAGTTGCAAATTAAATTAATTATATCGTGTTCTATCCTCAGCAGACATGGAGAACAATTGATGACAGTTGTCTTCACTGCATTTTGCATAATGAGAGACTGTTATCATGTCATACCTCAGGTTTTCCTAGACTAAAAAGTTTTTTGTSTTGTTTTTTTTTTCTTCCCTTTTCTCCCCCTTTACTTCCTTTTCTTCTTTTCTTTTCTTTTCTTTTTTCTTTTCTTTTCTTTTCTTTTCTTTTCTTTTCTTTTCTTTTCTKTTCTKTTCTTTTCTTTTCTKTTCTGTTCTTTTTTTCCCCTTTCCCCTTCTATGTTTTAATGTCCTGTTTCTTAAACTTTGTACTTTTCTGAGTGCTGTGTTTATGAGTCTTGTTCAGTCAAGTCTTCAGGCACAGATGCCAGTATTGGACAGGTGACATTCAGAAATTTAGATGCAGTTGTGGTGGGATGCTAGAGATGATGTGTTTTCAAGGAAGTAACATGACAATAAACATTAAATGGCAGTTTTTGTCATCTTTATTTTCTTTGGTATAGCATTATTTACAAACAGTAGAGGACTTAGAATCACATCGTAATATATAGTCTGCCTCTCTGTGTAACCTGGACAGATTATTTTTCAATTATTTGTAAATAAAAAGCAAAGAACAATATTGCTATGCTGTTCAGGAGGACTAGCAACCAAGTTTCTTTTCAGCAGTGAATGCTTACTAATGGTGAGTGGGACAACTGAATATTTTTTTTGCCTTGTGGAAGGATAAGTAATACAGGGGCAGAAGATTGGGAAGTAAGCATGTAGAATAATCTTTCCAGTCTCTGTCAAACTAGTTGATAAAGCAAAACATCAGTGGAAATGACTCAGCATCACTGAGGAGTTGCTTGTTGTCACAGACTCTTTGCACAGATAGCAATGCCATTAATTCTACCTGTGTCCTTCACAGATCCTTGTTTACTTGTATAGTTGCAAATAGATCATCCAAAAACCAGTGCCACCTCCTGAAATGTGACCATTCAAATGTTCATGTTTCAGAAGGAATATGAGGGGCTGAGTTTTTCAGCAGTGTTTTGAGCAGCCATAGTGGAAGAATCTATCATGAACTAATAAAACAATGTTCACTCTTTCTTTCTGGGAATTGTCTATGAACAATGTGGGCTCTTCCTCAGTTATTCAGTATTGACAATTATTTGTCAAATAATATCTATGAATATTTTTTTATGTTGCAGCTTGTCCATGATCTGCTTATTGAGAATATTTGAAATCAGAGATGACTGATTAGCTGTGATTGCACATATTGGTTACCTAGGGCAGTGCTAGTCCCTGATGGGATGAGCCTAGGACTTTGAAACACATTTACACAGTGAATGCTTATGATTAAAAATTTCTTCACAAATAATCTCTAATGGCCACTAAAAATTGTTGTTTCTTTGAACACTTCTGCCAGTAAACTCATTAGTTAGAATAATTGCATGAAAAGAACACAAAAGGGGGAGCAAAGCAAGGCAGACCAATTTGTTTTCAATTCAGAATGAATATTGCTGAAATATTCTAGTCTTTCCGAGTCCTTTGAGACTTGCCTATGTAAGAATATTTTGTTATCTTGATAGGCCTTTTTACTCCTGAATCTTTAACAACTCCTGTTTCTGGCAGGAAGGATCTTAGGGATGAGGTGTTGTCATGTCCATGATTCCTCACTGCTCTGACCCACTTCATATTAAGTAGATAGAAAGAAGGAAATTGCAGAGTTCCATATGCTACTCAAACAATTTCTTTTTTCCTGAATAACCAGAGGAAAGCAGAGGGTTAAACATGGAAAAAATTGATATAGATAGCCTAGATTATTTGTGCCTGATTATTCCACGTTGCTTTAACACTCTTTGGTAAAACAGGCAGAGCAGATACTTGCATACCAGGAATCCCATGGATTTTGATTTTACTGCTCTTGGTTTTTTTTAATGTGTCTGCACGGGGAGAGAGGGTGAGTCTCATTTTTAACTTCCTGCAGAGGCAGAAGCCTGTTTTGGTGTTGGGTGATTAGCTTTAGAAATCATGCTTAAGTAGATGTTTAGCTGTAAATTAGCCATTGTTCTGTCAGCTTTAGTTCCCCTTGGTTTGGTCTGTTTCCTTTTTTTTCTCTTTTCCCCACTCACTCAGGACATAAACTTTAATGATGAGATTTCATGCTCAGTCAAGTTTTTGAAAGCCACTTATGTGAAGCATCAATCAGATTATATACCTGCCCTGGCTGGGTGCCTGCTTTTCCCTCCCTATAAGGGGCCGATGGTCAAAAATATGTAATGAACTACTATTGACAGCTTATCAGACTATCACCTGTCCCTCCCCTCCTGCTGCAAAAACCTCTGCAAGTGATGGCTTAGTCTGTCACTATGGAAATTGTTATTGTCTGGCATTACTCTAGAAAGTATAATTGTGTTTGCTTCTTAACACCTCCACTGACACATTTTTACAGAAAAGGTCTGGTAAATTGGTAAATCTCTTCTTTCTTCTGTACTTCTGTCACTGACCTAGCACTGGATCTCATGTTTCTCTGTATGTTTTTAACACTTTTTGGGTAAAAAGTCTCATTTCTGTTAGACTTACTGCATGGCCTCTGCTACTGTGGAGAAATGTAGGATATTTCTACAAACAATAAAATAAGTTCAACCATGCCAGCAGTATTGTTGATAAAGTACAGGGTCTAGCAGCTTCTAGTTCATAGGTAAATATAGTTCCTAAATTGTGTTAAAAAAATATTTGGAAGCAGGTGAAGATTTGCCTCTGCAAGGAGTTAAAGCATCAAGGTTTTTACTGTCCCATGACCAGCAGAAAATGTCTCTGTTCTTTCCATGCCTTTTCTTCCTGTGCAGGACTTCAGTGCTAATGCATCTTGTTTTTAATTAACAGGAAGAAAAAGCCTGTGTTTGTGTATGTGTTTGGGAGATACCTGGGAATAAGCTCTAGCTGGAGCTTATATAATTTATACAGCACACTGTATTGCCCATCCCTGATAAAGGGGTCTCACCCCAGAGCACATCTGATGGCCTGCAATGCAAAATTTCACAGCTATTTAAATTGCCAAAGGCTGCTGAACAGCATGTGGCACTGTGGCACTCAGCCCATCCCCCCAGGTGGTGGTTGCCAGAAGAGAGGAAGGATGCACAAAGGGAGGCCAACTGTGACTACATTTGATGAAGTTCATCTTTATAATCTTCATGTCCCAGGAATAGAATCTCCTAACTATAATCATCTCTGGATTTCTGAGGTCAGCCGTACCCAGTGCACTGTGATACTTCACTCATTACAGTGTGCTGAATATTGAAATTTTTTCTGTTCACCCCATTTCCAATGCAGCATTATTATTTGTCAATTGCTGTCTACCCAAATTCTTCTTTAATGACCTTTAAGAATGACACATAAATATATTCCACTAAATAAGAAAGTACTAGGTATTAGATAAGAGGTTTCATTATGTAGCTCTGAAGTAGGACACAGTAGCTATCTCATAACACTTTTTGGTTTCACCTGACAATATCGAAAAGGAAATAAAGAAAAATAATTGTTGCCATTTCAAATCTTTAAGAGATTTCACAGAGGGAAAAGCCTAATTATTGCTATTTTAGTCTATATTATGGCAAACAACCGTGACTCTTGTAAAAATGTCTCAAAATTTATTAGCTCTGTAGCTGACATAAGAAACCTTTACAAACATCAGATGTTCTGTTGGACAAAACATTTGATGATTTTGAAGATGAATATTGTTCCACTAAATAACAAAAGCTCTCTTTGATGAACAAATTCGGATTTTTCTTTATTTTATTTTGGTCTTCAAGGCACATAAGCTTATTTTATTTGTAATCTGTCATATCCTTGAAGTGTCACTAATCGGTAAGGTCTGCTTTACATGAATTGCTGCTAACTTAAATTGCCTGGGCCTCTGCTTTGCCACTTTAGCAGGTTGCACAGCAAAAATAAGATCATTAAGGTTTTCTACTCTGGAGAGGGGATATAAAAAACAAGCAGTATGATGACGGCCTTTCTTTGCATTGTTTGCCACATGAAGCTTTAGTGCATGAGTGACTAAGAAATGGGCCACAAGCCCCTCTCTGCATTTGTGCTGAGATTGTCTGAATTGTGCAGCACTGTTTGTTTTCAGGATTAAATGCTAGTCCTTGCTCTGTGAGCACCACATCACACCCGTAATTTATTTTCAGATTTGTTAACACCATCAGAACAGTCACCTGTTCTTCCCACATGTTTTTTTGTAAGCCTGTATTCTCTAACACCTCCCTATCTGGGCAAATACAGTCCCCCTGGCAAACAGCTTGTGTTTTACATGAGATAGAACAAAATTAAACTTCCCACCCACATAATATACAGCTTGCGCCTTGAACTTTTCTGTGCAGATTTGTCCCTGCTTCAGGTCCTGAAATCATAAACTGTTTTATTTAGTCTTATTCTCAGCTAATCCCATGTCCTCCCCACTAACTCTGCTTTTGCCTTTCACCGCTCTCTGTATAATGGGTCTCTGTTTAATGAGTTGAAGACTTATTTTCAGAGATCAAATAATGTTTTCAGTACACATGTACCTTCATCTACTAAAACAAATTCCAATGGCTTTGAGAAGAGAAGGGTTGACAGTGTAGGGGAGAAAAAAATAGACTGATGAAGGGAAAGGTGGTGTGATTGCTGAGCATTCAGATTTGGGAGGCAAGGAGAACTAGCATTTTATTCCTCCAGTGTTCTGTATATCCATCACTGAGACAGAATCTCTGTTAGTGGAAATCTAATTCTTCAGCCACTGGCCAAAGTTAATTAATTTGTAAATATATTTAATTTTATAAGTGACAATCCTTTCTGACAGAGGAGCTGATAGAAAGAGCAAAGGGGTTAAGGTGTCATGTAACACCACATTCATCCCAGGGGACTGAGGTGAAATCAGCTAGTTTCATCTCCTCCACAAGCTGCCCTTCATAGCATGGAAATACTATGACTTCAGTAAGGAGGCAAGCATTGCTCTTAGTGTTCTGCTCCTGATTGTTTCACCTTTTATAAGGAGAATCCATCTAGAGTTGTGTTTGTCTAACCTTGCCAATTTTTTTGTCAGTGATTCCTTCTCCAGTGGTCTCATCTGTCCTCACCTCGTACTGCCCTATTATTTGGGTTTCAAATGAACAAGAGATTTTCTAGTTTTGATTGGAAGATAATGCCTTGAATGGCAGTGGTCACATGAGCGTGCTTTTGAGATGTCAGAAGTCCTACTGAGAGACTTGAGAAATTTGAGAACTGGGATTAGAGTGATTCCATGAAGCTCAGCAAGGAAAAATTCTACATTTGTGGTAGAATAATCCATAGTCAGTGCAGGTCAGGAACTGTCTCTTAGAGTATCAGCCTATCAGGGAAGGACCTGGGGGTTAAGGTATTAAATGGATAGCTGAGTATGAGCCAGCAAAATAAGACAATCAGCTTCCTATAGCCCAATATAAGTGTGATTAAGAGACCAGGGGATGCTCTCATTTTCCCCTGTGTAGCTATGCTGAGCCTGCATGAGAATATTATATCCAGTTTAGAATTCTTAGTTCTACAGGAGCATTGAGAAACCAGGGAGGGCCCCTAAGATGTTTAGGAACCAAGAAGGCATGATGAGGAAAAGTTGAGGGAATTCTGTTAATTTAGTCTGCTGGAAAGAAGCAGTAGAGTGAGGAAATAGTAACTGTTAGTTGCTTGTTGAGTAACAAAAATAGCTGATACAGGGTCTTCCCAGGAATGGCAAATGATGAAGCAAGGTTATCCTGGTTTTGGCTGACACAGAGTTAATTTTCTTCCTAGAAGCTATTACAGTGCTGTGCTTTGGATTTAGTATGAGAATAACGATGATAACACACTGATGATTTAGTTATTTTCGAGTATTGCTTCCTCAAAATCAGGGAGTTGTCAGCTTTCCATGCTCTTGCTGGTGAGCAGGTTGTGTGAGAAACTGAGAGAGCACACAGCTAGGACAGGTGACCCAAACTAGCCAAAGGGTTATTCCATTCCTGAGAATGACATGCTCAGTATAAGAACTTGGGGGAGTTGCCTGGAGGGAACAGCCTGGACATTGGTTAGTGGTTGTTAAGCTGATGGATTGTGTTTTACTTTCTTCTCTTGGGGTTAATATTTCTCTCTCTCTCTCTCACCCTCAATCCCCTGCTCTCCCCCATGCTTATTTTAATTACATTTTTTATTATTAGTTTTAATATTTTTGTTGTCTTTCAATTAATAAATAGTTCTTATTCTAACTCATGAGGTTTATCTTTTCTTTCTGATTCTTCTTCCCTCTGCAAGTTGGAGGTGACGATGGGCAATGTCGTATTTAGTTGGTAGTGGGGTTAAACCACATCAAAGAGTGGATACAAGATGCAGGGCTCAGGTGAAATGTTAAGAAAATCTTCATCCCTGGGAGGGAAGTATTCTGTAACAAAAGGTACAGAGATTGTTGCAATGTCTCCATACTTGGAGGTTTTTAAGTCTTGTCTGGACAAATCCACAGCTGACTTGATCGAGGTTTGAGTGGGAGATTAGACTACGTGATCTCCAGGGTTCCCTCCAACAAGCATTTTTGTCACTCTGTCAGTTGAATTTGTTCACTTTCATATAAAGAAAAACAAAATCAAAACCCTTTAAAGTTGAAATTGCCAACATATAAAATGACCATCAAACCAAAGGCTTGGTATTCTGAAAAAATGAACATTCCAAAGCAGAAATAACAGTGTGTCTGTACAGCAATTGCAGATTGTCTAGGACTCAGTCCTGGTCCATTCATGCTATGAAAATCTGTTTTGACAGAGAGGAAACTATTCTTCAGCTTCATTTAAATAGAGTTTTAGTAAATTAGATAGAAAATTAATGTATTATGTGCAGCATCTTTCCTTATGTAGTTTATTTTGCAGTGCAATTTCTCAACTGATTATCTGAGACTACAAAGAAGCTGACACCACTAAAGTAACCCAACAGTGAAATAGGTGGTAAAGGGGGCATTTAAATCATTGCACTTAATTTTTGAAGTTACCGTAACTTTCAGATTAGAGATGTTTACTATTTTTGGAAATACATAAACAAGTGGTCAGAAGAACTTCGCTGGGTTGGCTTGCACTTTGTTCACTTTTTCTTTTGGAAGATAAAAGGCTTAGAAATTGACTTGCTAAAAATTAAAGTGCATGTTCCAGGTCTTAAGACTCATGACCATCAGGAAAAACTAACACAGAAATTGGTATATTCATATCTACTTTCCTTCCTTCTTTCTTTTTCTAGAAAGTCTAAGAATTGATTTGGCTGTCTCTAGTTTTATTTTTGACATTTCACTAGAGCATTTGTTGTAAGCAGTGGCTAAATTCTCTCTTCTGAAATTAAATATGTATTTCTTTTTCCTTGGCATAATGTGGAGCTTATATTGTGTGTAGTATAAAATTTATGGCACCCTAAATTGTTTACTTCAAGTCTTCTTGCTGGTTGTAAACAAAGGAAACAGGAGGTACTTACATTTCTGAGCAACTTTAACTAGTTCTAAAATTAAAAAAAAAAAAAAAAAAGTTTTTGATTATAGAACTTCCCAGTTTATTTCACATTTACTTTTTCTTCTCCCATTAATAAATAAAGACATAATTAGTTACATTCTTAGTAAGTGGGATTGAAGGGTCACCAGATTGCTAATAAAGGAACAAATTAAATATCAATACTAAATTAAAGTGTTGGACAGGCTAGAGAGAACTGAAAAACAGTATCTGTATGCTATTAGCAGCTTGGAAATAATGGAAAACTGCCAGCAGAAATCCACTGTCTTCCATAAATCATCCAGTATCTTTGATGTGGCGGGCAAAAGAATTTACCAGTGACAGGTGCTGTCACAGAATATATTTATTCCACAAGTTTTTATTTTCTCTATCAGCTACAATGATGGACAATCATGTCTTGTTTCTAGAATGATGGCAATTTCTAAGAAATTCTACAATTGCTGCCCTTGAAGACTGCCTGTTTTGTGATCCAATGTCAAAATCTATCTATGTGCCTGTACAAAACACTTATCGCTGTGGTATTTAAGCACTCTACATGGATTAAAAATGAACAGTGAAGCTGCCTGGAGGATAGTCAGTAAAATCTACTTAAGTTTTGGATTTTGTGATATAATGTGATTTCATTGGGCTGACAGAGGGACACAAAGAAACATCAGACATTTCACAAAACTTTGGGGGGGAAAGCTGTTCTTATTTGTTTAACTCAAAAAGAGATTAAAGTATTGAAAATTTTGAGAATAAATTCTAGTTGTCATTGTGACTTAAACCTTGACATGCTAAAGAATAATGGGTTTTTACTTGTTTGTATGATGATGAGAGGTGGGTTTGTAATTGCCCTATAATGGGCTTTGCCACCAGAATGACACCTCAGGAGAGGGAAAACTCTCACTGTCCTGTTCCATTTTCCCCTCATCACTATGACAGTTGAGTATTAACACATAATTATGGCAGCATGTTAAATGATGCCTTCATGCTGCAGGTTTTTTGGTTTCCAAGACTTCCATTAAAGGTAACAATTACAAAGGCAAGTTGCTTGACCCTGTCAATAAGTGGTCCAGCGGCATATTCATCCCAACAAAGTACAAACCTTGCAATATGGGAAAAGACAGTCTCTGCTAATGATTTGACTGTGTTCCCATCACCTCAGAAACCAAAATTTTGCTAATCTTATGCAATCAGCCTATAAATTAAGAGTTCTTTAGAAAAGCTTGTCATCATTGCATTTGTTGTGGATAATTTGGGAGATATAGATGATACATTTGATGCTATGTACCTCGCATATCTTACTGTCAAGCTCTGAACTATTTATTGTTTCCATAGCGTATTTTTTCACAACAAAACTGTTCAACACCTTCCCTTTGACTACATGGGCTTCATACTGAGTTGAGACACACAAGAAAAGACAGAAGAAATTAATGCCCTCAGCCAGTACTTAAAATATAGGGATACCAATCCCTGTTGGTTAAATAATAGTGAGGAAAGGATAAAATTTATCAGAGTATCATTGCTGAGTGATACTTTGTGAGGCTATTGGTTGCATCAAGATGATAGATATAGTGGAGGGAAATTAAATAACGACAAGTTTATGGATTTGAAGGAATTGAAGAAGGCCTCCATTGATAGGGTTGGCAAAGGCATGTAGCTCTTGCCCCTCCTTTGAGAAGAGTTCCTTTTCCCTTAGAGAACAGGTATGAAAAGGGAGCTGAGTAGGCTCTGGGAGTCACGCAGGAACTGAAAGAATTGACAGAGACAGATGGTTCCCTGCACCTTTGTCTAAGGCCCACACAAAGCAATATGCAAAGAGCAAAAATTTCCATTGCCTTACAAGAGTTATTGACTAATTCTAAGTATCTGTCTATAATTAAGCGATCAGCAAAATTCTGGCATGTACTCTTGCCATCAACCATCTCCTTGGCACTTTGAAAAAAATAACACCAATTTGTGTTGTGTTTGGCATCCACTGAGAAACTGTATTTTGGATGATGCTGGAGAAGCTAATAAGGATGCCTGCCACAGCGAGGGAGTATGTAAATTCCATGGGATAGACAGTAACTGGAAATTGTACAGACAGATTTGAAGAAGATTCCAGCTGTCAATGATACGCCTACCCTAACAAACTGAGGGAGCGTGCAGGTTGGTAAGCAGATGGCTTTATGTGGCTGTCCCGATCAACAACATCAGATCAGATTCATCCAGAGATGTCCAGGAGAGATAGGATCCACGTTCTCATGGAAAGTTAGAGAAATAAATGGCAACTAAGGACCAAGGTCTTAACAGACAGGTAGTAGTTAATGTTAAGCACAAAGGTACCAGAGCAGGTACCAGAGCATTTATCTATATAGTGTCCTCAAAACTGAAGGGCAGTGAGCTATTTATCAAAGCTGCAGCAAAAGCTGAATCTCAGTATATACATATATATTGAGAAGGATGTCCTAGCTTAGCTCATGACGATGAACAAATTCTAGAATGGGTTTGTTGGAGGCCTGTATTAGCTGAAACTGACTGCAAGCAATTCATTGTGGTTTCCAGAAAGCATTGAGCAGATGCCTGCCAGGTGTAGAGGGATTATTTTTTCTGACCAACTGCAAATGTATGACTTGCAAACTGAATAGCAGAGGTAGAGGTCTGGCAGATGTAGTTATACTCCTGAGCGTTTGTAAGAAAGATTTATAGGAAAGCACAGAGACAACCAAGGATATGTTAATGGGATTAAAGAAAATTAATCTCAACAAGCTTTCTAATATCAAGAAAATACGGAGTTTTCCTGATAATATAATTAGGTTAAGACCTTTTAAAAAATCAGTGAAACTCTTGGCCAGAAGTTTATGTGTCCTGGTCCCTTTTAGGACTGAGAAATTCTCACTACTGCAAAGAATATTGTTTAAGGGCATCAGGATGATGATCTGAAATGTGTTACAGGAAAATATGATTAAAATGATGCATGATGGTCATTTAGGGATTGAAAATTCTGAGACAGGTCAGAGATATTTTCTAGTGTTCCTCAAATGAATAGTGATACTGAGGAAACTACCAAAGTGTCAAAAATAGAGGCCAGTACACTAAAAGAGACCAGGTTGGTAGCACAGAAAAAAATTGTCCTTGAGCTAGAAAGACATAGATTTGCAGAAAAATGTCCTGGTACCCTTTCAAAACTTATGTGAGAATGCTGCAGTCAAACAGGTGTTTGCACAAGTCCAATAATTTTCTGCTAGAAATAGCATATGTGATACTTTCTGAAAAATGGTAATTTATTATAGTTGTGAAATGTTTTGCTTCCCACTTGCAAAACAGAGGAAACCATATGGTAAGTTGATCCAGTGTAGGAACATGAATATGTGCTGTGGCCCTGATCTTCTGAAGTATTCTATCCCCTATTAGTTACACTAGATGGATGTGCTCTCAGGGCATTACTAGGGGGGACTTTTTTCTTTGCTTCATTCCTGGGGTGGGAATGCTATTTAGACTTCTTAATGGAGGAAAGAGGCTAAAATGGTCATCTGTGTAGTGGAAGAACTTCGGAGGTACAATGTCCTGAGGGCGTAACTTAATCAGACTTTGGAGTTCCTGATAACTTCTGGATGTATGGGCTGGATGAAGCCAACAGTAGAGATACAACTCATGAGCCTGGTAGGAAGTTTTTGTTTGTGTATTTTCAGAATTAGATTAATAGGTTGGAAATTACATTTCACCTCACCGTTTTCTATAACACTGCTTACAATGTTGGAGCCCAGTTCTTGCAGAAGTACAGTAATGATCTATATCTGTTTTGACTTTTGTGGTGAAATATGACTTCATTAAGCATGTAAAGGGAACACTAAGGGAGTATCAGATATAAGCAAAGATTTGGAAGTTGTTGGAGAAAATCCTTGTTGTTTGTTGCTGGTTTTCTAATATGTTTTTTCTGCATGTGTGGCTTGTAAGTGTCCATGAGTGCATAAAGTACAGATTTTTGAGATCAGTGCTAGTGAAATGCCACTCACTGTTTTATCTAGGGGTTTTTGCTTTTCATAAAATACGCAGGGGAGTGGCAGCCTTCATGTGGGAGGCTTCTGCAGCACTAGCCAATGTAGGACCAGGGAGTTTGGCCCTTTAGCTCTCTGGCCACTGTAAATCCACTCCTCATCTTATCTAGAGTAGATATTTTATACTTTTCCCACTTGTTGACCTACAGTCTCATTTCAGGTCTTATTTCAGATTATCCCTCTGATTCTTTTCTACTTGTGCAATTTGGTCTTTCCCCTTCTATGTTCATTTATTATTTAATACTCTGCTGAGGTCATATTTTGTTTTCAAACTTTGGAAGGCTGCTCAGAAGGATATGCATAAAAGAACTGTATGAGCACACTGCTTTGTAGCTGTTTCACCCAGGTTATGGGTTTTAGCACAGGTAGACTATATCCCACAAGTTTTCTGATACCTCTGTATAAGGGAGATGGAGGCAAGTGTCAAGTGTAGCACCCATGCAGACAAGTTGCAAAAGCCTCTGTAGCTGTAAATGAGTAGTAGAAACATGCTAGCACTGCATACTCTTAGTTACTGATGGAACAAAACAGAGGTCACCTCAATTCAGAGTTTCACTTCTGGGAAGGTGACAGCTCTTCAGTTATTGGCTTGGAATTGGCATGGAATATACCTATTAGGTCTTTGTAGAAAGCCTGCCAGTTTTCATTATTTCAGTCCAAAATGTCAGTTCCTGGGGTATTCAATACACTTGCAGCATCTATGTTCTTTGTATGCTTTTATTATGTAAATTACATGTCAGTAATATGAAATCCCGGGTGGTGGGAATAGCACAACACAGGCAGTCTTCTAACAACATTGTTAATAGAGAACAAATGCTGCCTTGCATGTGTACTTTCAAAAGCTGTCAATATTTAGTGCTTGTAGAAGCTTAGACGAACAAAAATTATTCGCTGCCTCAGAGCCATCAGGCCTGCCTTAGTTAAGAAACAACTGTTTAAGAAAGAAACGCAGGGGTGCTGAACATAGGAGGGGTACTTCATTCTGTCTCATTGCTCTGGCAGAAAGGGGGCATTATTTGTTCTAGTTTGGAGAAATCTGTTCTGTGATACACTGCTGCCTAGCTATTGCAATGCTTCATGGAATCATCATGAACTGCACCACTTGGATGTCTGAGCAGTTTCCAGCCTGCCTGTCCTTTGTGCTGACTGGTTTTAGAGATGCTAATATCAGTACTTGCCATGTACCTGGGATTTTGTTCATCTCTGCACAGAGCACATACTGTAAGTTGCCGAGTACCCTTTGGGACACAAGGGTCCAAACCACAGGTAAGCCTTTTCCCTTCAGATAGTTTTGTTTCTTTCGTCAGAGAGATACAGAGGACTCTTCCTTTTCTATTGCTCTTGTGGTCTGCACATAGCTTTTGGCACAGGTTCAGCAAGGTGCTGTAGATTCCAATTTTTGTTCAAATGAAAGAGGTTGCTAGCGATGGATGATGTGGCCAGCTTCTCTGTTAGAAAAACAGGTTGCCAAGTATTTTAACAATTGCTGCATTAAATATTTGCTACAAAGCAAATTTGGAAAAGTTAGTAGTGTCTAAATTTGTATAAAAACAAACCCTCTTTTAAGAGAGTGTCCCCCACCCTCAACACCAGCTCTTTCAGAGGTTAACAGGCAAGTAACCAAGTCAGCATATGTAAAGAAGCCCATGTCATTTCTTCTGCTTCTGCCATGGATGACTTTGCCCTTCTGCCTGTCCCTCAGCTCTGAAACACTGTCAGCCTCTCCATAACACCTGTATCCCTGTTCAGAATTGTGCCTGCCTTCACACCCTCCATTTCCCACAAAGTGCTTCTGCAGGATACAAGAGGAGGAGGTTGATTGGAGCCTCTGCAGAGATGTTAAAGGAACACGTAGCAGCTGTGGGAGACATCTCCATTCCAAAGGGTTTAGGAATATACCTTCTGTTTCAGTTTTCTCCTAATTTCTATTCTCAGGGAAAAGAAAGAAAAAAAAGGACTCCAATGCTCTCTTGGGCACAGGCTTTCAGAGTGGCCATAATGCATGCCACTGTTTCTGTGGTTCATGCCTATAAAGGGTTATAGCAATGATCTTTCTCTGATAAGGATTTTCTAGGGCAACATATAAATAAGATTTTGGAAAGCAGAAATAATGCCATGACAGGTATGAAAGTTATAAAAGCATCTAAAATTATGTGCAGTAATTAAAGTGTAGAGAAAAAAAAATCTAGTGGTTCTGTCTAATGGTGATACATGCCACCTGCTTTCCTTTTTTACTTTTAAAACAGCTTAAATTTACAAACTACTTGTCTGCATTGATTTTGAGAGAAATTAAAAGGCTCTGCATATTCCATTGACAAATCACCTCTAGATTTTTTTTTACCATTGAACTCTACAAGGGAAAATGAAAGAAGGCTATTTTTAAAGAGGAAAATAAAGCTTCAATAGTGACTGGTCATTGTATCTTAAGTCCCTTGCTTTTGATGACCTCTTATGTTTGTGGAAGTTTATAGTGTCTTAGAGTTGAAACTACTATGTTCTGCTAAGTTCAGGAGTGTCTAGAGAATGACAGAGGTTTCTTTTTCTTACTTTTTAACTAGTATTTTAGTCACAATGTGTGCATTTTAAGGGTTATTTGTACTCTACAGATCAGTACTGTATTGTATGGAGTTGCAGAGGCTATTTTCCGTATCACTGAAGATTACAGGTGGTTTGAATGTTCCATGGGAATGATTTTCTGGGAAAAGGTTTTTTAGAAAATTGGAACTTTCTTTTGGGAAATCAAAATGAAAGACTTCATTTTATTGTCAGTTAAACTTAAATGATAAAACTTAATTTTACAGAAGTGAATCAAATGTTTTATTTTGACTCAGTTCAATACATGTTTAATTTCAACTTTCCAGTTTCCTGGGGGACCAGAATGCAAGTTGAAATGTCAATATTTCTCATTGGATGGGAATGTTACCCAGCTGTATTCAAAGTGTAGTTGAAAAATTCTTCTTTAGGTATCATAGACAAAAACTGCTCATTCTGAGACTATTTTCATTATATGCTGCTTTTGCTGGGTAATGAAGGAAGCAAGTCAGTCCAACAGTTATCTCCTTAGTTGTAAATCAAAAGCAGGACTTAAACCATGATATTTCAAGCATAGCACCTCTATGTAGCACCTTAAAGTTCAAGCCCATACTGTGTGATTTAAAATATCTTTTTCACAGACAAAACTGTATCAGGATCTCTTTTTAAATTTTGCCCAGGAATTGCTGGCAGGGAAGGGTGGTCCATGCTAAGCTAGTCTAAGTGGCATTCTGTGCCAGGCATTCGTCCATTTCTGCTACTCAGTGGCTCAGTAGGTGGTGGTGTTTGGAAGGGCTTGTGCACTCAGCATAACATGTAGAGTAATTTCACGACTATAAGGCACACCGGATGATAAGGTGCAATTCCAGTTGTTGGCAAATTTCTGAACTTTGTCCATATATAAGGTGCACAGGACTATAAGGCACTTTTTTTTTTTTTTTTTCAGCAAGGATCTGTGTGCAACAAAGTAACAAATTAGTAATGTAATCGCAAGATCGCGGGGTTTACTGGCAGGTGCTCAATTTGCAAACATTTTTCACAGATTGGTGTCGTCTTTAAACACAGTCCCAGGTGCCCTCCCTGTGCCGCGGGCCCCGGCACTCCCACCCACCCCCGGCGCCGGCTGGCACGGCTGGCATGGCTTGGCTGCCGTGGTTCGCAGCTCGGCACTCCCACAGGGCCACCCCGCCTCGTGGCTCAGTGCTCCCATGGGGCTGCCCCCCATAGCAGCTCAGCTCACGGCTCGCACTTCCAGGTTGGCAAATTTCCGAACATTGTCCATAGATAAGGTGCACCAGATTATAAGGCGCACTTCCGGGTTTCGATCAAAATTTCAGTCAATAGGATGAGCCTTATAGTAGTAAAATTACTGTAATTGCTCTTTGGTCTAAGCAGGGGGAAAGAACAGTGGCCATCATCATCAAAACTGGAGTAAGACTCAGTTGGACAGTACGAGGAGGAATTCAGTTTGGGGAGGCAGAAGAGGCTATAAAATTGAACTGGTTACCAAGTCAAATTGAAAATTAGTGTACCCTTCTCCATGCTTTTGCTGTCCTGTCTTCCAGGACCAACTCTGCCTGTGCTCCTGCCCCTTTCTCCTTTTTTCCTCTGCCTACTCATGTTGTTTAATCTGTGGTCCCCAAATGTGGGGTGAGACTGCTTGTCTTTGCAAACACAAGAATGAGCCTTAACATGTGTCACCAATAAATGGTGTCTTATTTAACATTTCTAAGTTTCATGATCCTTCCAAGCTAGCTTCCTTGTATTTCTCTGTGGGGAGTGTGTGCAATTGGCATTTCTGAGCCATTCTGGTGTTCTGACTTGCATGCCAAGCCAGGAGTTGTGTTACTTCAGTCTTTGAGAGCTTGTTTGGTGAAGAGAGGAGAAAGTAAGAAGCAGTTTTCTCCTGTGCTGCTCCGCCAGCCATTATTGACTCATTAAAAGCATTGACTTCTTATTAATGTATCATGGGCAGTATCTGAGCAGCAGCTGTGATGGAAATTAGGAAAACAGAGGCTTGTGTGTTTGAGCAGAGAGATACTTGCATGAGGGAAAATACCCTCTGCCTTTGTTGTTGTCATAAAGCATGCAAGTCAAGGTGCTATTAAACAAATGCATCTGCTTCAATAGGATGTCAAGGGTGACAGCCTCTTTCGTTCTCTTCGAGATTGTCCTAAAAGTAGATGCCTGATGAAGATCATATACTTTGTCAGAGGAGATCCTACATTATGCCCTCCCCTCCTACTCCCTCCCCCAAAAGCAAAGGTCCCTTTAATCAGCTGCTCAAGTGCTGCAACAATTACCTCCCTACAGGGTGACCTTTTTATCTTGCAATGGCATTTTGGAATCCAGTCTCCCTAACCACACTGGGAGTGTATGTATGTCACATTTCCAATTCTCTCTCTCACTTTTTCTCCCTGCTGTTGTTGGCACTGAATACGGACTAATATATTCATGACCTAATTAGGGTAATTTTTGCATAATAACGACCTCCTGGGGAGGAAATTTTTTGGGGTGATTTTAACATGTGCATGTGTGTACACGTTCATACTGTTTAGACACATGAACTGGAACAAGTGTTTCTTAATTTTTAAGTGTTTCTCTGGTTATTGGAAGTATTTTAATTCATTTAAAATAGAAATAATGGAACAGAAGACCCCAGAGGAGGCAAAGATCGTTAAAATTTTTGCTCTTGATTTCCTCTGTTACTGTGAAACTTGTGTCTTCTCTTCTGAATGTCCAGGACAGCATCATGCTGCCTTGCCATTATTACAGTAATTTCACGTTTATAAGCTGCACCTGATTATAAGCCGCATTTTCAGGTGTCAGCAACTTTTCGTTCTTTGTCCGTATATAAGCCGCACCTGGTTATTAGCCACATGTTACAATACAGTGTGTGATAAAAGGTATCTATTCTATCACCATCTGTTGAGGGTGGGGGCAGTGATCCTTATCTCCATGGGAGATATTCTGCTAACGGGCCACCCACTGAAACCAGGCGGGGCATTGTTCTTTATCTTTTCACAACTCATCCTTCCTCCAGCGAGTCATTTTCTGCTAATGGCCCATTGAG
>PYHW01009617.1:1722642-1754746 GCA_013186435.1 Turdus rufiventris
CGGGCCCGCCTCCACCCGGCTGCCACGGCACTGCTGGCCCCTCCCACGGCTCACGGCTCGCACTTCCGGGGTGGCAAATGTTGCAACTTCGTACTTCATGTAAGGCGCACCGGACTATAAGGCGCTCTTCTGGGTTTGGGGAAAAATTTTAGTCAAAAGGGTGTGCCTTATAGTCGTGAAATTACTGTACTTTAGCTGATGCCAGCAAGGATTGCATTAGAGGACTGAACTATAACTGCTAGACTGCTAGAAATTCACCATTAAAATTGGGAGAAATTTCTTCAAGTAATGAAACATATTTAAATGTGTGTTTTATAAAGGTGAAATGGTTGAGCAGCTTCCAAGTCATATTATGTCTGGTAAAAAGTCTGATCAGCTTAAATCTGGAGAGGAATATTTTGTGGCTTAAAGTAAAAGCAGGGGTTTTTTTTGTTATTGTTATTTTTGTTTGTTTGTTTGTGGGTTTTTTGTAATTAGCACCACTATTAGGGATAGTGGGATGTTCTTGTACAGGTAAGAAAAGAGGAGAAGTGTAAGCAGAACGCATACTGCAATACCTAGACAAGACAAAGGATGGCAAAAAGCAATTGTTTTCCTCCCTGTTTGTGGGAGGACTGTCTTGCCCACAGTTACTCAAAGACTTGTTGGAGAAACAGGTAACTTAGCCCATCTTTTGAGAATCCTAGCTTTAGACTCATATCTAAAACAATGTTTTCTGTTGATTACCACCTGTCTTTCAGGAAAAGACTTGAGTCTGGCACATTAGCTGTCCTCAGGCATTCTAGCAGCCATGAAGATAGCCTTAAACTTTCTGTCCAAAAACCTAAATAAAAAAGTAGTGTATTGATGCTGAAAATCAATTAGAGCACCTAATGAGAAAGAAATTTCACTTGTTATGATTCTGCAAATATTAAAACCCTGCCCCACAAAACCAAAGGAAGTAAGAACACCCTTTTGTGTTTTTCTCCCATGAATATATGGAAAACTAGGGACATAATAGGGCTGTTATTTAACCAGAATCACACACTAAAACAAGGAAAACCTTTCTAAGATCTACATATTATCAAATATATCATCATTTTTCAAACCAATAAAGTGCAAAATTCAAAAAGTCATGATGATGCATTAATGACATTTGAGGAGCTCCAAACCGACAGCTTAAGGGACTTGCATGTTTTGACTTGCAGTTCAAAACACTTTTAGCAAGAGGCCTCAGAACCAGAGTCGCTAAATCACTGGCCCCTTTTGCAAATGTGGGCATACATTTTTTAAAAATTCACTTCTAATAATTTAAAGTGTCATCTAGGGAAGTAACATTTGGGTTTAAATTTATGGAACCAATTGAATATGTGATATAAATCTATATCATTCAGCAGTTATTCCAGGAGTGAATCTTGCAGAGATTTTTATCCTGGTAGTGGCCCTTTAAAAGAAAAAGAGCAGGAAGGTATTGAATTGGAACAACCCAGCATCTCTCTTGTGTTTGTCTTTGATAAACACTGCAATTTATTTAAAGCACATGGAAGGGAGAAAAAATATGGCAACGTTAAATCCCAACAAATTGTTTTATATTTACAAATGAATTAGATTATTTGCATTTGTTGTGTTTTTGAGTTTCTTTGAAACTGCAAATTAATGAGAAAAAATTATTTCCGAATCTTATTTTACTTAAAGGCGAGTTTAGCAAAGGCAATTTGCATGTAAATCAACGTTTACCTGACGCGTGCAATTTCCACAGTTAGATAAACCATAACATGAAACAGATGAAAGACATGGGAACTGTATAAAAATTCTTTGAAAGATAATAGGTGGCAGTTTGCAATAAATATTCATTAAGTGAGAGGGTGCCCTGTTCTCTCTCTGTGCTGCTCTCCATACAGAGCTCACCTCTTTCCGACAGCCTCCTTGTTGCATAGCTTTGCTCTCCTATTTCTTTCTTATTTAATCTGTCTGCTTCCTTGTGCTGTAGCAGGGGTCACTTTCATTATGGGATGTTCTGTGCATTTCCACCATCAGTCTGTATTTGTGTGATTTATAATGCAGACCAGGAACAAGGCATGTGAAAAATCATCAGGGTAGCAAGAGCTATTCTCAGGCTAGGAACTAGCAGCCCTGGGCAAAGCAAACAGTTGCTGGGGGCAGTAGGCTACAGGAATGGGAGGGCAGTTGTGGCCCTGCTTTGCTGACTCACCTGCCAGCTTTTCCTGATGTACAGCTTCTGCAAGTCAGGCTGGATGCATATTCAGCCAGCACCCCACCACAGCTAGCTGAAGAAGTGTTGGGATACAGGACATGGTGATGGTGATGTGTGGGGATCTACTCCAACAGACTAAGAAAGCTGGGTGACCACTTGGCTTTCCAGACCTCTCCCTGCCCTTTCATGCTTTTGGGAAAAAAAGCTCTTTCCCCATGGGTCTAGCCCTTATCTTTGGGTCAGAAATTGTTTCATTTGGGTGATCCCAAAATAGCCCTGAGATAATTTTCTAGGGCACAGCTGTGACCAAAAGGATGCCTGAGAGAAGTACAAGCCAAAGAAAGCCACATGCCAAGGCCTGTGTGCCTCTATGCTATGGGTTGGCCCTTTGATGGTTCTGACATACACAGGTAGCATCAGAGATGTTGTCAGGTATTTAGAAGTCTGTGGAACTTCTGGGACTGATTGAGAATGCTTATCATTTCAGCCAAGTAACTGATACTCCTGCTAAAATAGACCACACATTTACCACACTCAGAATATAGCTGGTTTTCTAAAAACCTGCACTTTTAAAAACAACTGGTATGTGTCTAGTTCAAAGATCAAATGTTCTGTGTTATAGTGAATTCACACTGCATTCATTCTATTGTATGTATCTTCTGCTAACATTATTGTGTGGTGTCTTATCTCATGCCTAGAGAGCCATCAAAAACTGTGATGTATGGCCAGATTGTGGACTGGCAATATGCTGTGAAATTATAATAGCAGCAGGTTTGCAACGTATCTTGGAGGGCTGTGTTCCCACTCCCTAAAATAAGCCATTTTCTCAAAAGATTGATCTCATGTTTGATAGGCAGTATGCTCCCCATGTGCTGTGCTGCACAGTTTCCCCATGAGCATCGAGCAAACACATGCTTGCTCAGGTGGCTGCTGCAGAGCAGACCTTCCTTAGGACAAACCTTGCTGAAGCCCACCCCCTCACACACAACAGGACTGTGGGCTGGGGGATCCCTGCTGTTCTTTAAAGTGCAATTCCCATTGCTTTGTTGATTGTGTGAGAGTCATGTGTCACCTTCCTTTCCTAAATTTCATCTAATTCCATCCTGCCAGCCTGCATGACTGCAGTCAGAGCATGCCTCTGGAGCTTGGTATGTCCTTGGAAACAGCCATCACCTTCCCTGCTGCTTCCTCTGGCACCTGCATTGAAGAACTGTGTGACCACTTTCAGCTACAGAGCCAGCTCCATTTGCTCATGCTCTCTATTTACATTTAATATCCCTTAAATGATTAAAGCAAACATTCCTAATTAAATGTTAACGTGCTGTAAGTATCTGCAGACAGCGTATTGTCCACCCCTCTAATCTCATATATGTGGACATAGCCCCTGGACTTAAGGAGAAAATTACTTTTTGAAACTTTGATGGGGGAAAGACGAATAACTTATCCAGTCATCCCCATTAAGTTAACTCTTTGCCCTTGGGAAGATTGTCGTGCTGCTGCATTCTCAGGAGTGGATGATGGCAGCCTGCATATGCTCAGGGTGTCATGTGGTTGGCTCAGCATAAAGCAAAATCAAGTCCATGGAGAGTCTGTATGGGCTGAAGGGACAAGGAGCAAATCACATTGTCATAAAAATAGGAATTTGATGTGGATTAAAGTATTTTTTTAAAAATGTTTCTCTCTCTCTCTCTCTCTCTCTATATATATATCCATTAGATTGTTTGCATCTCTCAGTCTGCTTTTTATTCAAATTCAACAGTGGAGTTGTGTTGGTGTTCTACTTTCCTCCAAGAAAGGTTCTTTCCCACGCATGTTAGACTGTGCCAACACCTGTTCCATGTTGTGCCACTATTTATTGCAACACTCATTGTTGCAGTCAATGGAATTTGTGAGGAAGATGTTCCCACAGTTTCACTCCCTCTGCTGACTACTTCTGCAACACCAACACTGACAGAGCTTAAAAGGTGGTGAAATTTGCTCCAGTGCCAGGATATTCCTTGAGCAGCACTTACCTGTAAGACAGGTGTGTGCACTCCGCCTTTTGCTTCCCTGGACCCCAAAGTGACTCTGAGGTAGACAGGAAAGTGTTGCACTCCCCCATTTTTTCCACTTATCTTTCAGTAAGTCTGGGTTTAAATTTTTTTAGAAGTTTGTTGGGCTGTGAGGTGTTTCAGAGTTTCCTTTTATTTTGAGGTCGCTGTGATATTTCAGAGATGTGCTCCCTGGTCTTGCTGTCTTCTGTGGTAACTAACTTTATTCTTTCACAATTTTTATTTCTTCAGTATTAAAGTTAGGTCTTCTGAAAATAACCTATTTATACAGACAAGACAGAAATGACTAAATTAAGTCCAATTTAAGTTTCTCTCTAGAAGCTCTCCATGCACAATATTTTGGCTCATTCCAGTTATGTCAATATTCAGTGTTTGAGAAGATGATTGAAATCTATCTGCATCTTGGCAAATTAGAACACCTAAACTTGCTTAGGATCTGGAGCAGTAGACTACATCTTCACATGGTTTATTCCAATATGGCTCCAATGAAGTTTTCATTTTTTGTCCCTCGTGTTGCAGGCCTGAAGCACTGAAGTATCAGTCATAAAAATACTTGCAAGCTGTTTCCAGATTGAGCAGTTATTGAGGGAAGGCAAGGTGGCTATAGAAGTACTTTGCTGCCAGGGAGACAGCTTCTTATGTATGCTTCCTATATTAAGGTTGTCGTCTAAATCTTTTATCGTTATGTTGCAGATGATGGTGATTTTCTTTGCTTGATGGTACAGTGTAGTTGCTTGGAACCTTCTCACCTAGAAACGCCAGAGACATTAAAAAAGGGCTTCTACATTTGTTCAAGCGTGCTTTTTGAGGTGTTCTACATTTCACTAAAAGAACTGTGATTGTTCATCAAACTAGAGAAAAGCATCTTTCTCTGTAGTCCCTTGGACATGTCAGTCATCAGTGTTGTAGACATACATGAATAAATGATGAAACTTACTAGCGGCTGACCCCACAGAGCAGGTGAGAATCTAGTCCAGCTGTTAAATATGAAATAACAAAATAAATACTTACTTGTCAAATGCTTGCTTAGTTGGCAAGGACCTGTGCTTTCACAGCTGATGGTTCAATTTCTTAATCCCAGCTCTCCACAGTGTCATCATCCTTGTAGACAACAAACTGGATATAGATGGCCAGGTAAATAGAAATGAGCTTGATGAAGAATGAAGTCTGTGCCTCTTTGGTGCCAAACAAGGTTTGCTCAGTTTCCCTGTGGTAATATCTCATTCATGGGGTACTAGAAAAATTATATTTGTTGTTATATTATATTTGCTGAAACTTTCTCCAGAGTCTTTCTGGAAGGATGAGCAGGTCTCCTCATGGCTTTGTCATAGACAGTGACTTAAGGCAAATGCTTTAAGTCACCTTCATTCATGTCAAGTTCCTGCAGGAGAAAAAAAACATCATGAAACAGAAGCTACAACTATAGCTCTTGTTTAAGAGGATGCTGTCAAGCCCTTTAAGCACAAATACAAAATACATCTTCAAAGTTCTGAATTGTCCCGAGGACCATGCTCTATATTCCACTACAGTAGTCTTGCTTTTTAAAATCATTCCTCTGGTATTTAGTAATCTGAAGGAAACAGAGGGCCCTTTCAAGCAGAGATTAAAAAATATGCTCACAGTTGATGGCATGGAAAGCTAGTCCAGTATTCTAAGCAGCAGCTTAACTTTGTGATGTCTTGTCTATGTTCAAATCCATGGTGCACATGGTTGTTGGGGTTTTTTAATAGCAATTCATATGCATGCTAATTTTTCCCTGCCTCAGTCCTCCATCCATAAAATGAGGCAATAGGTTTGTGGGGATAAATATTTGCTGTGTTGTGAAGAATTCACACACCAAGAATACAGAGTTGTAAGGAAGCAAGTAAAATGCTCCTGATTAGAAGTCCAAGTTTCACATTGGTTCCCATGTTCTTCACTGCTGCTGAACATTCAGGTGATTAACGTTAACAATTTGCATGCTGTTGTCAGGTTTTGATTAATGTAAAAATATTTACTTGCACAAGGAAATAGAGTTCAAAATGAGTGATATTTAATGTATTTTTGATCAGCCAGCTAGGAGACAGAAGCTGTGCTATGTGACTCAGGTGAATATTGCAAGTCATTCTGTAATCAACTGGATGTCTGCTGCCACAAGGTCAAGAAAGGCACAGGGCTACATTCAAGCTACCCTGGAGAAAAACACTACTTCTGACTCATTTTAAGAGGTGTCATATGCAAGGTACAAATATGAAATTAGGGAGTGTGGGTTGAGGAGATGAGTAGATGACCATGATCTCTTTGTCCAAAGGTCATGCTATTCATTCCAATAAATCCAAAGAGAAAAATAAGTCCTTGTCTGTTTCTAAGTATTTTACAAAGCAGTGCAGCTTATAAGAATGTTTTGTGTTCTTTACATTTACATTAACAGTTTAGCCAATACCAGAAAACAGAATCCTTAAAAGTGTTCTTTATACAACATATTAAATGTACTTTTACTGCATTTCATAAATTTCCAATTTTTACAATAACTGATATTTTTCAAAGTCCTGACTTAGAAGTCCTGTGACTGTGGTATAATCACAGGTTTCTTATGTTTGAATGGAAAATATATGTTTTCTTCTTGTAGTTGTGAAAAATAACTTGAAAGCATGATTCATAAAGGCTCAAAAACTAAATTTTGAATTAGAAAATGAACATACATGTTTTCTAATCTCAGAATCTTTAAACAATCCTGGAATTTCTTTTTTTTAGGCTTGGATCATTGTTTTTGACATTATTTATTTGGGGTTGTCAATCCTGTAGGTGACTGTTGAAATCTTATGTCTTTCCATTGTGCCTGTTCAGCTCTGTGCATGTGTGCAGCAATAGCTGAAGCAAAGGTTGTGGTGGTGACATTCATGGTACTATTGAACTTCTGGTATTTCTGCACTGGGACATTATGTCTTTTTTAAGACAGATTTAATTTAAATGCTTAGGATGCCCATACCCACAGAATATTCATACTGTCTTTTAGATTGTTCTGGGATTGGGAAGCAAAGCCAAGGGGCAAATATTAACATATCTTTGAACCTTATGTACCTCCGGAGAAATGTTACAGCACTAACATTCAATATCCACCAAATTATTGAGAATTATATGACACCTATCAGTCATTTTGATGTTCATGGGACTTGAGCGGTCTGTATCTGACTCACCTCTTCCTTTGTGACTGGTCTACCCTTGTGCAAAGTGATCCTCTCTTCCAAGCCTTCCTTGCTGATTGCAGTACACCTCTGTCTTTCATGAATATGCTTCTGTGCCAATTTTACTCCCTCTCAAGAAGCTGCTTCAGCCTAGACTGGCCCTGCTCTTATGCCTGTTGTCCTATCCAGCTGACAATGCTGCAAAACCATGATGAGCCCCATTGCCATGACCAGCTCCAGTCACCTGCATGGTGTGTTCCCATCTTTTGCCTTTGCGGGCCCTTATACACTCCATGAGGATGACTCAGCTGGTTCCTTTTCCTTATTGCCAACATTAGCTTACCAGCACCAAAAAGCAGACTGTATATTGCACATCCAGGTACCCCAAGTTGAGTGCAGCACTGACTTCTTGGTGATTTTGCTACTTGTCAGCTCTTCATTTCTTGTGGTATGAAGCAAATTTTACTTCAGTTGAAGCTAAAGTTACTCATTCTCTAGCAAGTGCAGAAGGCTGCAGTTTATTTATTACTGGAAATATATGTCCCCACCCATGTAATGTTGTAATTTTTCTTCAGTGGAGACACCCTTGGTAATACAGTAGTGGTAATCACAAAAAAAAAAAAAAACCACCAAAAAACAAAACAAAACAGAACAGAAAACAAACAAACAAACAAACAAACAAAACCCAAACAAACAAACAACCCCCCCAAAAAACCCCCAAACACCCCAAAAAACCCCCCCATAATATTTCCTTTTAAGAACAATCCAGCTGATTTAAATGCATAATATTTTTAGTTACAAAAGTTTTGACAGCATAAATCTACTTCTTGCATTTTCTTATATCATTAAACTGTTCTACTTTATGCTAATGCTTATTAAATAGGGTTATTAGCACTGAGGGTGAACCTTAAAAGGTCTTGAGGTTTGATTCATCTATGAAGCGCCGACAAACTTGGATTAATTATTCAAATCTAATCCAAATCTCTCGAGTCTGCAAAATTGGGCTGGAAGTCTCAAGAGAACAAGTTAGCTTGTGGGATTTCCAGTGCTGCCTGCCTAGTTTTCTGAGGAGTCTACGTCACCAGTAAAACCTTTTAAATGTACCACTTTTCTAATTATATTTTAGATTCAGCATTGTCTGAAAAATGCAGCTGGTACCTAAAGTTTTCCGCATGGGTGAGAAGTGTTCACCTGTCACAATTCTGCCCTTTTTTTGGGTATAGTACCTAGCANTTTTTTTTTTTTTTTTTTTTTTTTTGTATTGGGGAGTGATTTTGCTGTGAAAAGGTTAGTATTTATTTAGCATGACAAATACCTTTGAGTTTTCTAAAGCTTATCATATAAAATTTTGTACATACTTAATATTTGATCTTCAATCTGCTTCCAGTTAAGTCCCCAGATAATTACATGTTCTAGGGCTGTTAGCAATAGTCCTGTGTCTGGGCAGAAATATATCGCCTGTCAAGACAAAAATTATGCTCTGAGGGATAAGCAGTGAGTTTGGTTTTATATTTGCAGAGCAGCTAGCACAGCAGGGTCCCTATCTTGATTTGAGACCTCTAGGAACTACTCCAAGATAAATATCAAGTGATAACTCATGCCATTCTGCAAGAGGACTACACATTTTTAAGGAACACTAGGGAATTTTGATTTTTCTGACCCCAAGACGAATAGCACAGACTTTTCTTTCCACTTAATGGACAGGGGGGCTTGCTTTCTTTTGCTCAGTGACAGGCCAGCAGGCAATGCTGACCCTGTGTCTGACCTGTGATCAAAATTCCTTCAGCTGTGCAGGTGCCAGCTTACCTCAGGCAAAAGAAGGTTCAAAGACACTCTGTAGAAAGGGAAACATTCATCCCCTTTCTGGAATGCAGACAGAAAGTGTCACAGTTCATGGGTTTTGCAGTAAAAGGCAACTAATTATCACCTTAATGACCTCCTTTGCTATCAAATCACTACTCAAATGATTTTACTACAGTAATTTCATGACTACAAGGCACACTGGATTATAAGGCGCACTTCTGGGTTTTGAAGAATTTCCGAACTTTTGCCAATATATAAGGCACACCAGACTATAAGTCGCACTTTTTTTTTGCAGTGAAGATCCACCGCCAGTTCCCCCCATGCGGTTGCTGGCCGAGGCCCCACCTCCACCTGGCAGCCGTGGCCCTGCCAGCTCCCCCCACGGCTCACAGCTCACACTTTCGGGTTGGCAAATTTCACAACTTTGTCCATTATATAAGGCTCACTGCACTATAAGGCGCACTTCCGGGTTCGGGCCAAAATTTTAGTCAAAAGGGTGCGCCTTATAGTAATGAAATTACTGTACTCTATAATGTGGCTAAATCCTGACAATTTTATCTATTGATTTCAGTGAAAAGTTATGAGTGTGCATTATATTAGAAAACCTTGTATTTTATGGTTGTGCCACCTGACTTCAGGGATCTGCTTTTATGCGCATATTTGTATTTATATACTGTTCCTCTATTCTCCCTGCATGTCATTTGTACAGTGTGGTACTTAATATACTCCAGTGTATATAAGGCTCAGAATGTATTCTGACATGTTTTGTGGCCAGAGATCTGTCTAAAATCTTCATTTAGTGCTCATAACCACTTCTGGAAATCAGAAAGAGATGTATTTACTTTGTCTTTTTTAAGAGAAGAATTATTTGGCCAGCCCCTGATTTAAAACATTGAGGTGGATATCGCTCTGCCATAGTTAAAGGCTATTTGTAAAGCATAAGTTTTTTGCCAGTACAGTTTCACCATGGAGATGAGGTAGGGGACTGGGAGCAGCAGCTTCATGGATTCCCTTCCTCTGCCCTCTCCTTTCTGGAGAAGGAAACAGGCCTGGAGTAGCTGCCCCTTCTCCCTTCCAATGAGTTTCAGTGCTGAGTCCCAGGGCTACACACTCTAGGAGATCCTTTTAGCTACAGCTGTTGTTCTTTATCTTGAGAGTCCCAAGGGCAAAAGAGTCAGAAAGGAGGAGATTTCAGGCAGACACAGGCAGCTTGTTTCTTTTCCTACATAGTTGTTTCATCTCTTTTACCAATGAGCAAGACAGCTCTCCAGTGCTGTCTCCCCAGTGGCTGCAGCCCCCATAATCATTCCTGCACCTTGTTCACCATGATTTCAGTCCCCACACTTGATTCACTCCAGTGGCCTCAATAATATTTGAGTTATTTCATTATCTCCTTGAGTTGCAATGATGAAGGGAGTGAGGGGGAAAAGAAGTTGTGGAAAGCACAGAACCTCCGTGCTTCTAAAGAACCTCAGAAGTGGTTTCAAATTTTCAAGTGAAGGAAAAAATAAAAAAGGCTGTGCTATTCTTTGCTGTACTCATGCTCCGTTTCTGTTTTAAATACCGGTAAAACTAAGGAGAAATCAAAATTGATTTTTTTTTCTCCCATACTGAATTACAGTGGGGAGACAATACCTCCACTTTTCAGTTCAGTCCAACTTCTGATTTAAGTATTGCCAGTTGTGCTTTAAGGTCTGTTTGTATGGGTTTGAAGGATAGAGATGTGCCATACTGATCATACTTTTCCTGAGTCATTGTGACATGGTCTGTTGAAGAAGGAGGTTTTGGGTCCACTGCTCCTTAGGCAATGTACAGTTAAAGAATTAATTTCTTCTTTAAGGAAATTCAAGTATCTTCTCTTGTCTAATGAACAATCTTGACTTAAGCATGACTCAAGTCCCCAGCATGACTTTTACTCTCCAGACCAAGTTTCCTTTCTGTCTTTCTTATCTAAATTATACCATCTGTCTGCAGGTTTTTTCAGCTCCTGTAGTTGCTCATGGTGGCTTTGGTGAGGCCTGGTCAGGAGGAGAAAGCTCTCTCCATGGGGGAATATGCATTCTTCCTTCAAAGGTTTTCTTGGTTTGGGATTTAGGGTTGTTTTGTTTATTTCTTCCGTATTCTGTGATACTGAGTTGTGGTAATAGCCTAACAGCTGTCATACCCCCCAACAGAGAGACAGAGCAACCAAACCCAAACAAGCCACAAAACAAAATTCAAAATATGTTCAGAGAAACATGCTACTTCAAAGGCAGGTGTAGAGGTCCCTCCGGAGCTCATTACTCTAGTCAGTGGAAGGGAGGGATAAGGGAGAGTGTGGAGTAGGAAGCAGTGTGTATTCTTTTCCAAAAGCTATAAGCACATGAATAATAACCTGTCTCCCAATCTCTTTCCATGGGTCCACAGACCCTGGTCTCCTTTCCACCTTGGCACCTCAGTCCCCTCAGAGGGGGACTGGGGAGGTGTATCCAGGAAAGATGCCTGCTGTCAGACAAACTGCCCTTTGGAGATTTGGGAATTGGTTTATATTAGACCTGTCAAATTAATTTCAGATAGACTAACATCCTGGGATTATGGCTTTTCTGTGAATTTCTTTAAGTCAGTGAGCTTGAAGGTTCCCCTACAAAAAGAGGTTATTCTAAAATTATCTGCATTTTTAAAAAACTCTTCTGACAAGAGTTTTGTAACTCTTGTAATTCCAGTCTTTACAGCTAGTCTGTATTTCATGTCAGCTTGAAAGAAAAGCAAGAGTAAGTTAAGCAGGTAATGGATCATCTCACAAAAAATGGCTCTGATTCTTCAGTTCTTGCTGAGGTAGACAGCTCACAGTACACTGAGGTTATTTCACCCACGTGAAGATGATATGATGGAGGGATAAGAATTTTATATCAGACATGAAGAAGGCAAGACTTAGAGCGTCTATGGATCATGTGCCAGCACTACAGCAAGTTCCCTGCCTATTTTGCTGTTTTCCTAGCCTGCTACAGGAGATGTTGAGAGAACTATAATGAAGTACTGCCATAGGAGGCCATGGAGAGGAAGAGAAGATTGGCATTGAACATAGCTTTTCTTTGTTGAGGAAGTGTTAATGGAGAGCCTCTAAGTTACCACATGCACAACTGTGTGAGCTGGTAAGACTTGTGGTGCTAGAGAGCCTGTTCTCAGCTTTCCACAGATTGCGTGCTGCTGGAAAGGCAAGAGGATAATAGCAGAGAAAGGCTATGTGATTTCATGGGCCTCATGTAGAGCTTACTAGGTGTGATAAGCATCCTGGTATGTTGGAGTCTGCCCTCAGAACAAATGGGGAGATTGAGAGGCAATAAAGTACATAAATGCAGAGTGTGAGAAACTCGGCATGGTGGATGTCACACACGGTAGGTATTGTGATGCTGGGTATCCCTGGAGAGAGAATACAGCAGAGCTGGCCTGTGTTCCAAGGCTTCTAACAGCATTCCTGTGTCTTTGATTGTTTGCCACTCATTCTCCCCATATGCAGGCAAGACCCACTGATTTGGGAAACTATTGCAGCTGTTGCTGTATGCCTCCAGAAGGATCTAAAAGCTAATTGCAACGACTAAACCAGCTGTTAGAATAAGCATTACATTCTCGGTCCTCAAATCCTGGCATGTCCCTGTGGGATGGAGTTTCTTCTTCAGATCTAGGAGGCTGAGGGGAAGCAGTTGCCTTCTTTGCTGAGCCTCAATGAACTAGACCAGGAGAGACTTTTCTGCCAATCAGGAGACTGAAAACTAAACAGCTGCTGTCATTTCAGGCCAGATTCGGAACGTTTTTACAAGGGGCTGGGACACTGTTCAATTGATGCACAGTGCAGTTTGCCTTTCTGTTTCCTTTAACTCTTTCTTTTCTCAATGCATTAGAGACTGACTGGATTAATACCCTGTGGGTCACTATAGTTGTCAACTTTGCTGGGACAATGACATTTCAACTCCCACCTTTCCTTCCCCTAAAAGCTCATAAGGATTTTCTGCCTCCTGCATCTTGAACTTGCTGTAGCAAGATCGGGGAAGAGCAACTGTGGTGCATGTTAGCAGGTGAGTGAGGACTAGCAAAAGGATCTTACAGTCGTAGCAGTAATGGTGGGGAGTTGCCTTAAACCACTAGGCTGTGTATTTTTATTTCTTTCCTCCCAGGTGAGATAACATTGGAAATAATTTCCCCCACTTCAGCTGTTACAGAGGAAGGTTTTTCATCACTGGCCAGGGCAAGAATGGTGCCCTGAGGACAGTGAAAGAGTGGTTTGTGTAATCACCCTCCTGGTCCGCACCTCTGAGAACCATGCAATCACTAAGGATGATATGCAGTAGCACACCTGGCTCTGCCACCTAGCTAATAAGCTCACTTGGACTCGATTCTTTATACAAGCACTGGAGTGTGTCTGCTCTACAGTCCCTAGGATGATCCACTTACTTAAATTATCCATTTTTTCCTTGTCCTGTAGGGCATCCCTGTTATCTTCCCTCCCTATTATCCAAGATAATAGAGAGCTGACTTGCAATAATGCAGTCACAATGGCTCCACAGTGTCGGAATGATTCCCATGTGATTGACATTGTGTGTCATTCTGAAGCTTCCTGAAGAGCAATTCTCCATCAATGCTTCTTCCATTAGTAGGCATTAGACAGAACAGGGTCCTGTAGTACAAGTCTATTAAAGACCAAGAGGAAACCTCTTTCCCTATGTCAAACAGAAGGAGACAATAATTATACAAATGGAGGGGCAATTTTTTATGCTTATATGACTTACTGTAGATGTGGATCAAGGTCATAGGGACATGGGGGTCTCTGTGTACTGTACCTGGGTTTCCTCAGTTCCCTGGGCCTATAGAAGACTGCAGATAAGCAACAGAGGGAGCAACAAATATGTCAAATGTTTTTGTGTCTGCCACCAATTAAAACAGACTACTCAAATGGAAATGTCAAGGGGGCTTAATCCCACACTTTCATGGCTCCAATCTTTTCAATATTTGAAAATTCTGGTCTGTATCAGAAAAAGCATTTAAGAAGATTTAGCCTGTTCATGCTTGAGTGAGTCAAGATTCTCCCTCTCATCATATTTCTAGCCCAACAGGCAGATCTGGAAATCTCACAAGAAAACATGGTTTCTAGCTTGTTTTCACTAACTTGCTGATGGTGGATATAATTCTCACTGAATTTCTAGTTTATCATCAGAACTGAGGTTTTGTTGTTCATCACTAGTAATCATGTCCTACTGCGGTCCATCTCAGTGGTACCATAACACTGCCTTTGTGCTGCAGGTGGACAAATGTGGGAATGAGAACAGGACCTGTGTTGTTCACATGTTCAAAATGAGTTCTATAACTAGTTTCAGTTTTGAAGGACAGGATCTCAAAGATGCCCTTGGTTTGCAGAGCCTACGGGCTTTTAATTCAGTTTTGTGCTTTGCCTTGGCATCCAGATCAACATGAGCAGAATCTCATGTAAATGGAGATTCCTGCAGTGAAAGACTCAGCCCCTATCTGGTATAAATCATAATAATTCAGTAACTCATGTACACTGAATTATACTGGCAGACCTGGTGGTCTAAAACTTATTGCAAAATTATGCTTTCTATTCATCACACATTTTGTCACTAGTTTTTTTTCTGCAAGTAATGCTAACTTCAGTTCTCAACCCATTGGTTCTTTTGAGGTATTGTAGCTTTGACAATTCCTTTGCTTTCTCAAAGTGTTCTGCAACTCCTTACCTTTGTGCCATGGCAGTCGCTGCCTGGGTAGTGTGCCATGTGTAAGGGGAAGGGAGGAACTTTAAAAAATAGAAAGTGAATTATGCACTTTCCAGAACTAATCTTCATACACTTGATCTGTGCTAAAATGCATGAGGCTTTAGGGATTTGTGAACATTTTCATGAATAATGAGAGCTTCACAAATAACAGGAGAGTGAACTCGCCAATCTTATTACCAAATTTTTTATATATACAAAAAATATTATTTGTTCTAGCTTTCACGAGTTTGGCAGCAGGTCACTTTTTCCTGATCCACAAAGAATAGGGCATGTGGGAAAGGAAGATGAAGCACATTATTTGCAGGGCTCCTGCATCCATGAGTATTCTTGACTTTTATAGATTTTTCAGTAAATTAGCATAACTACATTATCCAAGATTTCTTGCAGTTGTTTTCCCTCCCTACGTTGATGTGACTGAGAGAGAATGCGAATGCAACAGCTTAAAAAAAAGACGGGAGAAATTATCATATTTAATATTGTTTATACAAAAACTGGCATACTTTATAGAGCATCATCTGATTAACTAATTTCCAGCCCTGCGGCATGTGTGCATCTATGATGGCAGGGAGGAGAAATGAGAGCTAGGCCATGTTTTTTCTTGGCATGAGGAATTGTTGCTGTAACACTTGTGTGGCTGGCAGCGTGAGACATAATATTACCTAGAAGAAAACCTTTAAGTGTTGGATTAATTTCTCACCATCTGCATTCTGTCTGTACTGGAAATTTAGATCCAGAGAGGAAGGCTAGGGAACAGATCTGAGTTGCTGGCAATTAGATTTGGAGAAATGAAAAATGTTTTCAGAGACTCCTTAGTAGTCAGCTGTTTGGTGGCTGCAAGGGTTTGGTCAGCTGAGAAGCCAGTTTTGGAAAAGGCTCTTTGGCTTAATGTCCCTAAAACCTTGGCAGAGAGGAGCAGTGCCTTATTGCAGAGGTGCTGCCAGTCACAATTAGGGGCAGGTTGTTGGGTGCTGGCAGCTGAAAAAGGAATACCAAGCCCTGAGGAAACATTCAAGGAAATTGAGCTAAAAGTTATGACCAAATGGGATTTGTTCAAAAGGTGTACTGTTGTGTCAGGATGAAACCTCACCATGAAGCAGCCCCAGATATAGGGAGAGAATATGATAAATGGTAGAAGATCAGAGCAGAAAAGACTGGAAGGAAGAGGAAGCAGCAGAAGAAAAAGGTGAATTTCAGGCACCTGTCATTTCTTCTTCAGCTGTAGCTTGCATCAGCAGTGAACCATGGAGAGCAAAAGCCTCTTGGGAGAAGATAAGTCACTGAATATTCAGTGTAGCTGCCTTGTGCAGAGACTAGAAGGGATGGCCCTGTCTCAGCTACCACCCAAAGCACAAAGGGTCCTTCCCAATGTACAGTGAGACAGGGAGGTAGGGGGCTGAATGAGAGTGGTGCAACTTCTGGTGGGATCTCTGCCTGCTGTAATGTGCTTATGTTTGTGTGTTATTTTCTTCTCTTCTAGGTAAGTGCATAAGGTGCTTATGAATGGTTCTAAAGGCACTCTGGCATATGCTATACTGGGATCCCTCTGACTTCTCCAAAGAGGAGGAAAACATACCCTGAAATGGTAACACCACATGCAGTGAAGTAGATGTGTCAGTGATTACTGAGCTGTTCCCCTGTACTTCCATGTGTAAGTCAGTTTTTTGGTACTCAGTGATAACCCAGAGCCAGTCAGAAATGCACATACCATCTTCCTCAGCCTGGGGGTTCTGCCCCCAGTGCCAGGTGACCACAGTCCCCTTGACGCCATAGCAGAGCTTGCATCCCATGACCTTCATCTTGGCATCTGCCACTTTTTGCTACCACTATTTCCAGTTCTTCTTCAGGTTTCTCTATAGGGTTGGTAGATATTTTCTAGAAGAACAGCTTAAATATCATCCCAAAAGTTCTGTGGTCTTTGTTTCTCTTTCTGCCCTCAGAAATTGTTGGATATTTGGATGCTGCAGAAATCCACACATCACATTTCATTCCTTACCTCATCAAGTGCAGGGAGTTCCCTGGATGAGGTTTTCTAAATTCTTTTTCCTCTGGCTGAGTTCTGATTCACCCAGTGGGGGATTGTTTTGAGAATATAGTGACAACCAAGCAAAAAGAACATTCAGAGCAACACTTGGGGCAAAGCTCTTTGGCAGTGAGATGAATTGAGCTACTCAAGGGAAGTGCTGGGGATGCTATTGTTTGCGATGCTTAAAACTCAGAAATTGCAGAGTGCAGTTCTGTGCTTGGCAAGTGGACATACTGGTGGAGACGACGCGTCTTTCTTGTCTCTGACAGCTTTTATTTATTATTATAATTTATTGTTTTATTAGCTTCAGATCATTGACTTCGCCTCTAGTTCAGTTTTGCTGTATATACTATATAGTCCATTATGAGCATGGAACTAAATTAAATGCTTTTGTGCTGATGTGGTGCTTGTTTGTTTCCCAGTGGAGCAAGGTGATATAAGCACATGCATTAAATATATTTATGACAAACTTCTCATCTATTACTTTTATTTAGAGTGGTTTTGAAGTAAAGTAGATTCTGCTGGAAAACAAACATCCTTCTGAAGGCCAATAACAAATTCAAAAGCATATTTGGATCTTTACTGTTTTTGTGTTTTGTGTGTTTTGGGGTTTTAAAATTTCATTTTTATTTTTACAAAGATTGCTACAAAGCTGCAAGGGAGGAAAAGAGATAACCACTTTGTTTCATATGCAGTTGGTGTAATAGATCTTGGCTCATCAGTGCTTGCTGGGGGAGATAGCACTCTCCCTTTTTTGTAAGAACTACTGACAACACAGCTGAAGATATGAGTCATGTCTGTTTTTCATGGTCCTGAGTTGGAAGAGCTTCCCTGAGCTCGGAGACACTTTTGAAGCTACTCTGTCAAATTTTTAATGCCTTAAGATCAGGAAACCAATTCAGCAGTCAAACACATGGCTATCATTAAGCAGATTTTTGTATATGAAAAGCCTATCTTTTGTAAATAACGAGTAAGGAAGATACTGTTGGGAGAGAAAGGAAATTACTATTTGATTTCTTGTCCCTAAAAAAAAGTGGCAGATATATGAACCTGTATATGTCACCTGAGAGCTGGTTGTGGTAAATGCCAAGCTCTCATCTGTGTTTTAGGGGTAGTATGTGCTTCCTGAAAGGAAAATGATGCTTACATTAGATAATAATGTCAAATAATAGAAGAGATTTTCTCTTGAGTGCCTTCCTTCTTGTCAAGTCTGCTACTTCCTGTCCAGACATACTTCAGGGAAATATTCTTGCTTCCAGACTTTTAATCTTCCCCACAGTCCAACCTTTCTGTAGGATATTAGCTTTTTGTTGTTGTCCCAGCCTTGCTGATAGGCTTCAGCAGGTCTTAGCCCAGGTTGCAGCTGGGCCTACCTGGCTTAGACAAATAAAATGCAGCTATGGTGTCCTGCACCTGGACCAAGTTTATGAAGATACCATGAAACTGAAATTCCTCAGGAAGAAATGCTTTTCATCATTTTTCCCACAGAGCTAGATTACCCTTATTAATAGAAACCTATTAAAAATATCCTTCTACTGGGAAATGGTTAGAAAACCTTGAGTACCCTTTCATGGAAGTTCAGTTTTTATTTTTGCTTTTTATCCTTTTCAGCCAGACATTTTCCTACTTCGTGGTTATCTTACTTAATTGGATCCGTGGTTTAGTTTACTGTTTCTCAACTCACTTCCCAAATATTAATAGATTTTGGGGGAATCCTAGGGCCTTCAGGAAGCTCTTCAGAAGCTCGCATCTGTAACCAGCAGCAAGGTAGTTGGTAGAAGAGTTTGTATCCATACAAAGTACAGTCAGTTGACATTACTTCTGATAGTGACCTTTTTTAGTGAACTGAGCTGACATATGATGTTCATGTATCCTGTTTCTTGTTGTATATTGTCTTTTTTTCCTTTGAAGTTCTGCACTGTATCATCCCTGATTGCACATCTTCTGAGGTCTTCTCACTGAGGCAGTGGAAGAGACTTGCCAGATTCTCCCAAATGCACTTCAACAAATATTGTTACTGAGCCTTGTAGATGGTGATCCCTACATCTAATGATGCTGCACCTTGCAAGCAAAGCAAGTGGGAGGCAGGACTGAAAAAGCAGTAGTGAGGACAGATTTAAATTGTCATGCTGAGAGGTGAGAAAAGAAATCATGAAAGAGCTTGAAAAAATGTGGACATTTATATACCACAGTAAGACCCTAAGCCTGCAGCCATGTATGAAAATGCTTCCAAATTTGGCTACTAAAAGCATGAGAACATACTGAGCTTTTCCTCCTCATCCCCTTGCTTCCCATATTCTCTACCAATTAATTTGCTTTTCTTCTCCTTCTCTGGCTTTCTTTCTTTGTTTTCACATTCTGTTCTCTTTCTGATCTTTTCTCTTGATTGCCGAGTGATTTCTCTCTGTCCTGCATGCTTCTTTTTTGTTTGTTTGCATTTTTTCTTAATCTGTAATAAAGCCAGTGCCTGATCGTCTTTGAAAGTAGATTCTACCTGAGCTATTTTTCAGCTACGTAGATTGCACTTCCTTCATCTTGTTAACTATTTGGTATATAAAGACATATTACATGCAGTCAGTGAATGATTCAGTTATAAACTATACTGCATAGAATTTCCATTTTTTGTCTGTTATTGTGGGAACTGATGTGAAAAATTTCATCATGATACAGTTGGGTTTTTTTTTTCTCCTCTCTCTCAAGAATTTCTGGCCCTTTTTTCCCAATGTCCCTTTTGAGTTCTTAGTGCTCTTCTTCCATGGATCAGTTTAGTTGAATCTCCTGCTGCATGTGTTTGGTTGCATGGATCCTCATCTAGTGCTAAGCAGAGTGCAGTGTTCCTGAGAATGAAGGACCCTGTGCATTGGCAGGTAGCATCCAAGCACTCATTACCCAGTACAGGATGCTGTTTCACCCTCAACTGTAGCAGTGGGGGTCCTCTTTTAAGACCTCTGAACTGAATTCTGTTTGTTACAATTTAACTGGATCCTTAATACTTGCAAATTGTTGTGTGAACCAAGTAGTGGATTTGAGTAGGGTTTAATACACTAAGCTCCCAGTGGAGCTTATGGAGAGCACTGGAGGAAAGGAGAAAATGTTTCTCCATCTTGTTATGTAGCAGTCACTTTTGTCCAGCGCTGTCAACATTACCGATATAATGGGCTCAACATTGGTCAGAAAGCACCCAGACTGTGGCACAACATCAGAGCTTTTATGACCCCTATAGAGATCAAGATGTTGTGAAAGGCTGACAAATCTCTACTGACAATGATATTCTGTCTTTAAAGTGTCTGTCTGCATTAGACTGTGTCACCTGGTGAAACAAATCCAGTCAGCAACTCTCTTTTGGTCCGGTCCTTTCATCTGGCTATAAAACAACTGTTGAAGTCTCCAAATATGTGCTGTGGTGCTGTTCAAGTAAGGAGGGAAAGGAACCAGAGAACAAGAGGACCTTTGATAGATGCTAAATTGAGGAGGGGAATAGTCATTCCTGTCTCCTGGGCTTGGGTCCAGATGAACATGCATAGGTGGAGCAGAATGTAAATGTCTGTGCAGGCAGTGCAATGATCTGGATCTGAGATGATTTGGAGGAGGTGTGTTACAGCAGTTAAATGCAGGATATTTATTTGCTAGGAGCTGTTTCTGATCTTGGAAATGTGTGTGTGTGTGTGTGTGTGTGTGTGTGTGAAATGTTTGTGAAATGAATTTTGCTAGGTCTTGGTCTGTCTCCAATTGAGTGACTCCTGCATGAGGAGATGGATGAGATGGGAGTGCAGGCTGCATTTCAAGTTGTGTGAAGTCAGCTTGGGTCCTCTCTTTGGGATGCATTTTCCTGGGACTCAGGCTGTGTCAAACAGCAAAACTGGGAGACAGTGTAAAGAATTAGGGAACAAACCTAGAAACTGAGGATATGCATAACTCACTGTATGGAACAATATCTGCTTCATTGACTTGCAAGTCCAGGTTTCTCTGAATTTATTTTTTATATCTTGCATCCCCTGATTTCTTTGTTATAGATCCTTACATTGGTTTCTGGGATTCTAGAGTATTTCTGGATGTCCAGATGTAGTATCTCTTCTCACAAATATATTTAGAAAACCCTTCTACTTTAGGCATCTTGTGCCTCCTGGTATACACAGAACTTTCTGCTCATGGATACAATAAATGTCTTGTTAAGGGTTTAGGTGGGAACACAGATGTCTCAGACTATTTCTAGGAAATTGATGTAATTTTCCAGTACTCCTCTGTCCTACACATAATGGCTGTGCCACACAAACTGTGTTTACATGGATGACATTTAGGCTGAATGGAAATACTGCCTCTCCATTCAAAAATTAATTTCCCCATTACTTTCCTGCCTGCCTGATTCCCTTTTTTGTTCACTTTCTCTCTCTTTGCCTGTCCTTTAGACACTGCTGAACACAGGATGCCAGTTTCGGCTGCCCATCCTGTGGCCATCCCTACCTTTGTTTCACAGTCAAAGTCAAATATGCTCTACACCATCCGAGAAATGATGAGCTTCTTTTTTTTTTTTTTTTTTGACAGTCAGGTTTTGGGAAGTATCCACTCTTCTCTGACCTGAGTCCCTGTAAATCTTTGTGTCCACCACAATACCACCAGTGAAGACTCACAGCAAGGTCATTCCATGCTTGCATTGTCCTCCAGGGAGATCCACATGCCAGCAGAGTTAATTACAGTAACAGCCACAGAAATTATATTGGCCCACCACTGGCCTAGTGAGATGAATATCTCCCTTTCTTACTCACAGGGGGATTTTAATGGTATTTTTATTAACTAGTGACCTGTTGACTGCTGTGAGAATATAGATTGTATGCATAAACCAGGTCAGGGTACTGAAGATATGATTATAGAGCAATTACTGTGTCAGCCAGTGTGGCTTCTAAATCAGAGCTGGCAAAGAGCCTTTGGAAGCCTGAAAACTGTTTTTGGAGTCCAACAAGAATAAACAGCTTTGGATCAAAGTGTGTATTGTGCCTTTGCATCTTTCTGGAATTAAATGTCTGATTTTTTATGATTAGGATGGGCAGTCAAGGCAGAAAGAAGTCTTAAGAAGCTCAGCTTTTAGTGCAACACAACTGATTAGGGGAATTCAAAATTTGCAAAATCTTTCTTTTTTCTCTTTTTGTTTTGTTCTCCTTTCTTCCCTTTGTTGTTATATGGTTTATGTTTATTTCTCTGAGCTGGATGAGGATGCTAATTCTGCTCTTGCCCTTTAAAATGAGCTGCAAGGTCATGTGGCTGAGTGTCTGGAATGTCAGTAAAATGATTACGCTAATACATGCATTTCATTTCATGAGGGCCATAGCTACAGAGCCAGGTTTAGAATTGTTTGACATTTGTCAGAATTATTAAAGGGAAAAAGGAATGATTAAATTGAGAGCTGGCATGTCAGATATAGAACCAGAGGCTGGCTTTCTCTTAGGAGCAATTATTCATTTGGAGATTGGATTGAACACCCTCATTCCCAAAGACTAGCTTTGTTTCACTAACAGCACCACTGATCCTAGTGAAGTGACTGGCATGGGTGGAAGAACCACTTCATATGGGTAAGAGCTCAAGGCTCACATGTGGCTTTACTGGTGCTTATAACCACATTTATATTATCTGCTTTTATGGGTTAGACAACAAAGCTCACCAGCACACCTGCCAAATACACTTAAATGTGATGTTTTGCAGTGGTGAATATTTGCTTTACTGGAGAGAAGGACACAACACTATTTGCATGTCTATGATTATTCTCTTCCAAAAAAAAAAAATCCTAAATCATCTGAGATTTGAAAAACTAAGTAATCTAATGGTAATCTGAGGCTGAAACTGGATTTCTAACTGGTTCTCTGGTTTATGGAAAGAACATATATGCTGAGATTCAAGAGGAAATGAAATGCTTATAGATTTTACTTGATGATTAATATCTACTATATTGCTTAGAGAATAAATTATGTTCACTCTATTTTGGAACTGGAATTAATCTTAATTAGAAAAATAAAATTTGAATTATTCGTCTGTACTGGGCTTTCTGTTCGGATACAGTTCAGCTGCAAGCAAAAGCTTGAGCAGGAGGGCATGTTTGTGTTTTTTACATCACATTTTGAATGATCTCTCCAGTTTTCATTGTTGTCAATGTGGTTAGTAAGTTTTGCGTATTCTAAAAAATTCATGCATTAATCTATTGAGATTTGCTTCTATTCTTCTATCTGTTTTCTAACATGTGAATGAAAAAGGGCATATTCTGAGGGCACAACAAGAGAGGGAAGGGAAGAACAAGAGATTAATGTGCTTTCTGAACCAAATGTCTTATGGAAGTAAAGGGAAAAAATGCCTGCCAATGTGTGGTTCAGTCCACCACAATGACGGAAAGTCTTTTCATACTTTTTTGTTTACCTTAAATCTTACTTTCTATGTTGTTTCCGTAAGAGTGTTTAGAGTGTTTACTTCTTTANAAAAAAAAAAAAAAAAAAAAAAAAAAAGGAAAGGCATTTCTTATCACTGTTTGGAGGGAGAAAAACTTGGTGATATGAAACACAAAACATCAATAATGAGAATGGCACTGAAAAACACTATACATTATTATTTCAGGAATTGTGATTTTTAAGCTGATATGATGATCCTTTGTGTTTTGACTTATTATCTTTTAATACCGAGAGTTGCTACTAAGGCAAGTTTTCTTTCTTATACAGTTTTTCTCTGACTAACTTCCAGCAGTCTGGCATCTTATTTAATACTTATTTAATACTGTGTGTCAGAAATTCCCATTTCAGAGATGACTCTGTTTCCATCAAAGCTGCAGCCGTACTTCACAATTTCACTTATTAACAGCCTACTGAGATAATTGGGTCTGCCCAGCTCATTAAAAATAAAATATTGATGTTTTCTTAGGGTGGATGTAATTATCTTGCCCCCACAGGGAACAGCAGCATAAAGGAGGGATGGTGTGGTCTAATACACATCCTTGCTATGCACCTACTTGCTGCTCTGCAGTGGAGGAAATTAGGGATTTCTGGTGCAGTTACAATGGGTGAAGGTGGCAATGCAGAAGAAAAGATTTCCTTTCAAGCCTGGACAACACAAATTAATTTCCTTTTATTTTTTCATATTTTTAATTTTTGGTTTTTTTAACAAACTGGGACCAACAGGAATGTGTCACAATGCTTCTCTCTGGTGTACTTTACTGTGCTGTAGTATTCTCTACAGTATACAATTGCTAACACTTAATTCCAGGCAGGGATGTCTTCTCAGATTCTGTATAACAATAAGTAGCAAAGGAGCATGTTCCCCTTTACTGCCCCACTTGAAGTTATTCAAGATGAGATTACTGGATCCAGTTCTACAAGTAAAAACAAAGCCTCAGCTTGTCTTTTCTGAGTTTTTTTTTTTACAGCAATTTCTTCAGTGCCCTGTATTTCTCTCTGTAAGGCACAGAATGGGTTGCTCTCAAGTCGAACTGTTAGACGTTATCAAATGTATGATTAGAGAGCAAAGACATGAAGCCAACCACAGAAACAGTGGTGAACTAGGAGCACTGGTGTTCTCCCATGACCTGAGTTACCCAGTTTTCCTTTTCTGACTGTAACTTTGAGATGCTTTAATGGTGCTCTACTGGCAGCGGGTTTTAATTTCCCATTGGTAAAAATGGATATGGAAGGCATAAGTATGAGGAAAAAAAAAAAACAGAGCACTTTTTGCTCCCATCCCATTCTTTCTGGTTGTTTTAAACGAGTGTTAGAAGACAGACACAAGAGAAAACTAAAATACCAGAGAGTATTTAAGTAACTTACATGTGCCTGTCTCATTATTCTATTTGGGTTACATAGGTCCTCAGGTCTAATTGAAAATCTCCTGTTCCATGTGCTCTATGGTGTGTTGCAGCTGCTGCTTAATCCTTGTCAGAACTAGATTGAGAAGATTGAGACACCTCATTGTGCCCCTTGCAAAGCCACTGAGGGTTCAAGATCTTGGGGACAGACTGTTAGGTACTCTCACTGTTTTAAAGGTATCTTGAACTTCCTTAGAGCTAGAACCTCACTTTTGATCATTTACCAGAGCATCATTGCTGTGGAATGGTCTGTTTGGAGGCACTGGTCGCTAAGTCACTCTCTTGGGCAGGTATAGTGCTCACTATGAGCAGGTGTAGTGTTCTGACAGAGACAGATATGTAAGGCACTGGACAAGTTCACCAATGTGTTTTTCTGGAAAGAACAGTAATTATTTTTGAGGGTAAGAATCCCATATGAAAGTGTCTTTCCAAAGTGTCTTTCCAAAAGTGTTTTTCCAAAAGCCCCCATTTTGGGGGCAAGTAGGCATTGCTGAGTTGCACAGTTTGGTTTTGTTAAGTGCTGTCCCTTTGTGCCACCTCCTGTATGTACAGCAGCCCTGATCCAAATGACTTTAGCACTAGGAAGAATTGCAACATCCATTACAGGATGATCTTAGAGGAAACAAACTCCCTGCCATTTTCAAGCCTGATGGTCTGTGGCCTGGCTGTAGTAAGGTCGCCTCAGTTTGCTTCTTTTCCAAGTTGGGCTATTATCAGCTTAAAAGCTGGAAAAGTCCTATTGTGTTCTCTTGTTTATCAGCAGCATTGCTAAGGGATTCTTCTCTTTCTTAGAAAGGCTTCTATTCTGGTGTTCCACAAATGATGTCTCTAGTTCTGCAAAATGGCTGGAGGCAGCATTATAATTTCACAAGTTTGTTTCTGCAGTCAGCTCTGAAGTGCTTCATATAGAGGTTGATTATAGATGTCTCTTGAGGAGGAATTAGGGAAAATAGAGTAAAAGCAGCAGGGTTTATTACATTTGTCTTTCAAGTCCATGCTGTCTCAGACTTGGCAAAGTTGGGGCCCTCTCACTGTTCCTGGGACTGAAAAATCATCTATTTCCAGCATGCCAGTGAACAAAACCTAGAAGATGGCCTTTAAATAGGCCACTTCCTGCTTCAGCAGACAGAGAATAAATGGTCACATTTCTGAAAAATCTGGCCATGTTGTGACTATAACTGTCACGGTAGAAATTGCTGGGCCCTGAGCACTTCGGTATATCTGGCCTTTGTTTGGATAATGAAAGCTGAGCAGTTTGGAAAAATCTGTCCCTAATTATTGGTGCAGAGTCCTTGAAAATCTGCCCCCGAGCTCTTCTCAAATAAAAATCTGGCCTCATGGGCACAGCACTGTCAGAAGCAGAGCCTGGCATAAAGTTCTTCTTATCCTTTTCAGTGATTTTGTCCTCCTGTGAAGTTTCTAATTTATTTTAATTGCTTTAAAACTTTTTAAATTAGGCTATTAAATGGCTAGGATTTTGACTTATGTATCGAAGCTTCAGTGCACTCCACATTAAATGGCGTGTATTCCGTTATGCCTAAATTCTATTGTTATGCCTGCCCTTTGTGTCAGCTTTTCGTTTTCCAGTTTGGGGGTAGTTGCTTTTCTAGGGCTCCCATCTGTCATAATTTAGTGTTTCTTCAGCACTTTTTCTCATCTTAGGAAGCCATTCAGCATGTCCAAATATTGCTTTATGCCTGCATGGACAATGCTTGCTGTCGCTGGAGACCTCTATTCTGTTTCACAAAGGGAAGCCTTGCGGTACATCTGAGTGCTGACTGAAGGCAAAGAGCCACTGGGTTGTAAAGAGATGAACTAACTGGCCGTCCTCTTTCAAAGCTTTTCAAGAGCCTGACTGTTCATGGGGGATTCTTTGCATAGACCAAAAATGAACCCAGTTCTTCCTGTGGTTGCTATTTTGCAGAAGGCACTATGTACAAGTAGGCATGGAGCTTTGTTGCATTGAAAAAAATGTCCCTGATACCCATTGGTTAGAACTAAAAGGATGAATTCACATCTTCTTAATTAAGTCCTACCATCCGTGCTTTCAGGTGGGTACCTGTGGATACTGTCAAAGGCTCAGGGAAAAATCCTAACAGGATTTTCCCAGGCTGAGAAATTTCTCAGTCCTAGCTCGAGTCTGTTTCCCAGCCTTGAAGCTTTCTCAAACATAAACATAAAAAGAGAAAAAATTAGAACAAAAAATAAACACCTGCTGAATGCGTGAAAACCGTGACAAAGAGTGTTGCTTTCTCTGAACCAATGATTGCTACTCTTTTCCTTGCCTGCAATCCTTTCTATCAATGTAACACTAGTTTAAAACAAACTGCTCTTTTTTGCTGCATTCAGGAAAGTGTCATGTTACTGTGTGTCCTTCTGCCACTCAGCAAACCCATACAGTACCAGGTTCCATTTTGGATGGTGTTTCTCCCAGCCCTGTCTCCCATCTAAAGTGGCATTCCTCACTGCTCTTCTTTGTTAGTGAGCAGCAGCAAGAAAGGTCACTTTGAAAATGTATCTACCCAAAAGCGAGGAAGGGGAACGGAGTCAAAGCAAGCAGAGAGGTAAATGTATAATTCAGCGAGTTAGAACAAGCTCAAGAGACCCATCTTACAATGCCAATCTTTGAGAAAGTAGTCAGAGCTCTGTTACAGCTCAGAAAGTTGGGGCTTCTGCCTCTGTGTTTCATTAAGAATAGGTCCAGTGTCACAATACCAACAAAATGCCAAGAGGCAGGGACATCCATTCCAGTGGCTACAATAAGGTTAATGTGGCTACAGAGATTTTATATATTCCCTAGGCAAATCAGGAAATCCCCTTGCCTCGGTTTCCATTTGTAGCACAGGACTCATATTGCCCCTTTGTCTCACAAAGCCAGTCCAAAATTTTTTTCCCAGCCTTCTATTCACTCGCTTTTGTAAAAGCAAATGTCTTGCATTTGTAAAATCAGCCATGGCAAAAAAGCAGCATTCAAGGTATCTGTCAACTTTGTGTTCAAGATAGTATGATTAACTTAATTATTAGGGAAGTAGGGTTTCTTAAATATAGATTGAAAGTAAAGATAAAGATATCTAAGCTCAGACTTGATTTAACCGGAAAAGTGCCAAAGATTGCATGCCGCTTCTTATTTACTGGCCCAGGCAAATGATATTCCAGTATGGGTTTCTGCTACTGTAAAAATCAAAGTAGTGAGTTTAGCTCCAGGAATATCAATTGTTAGATTCTTCACTTGTGAGGCAACTGAAATTTCAACTCAAAAGTTTTAGTGAGAAATCCTTTGGGTTAGATTGACTTGTATTTCACCTTAATTTGACGTTGTTCTAAGACAGACATGCAATACTTTCAGGTGTGTGCCTGGTTTTTTCCCATTTTGCACAACTACTGAACCAGATAGGACAGAAGAAAAGAGGCTCAGTAGGGACTGAGATAACAGGAATTCTCTGAAGCCAGGCAGAAACAGTTGGGGATGACTGAGTGTTGGAAGAAATGTGTATTCGATTAAGTCAGGAGCACTGTGTGCTTTCTGGAAATGCATCTGGTAAGGAAAAGGAGTGATCCCTGTTATTTCTTACTCAGTATCTGCATCTACTCATATCTGTGCCAAATTTTAAATTAATTTAGCCCTTCTTTGCTCTTCTGTGTGTAAGTGCTAGGTGGAATTCAGACGTGCTGTCAGCAGCTTAACAGATACACTCAACTCATTCTGATGCTTTCACTTATTTATTTATTTTAAAGGCACCCAATTTTCCCCTGGCCATTTAAAATAGACACAAATAATTAAGAGTGTCTGAAGGTGCTCTAGATGGTTTAGGGATTGCCTCCCAAGAGGCAGACTGACATTTTTGCTCTCTGAAAGTCCCTACTCAGCTGCCTCTTCAACCAGCAAACCTTGATTCCAGCAGCCATCTGATTAAACAACAAAGCATCAGCAAGTACTAAAAATCCCTCCTCTTGGGCCACTCTGCACTGACAGCAAGGGCAGAAACAGAAAATGATGAAAAGGGTGCAAGTCTTTTAGTGCAAAACATGTCTCTTGGTACTGTACAGAGAGCTGGAAGATGAAACGTTTTCCTTTGTATGATCCTGGCTGGTCTGTTGCTTGCTGTGTCCTAATAGCCTGGATGCTGTTTGTAAGTAGACAGAGGTTTGATTTGTATCCTATGCACCACTGTGTGTGTATGTGAGGTTGTGCAAATAAGGGCTGTTAACTCCATGATTAGACTCAGGTATCCAAACATTGCTCTGTGTGAAATTATGTTTTACAGAACCTCCTCTGTGAGACATTACCATACCTTCCCACAGCATCCATGCCCCCTTGTTCTCTCTCTGGCAGTCCCCCTCGATGTGGAGCTGCAGACAGCTCTGGTGCTCTGCATTGGCTTGCACATGCAACCCAGCTGATGCTCATCGGTGCAACCCCAGACCTGTCCTAACCCAGGGCCCTGCAGGATTGCCCAGCTGGTCTCAAGATCAGTGCCTGGCTAACACAGCTATGCTGCTTTTGGGACCTGATTAACATCCCCTGCCAAACAACAGTTAAGGGGGGTTCCATGGGACAGGATGCAGGAATACCTACTGGAGTTGATGCTTGATGTGTCTTGCTCCTGTGACTCATAGACCTAGTAATGTTGCCAATTTTAGGGCTTTTTCTTCAAGAGCCCTATATTGTTATATGTTATACTTGCTATATTTCTTAAAGTCAGAGCTCTTGGTGACATGTTATTACACGAAAATCCAGCCTCCTATTACTATCTTCTTAAAGAAAGTTTCTAGTCCTTCTGAGTAGACAGAGGAGATTTATATTAAAAGGAATGGAAAGAGTGGGAAAGAAAAATTAAAGTGTGGGGCTTTTTTTAAAGAAATCACTTTTTTTAGGCAAGCGTCCTGCATTTGGAGGAAGGGCATAAGTTGTTTGGGTTTTTTTCCCCCCAGTCTTTAAGGCCACCTTTATCAAGGTAGATTTGCCACTTCATCATATCCCACAAGAGTAATTTCTTCTCTGCTGGCCTTATTCTATAGCAACCAACACCAAAAACATGGACATTGTTGTATTTAGACCTTGCTGAGATTAGATGACTCTGCTTTTCAGGTATTTGACTAGCCCGACTTTTAGTTTTCAAATCCATACTGTTGCTCAGTATAGGAGGCAATTCTTAAATCACACTTGAGTACTAATCCTTTGCTAATGGAAGACAGCTGTAGAATTGACTGAGGAGTTTTTGCTCAGCAGACTGAGCAAATATAGCAGCTCTACTCCTTCTGTCTCAAATCTGCCTTTTAATTTTTGCATCTGAATTATGAAACACCACCTCCAATAGCTACTGCCATGAGCAATTATATTGATGTCAGAAGATTCTACTGCTGTGCAGATTTAAGGGTCAGAATGATCAGGGATAGTATTGGAGTAAATAAACCTAAGGTCCAAGTTGTATTTTTTTTTTTTTGATCTATCTTCCCTCACTCCTCTTCCCCCCACTCTCCTCCAGGCAGAATTTATAAAATAATTTTTAGAATGGGGGAAAGAGTGAAGTGACGGATCCTCTTGGCTGCTGACTCAATTGGATTGTAACATTTTCTGTCTTGACGGCCTCTTTCTATCCCTGCTGCCACCTGTCAGGGCAAAGGCAGCACAACAAAGCCCGGTGCGAATAGAGCTGTGCTATCTGTATGGCAGCAAGCCGCAACCTGTCTCTGTCTGGAGTTTTGGATGGCCAAGAGGTTTGGGAGAGTGGCTCACATGTCTGCAGCAGGGATGGGCGAAAAAAATGTCAGAACCTGTCCATTGTATCTCTTTCTCATTAAACTGAATCAGCGGGGCTGATTCTGGGCTTTTTTCTTGTGGCAGAAACTTTCATGACTACTGTTATTACCTTTCTCTGTGAATAAGCCAGAGACAGTCTTTTAAGCTGCCATAGAGGAGACAGTGAGTCTTACTTTATGTTTGCCTGTGACCCTGAGCAAGGCACATTGTTCCTCTTCCTCCTGTCTACGTAGTTACCATGATCTTCTCCTGAGTGTGGGCCAAGGCTCACATGTGTCAGCCATGGGAATGGGTGGGATAGTAATGCCAAAGTGGCATTGCCTTTTTGAGGGGGAGTTGTATAGCTCCTGAGTGTGTGGAGAGTGAGAAGGACCTGCTTTCCCAAGTACCTTTCTCTAAGGCAGTGGAGGCAGAAGCAGCTGCCCAGTGTTAGAGGGCCTGTGGAGAGAGGCTACTGCAGCACAGCTGTCCAGCTGCCCAGGCAGGCAGAGCTGTCAGGCCAGCAGCTATGCTTACACAGGTCCCCTTGCTGGGGACATCAGCTGTGTCACCCTCTCTCTGTGGCAAGCTGGAAAGCAAACTGACGGCAGGATCCTCTAGTACTTTCCTTTTGTAACTAAGTGTGTAGAAATGGCAGCAGAATGAGATCCATTTTTGTAGTTAGCTGCTGGTTTTGCTGGTGGTGACTGGGAGACTTTGTGTCAGAGGGGTTCCAGCATAGTTGAGGATCACCACTGTTACAGTGTGATGTCATGCTTTGAAATAATTACAGCTCAAGTAGAAGAGACAGGTCTTTTCCACACTGAATGCCAGTGGTGCAGTTGCCATTCACATTTTCTTCCCTTGGAATTCAGGCTGTGCAACTAAAGTCTTCAAGACAGCTGTCTTTTGCCTCTGAAGCTTTGCATTTTTGCCCTCCCCACTCAGGGCTTTTCTGTCTCAGATGTTGCTTTTGATGGGATTTTTTTTTCCCTTACCCATCTTAGTTTCTTCTGACCCCAATTCTGTTTTTATAATGAGGCCATGTTAATTCATGCTGAGAGCTTATGAGTTTTCTTTAAGCACAGAGAGAGATGACTGTGAAATGGCTGGGGGTGTTTCTTTCTTCCCATGGCTGCTGTTCAAAAGGTTTGATCAATTTATTTCCCTATCCCCATCAAACCATTCCCTGGCTAAATTAGCAGCAGTGTCTTCTGCAAACATTATGCTGGGGTGGGGGAAGGAAGGAACAAATAAATTGATGGAGGATATGGGGATAGGAGATAGGGATAAAATTGATGGAGAAGTTAGGGCTGGACCAAAAAATGTCTGCCAATACAAATGCCAGCTTTGTCCTTCCATGGCACCAGTGTAATTGGGAAGGTAAAAGCAATTTCACGAATATAAGCCGCATGGACTATAAGCCGTGCATTTGCCAACTCTGGGTGTTGGCAAACATTTCGGTTTTTGTCCTTAAATAAGCCGCACCTGAATATAAGCCGCTCTGTCATTCACAGCAAGGACCCGCGTGCAACA
>PYHW01009617.1:1761659-1796222 GCA_013186435.1 Turdus rufiventris
CTTGCTATAATTATAATAAATTATCTTTAATTGACTACTGCCAATTTGCTCTAAAATTTATAACAATGTGGTTCAGTGGACTTGCCATAGGATAGGGAGGGAGGGAAGAGCACTAATACACACAATAAGATGATGACAAGAGAAAGCAGAGCTTCTCTTTAGCTGAAGAAGCTCTGGCAGTGATATTTAGTTGGTCATTCTTCATTAAGTCTTCCCTCATAATAGTGGCACAAGGGAAGTGGGACTGGTCTACAAATAGGTGGTGTTAATTCTGCTTGGAAAACTACAATTTAGGCTAGCAAAGACCTTGAGGGAAGAGCAGGTTTGCTTCAAAGAGGAGGAAGTATGCATGTGTGTAACTGTCAGGAGGAAAGTAGGCAAGGATCAGAGGGGGAAGCCAGTGACAGAGACATCATTTTTGCTAAGTGGAAGATAAAAAGCACCTCTCCTCTACTCAATACATATTGTTCTTTTTAGCATCAAGAATGTAATTTTCAATTAAAGATTATTGGAAACATGAGAGAACATGGGGAGCAGCACAGTCACGATGCTGATATCAGCAGTGGGACTGCCACTACTAATATGTTTGCCCTTGTTAAGGACCTGCTCAAACATACGTGGAAATCTGAATCTCTGATTTGGGTGTATTTGTTTACAAGATGATTCTTCCAGTTCCTGTTCTCTTCACACACACATCTTTGATTTCAGCAGTGTCAGAACACACTGTACTCTTGAATTTACCTATCCACACAATATTCCATGGTTAGGCCAGAACAGTTTGCAATTAGGATAGTCTGCTTAAGGAGCTGGATTACTGATTTGCCTATGTCTGCATTAGGAATGGTGTAAACCTCTAAGAATAGATTTGTAGAGCTGAAACATCAGGACAAAGGACTTGAATGTAAAAACTTCAAGGGAGTTGCTTTGAATTAGATCTAGCTTTGAACTGAATATCCATTAGGAGGTGGAGTACCTATGATGTGTATCTTATTTTCAATAGAAAAAAATCCAGGCTGTGGCCTTCTAGACAGCTCCACAACTGAGACTCATGGAGTGGGCATAACCTGGCAATTAACTTCATTAACCCATTTATGCTCTGAACTGAAACACTGATGTTGACACACCAGAAATCATCTGCTACCTTTTGAGATGCCCAAGGATGTCTGGCCTGTTTCAGAATAGAGAAGGTCTCCATAGATCTGATGTCATATTTGCCATCCTTGTTCAGATACCTCACATGCAGTAAGGCAAATCAAATGATTTCTATGTGGGTAACTGAATGAAGCCTAGAAGGATGGTAGCAGAATGGTAAAACAGAGTTCCTTCAGAGCTCCTGGGATATGTTCTCTTCAGAAAGTTCCTGTCCAACTCAGAATGTTCTGTGAAATATCTGTGAGGTATTTAAAAAATATATAGATAGGACACTTAGGGACATGGTGTAGTGGAATTTAGTAGTGTTAGGTTTATAGTTGGACTGAATGACCATGTAGGTCTTTTCCATAAACACTTTTCTGATTCTATGATTTTAAAGTAATGTGACATTAGAGGGCATGTGTTTTATATGAAAGTGGGATCTGGTCATGGATGGGGCTTGTTTGCAAGAATTAGATATTAGCATTGTTCCCACTCCATCACAACCTGCAGCCCCAGTATTGCACAATTTAATCCAGATTTGGGGGGGCACCAGAGCCACACAATGATTTTGCTCCATCACCTTTTATGACCAAAACCAGTCACAGAAGGGACACAAAATGGTCTCTTCTGAGACCACAAAGGATCTCCAGCTCTTTTAGTTCTTCTTTGTGGCTTTCACAGGAGCTGTCTTATCAGGCTTATATTAGAGGCGTATTTGTGCTTGGATGGCAATGTATCAAAAATATGTAGTAAAACTCAGTTTGAAACATGAAGAAATTGCAAAACTGTTCTTTTACACTGTATTTTCTAGCACTATAATTGCAAACCCCTGTAAAAAGTCATGTTACTGTAACCTGGTATAACTAATATCTGAAAGGACTGTTTCTTTAGCTGCAATCTCCTTGTAAAAGTCAACCTTAGATTGTTTATTGTCCTTGAACTCTTTTAAAAATACCAAGTAGATACCTAAGTCTTCTACACCATTTCCTGTGATAAGTTTATTCCATAACATGACTCTTTAAAAAACACAGTCATCTCCCTCCAAAGAGGGCTCCACTTTAGCAGCAGGTGTAAAAAAAAAAGCCAGTATTCTACAGGGTATATGTAAATCTTCTGAGCCCTTTGCGATAAAGTGCACTATAACTGTCTGATGATAATATGGTTTGGAAACATTGTCCTTGCTATATACCTTGTAGTTGGTTGAATGATTTACTGACTAATTATCTGATAGGAGGCAGCAGTAACTTACCCCCAGACCATGTATTAGAAAGGTTGATAAAAAAGACAGCCGTAACCAGCATAGCTCACCATGATATGAACAAGGTGGGACTCCTCTTCAGTTAATAGTATCAGCTAATTTAACACTGCAGACAGCAAGGTTTCTATAAAAACATTCTTTAGGAAAATGTGGAGCTAACACTGAATGGATGTCATAAGATTTGCAAATGACCAAGGAAATTAATGCCACCATCACCTTGATATTTACTAGGAAGGTTTCCTTTCAGAAATCTCAGGTCACTGGGAGCAGTGGGAAAACTGGCACAATGACAATTTACCCCTGGTAGAACAGTATCAGAATATTTAAACAAACTGGACCCAAATAGGTCCATGAAACCTGATATGATATTTGCATGAATGCTGAGGGAGATAACTGATGTCATTGTGAAGCCACTCACTGATGAACTGATGAAATATGAGCTACATAAGTGGACAGCAGAATGGATTGAAAACTGGAGACAGCCAGGAAGATACAAAAGGTAGTGAGCACAACTTGAAATATAGGAAATTCCATTTAAATGCAAGAAAACCCCCTTTTCTTACTGAAAAGGTGCACAAACACCGGAACAGGCTGCTGAACGAGTTATGGAGTCTTCATCTGTGGAGAGGACATTAAAAATTGCACGTGGCCATGAGCAGCTCATTCTAGTTAACCTCACTCTGACCAAAGGGTGCAGACTAGATGATCTCCAGTGGTACTTTTTAATCTCAGCAATTGTTCCGTGAATCTGGGTGCTAATGCTTGACATGACAATGTCTGTGTTGGGTTCACAGCTCAGAAGTAGAGAACAGAGTTGCTGGATGGATAGAGGCCAGTAGGTGGAAGAAAACCAACCAAGACCTTTACATTTCTTGCAAAAGTTTCCTTGAACTCATTTCGATGTGTCTGAATAGTATTTCTTGGCTGTTTGCTTTTCCAAACTTCATGAAAGAGCTGCCAGTCACAAAACCACTTTATCTTCTGGTAAGGTTTCCTGCTCTTGTAAGCTCATAAATTTTTCATTCTTTTTTTTAAGGGTCCTTGCTCTCACTTGAAAAAGTCAAAGGCAGAATTGTGTGTTCACAAAATAAAACAAGAAGAGAATATATACAAAATGCTGTCTTTCCCTTAAAATCTTAAATGAATGAATGTATATTGACCTGTTGTGTGTGACACAAATACAGCACAGAGAAGGGATGATGAAGAAAGAGCGACTCTTTCACTGAATGCAGTCCAAGTCCTTTATTCCATGGATTCACCTGCATATTGAGATGATTCCCTTGATCTTACCTGGGTAGCCTGCTCTTTCATGTTTTAGAATGAAATCTGATTATTCGATTTTCTGCCAACAATATGAGGGTGTACAGCAGATATAGCTATGGCAAAAGCTAAGAGCGTAAGGGGAAGTAAAGGCATAGCTGGACTGCAGATTCTTTATAATACAAACCTTATGTGTTTGAAGAAACTAAAAGGCCACCGTGGTCAACTCTGAAGACAAGGTTTTGGTTTTGGCAGTCAGGAGAAGAGTAAATGTGTAAGAGTTTCCTGTATTAACAGAGCATGTTTGCTGTTAAGCCACTGCACAACAATAAACTTCCTGGCTAAATATTTGTTTGTTCCCACCACAGCACTTGTATGCTGAAAAGATAGAGGGACTCAAGGTTTTGATAGACAGTATTGATCTTTTAGTTGAGGTCAACAAGTGGTGATGAGAAGGCAAGACAGAAAGATGGCAAAGTGTAGACTCTGTTCATAATTTTTTCCCGGAGTGTCCACTTGGAGAAACCAGAGGAAAATGTCCTTGTTTTGTTAGTTCATTGTAAAGATCTTCCTTCTGCAATTGAGACATTTAGCCTCTTGGGAAAGACAGCTAAACAGAAATCCATTTACCTTTCACATGTTTTTCATAATTTCCCCTGCTACTTTGGTTAATTAATTATCACCGCTATTTGTGTTTAAACAATGGGTCTCCCTCCCTCCCTCTTCTCAAGCCCATCTGCTCCTTCATGACCTTGCTTGTGAAGTCATTGTTATGCTGATTTTGTGAAAGCACAAACACTACCCCAGCAACAGACAGCTGTGTCGCAAAGACAGGGCTGTGACCTCACGGCAGGAAGGACTGAGCTGGTGGTGGGGGAGAGATTTTCTCCCACAAACACAGAAGCTTTTGATGATAACAGAGAGGAAGGCTAGGCATTTTTATATCCAGAACAAATGATCTTGCTGTTTGACTGCTTCTGCTTTAGAAGTTGTCCATTGCTTTAAATTCTCTTCTTCAAAGAACCTTTTTAAACTTGTATGTTTTTCATGCAAGGGGACTGGCTTCTCCCTTAGATTTCAGCTCAGAAGATATCTCCAGGAAGGAGTAGGGGGTGGATTTAATCACCAAGGACACGGGCCTGAGTTTCTACAAAACCAGCAAGGTTTCCAGATCCAAATTTTGATATGTTCAGTTTGGTTGAACAAACTGAAGTCTAAAGAGACAGTCTCATTTTTATTCTGACTGTTTATGGATTTCTGTCTTAGTCTACTCCCACCTAAAACTGCCTCTCCTCTGAATGAAATCAGGTAGTGCAATCCAGCAACAACAGCTTTCTTCTTTAAACGTTTGCGTGACTGGATGAGAAGTGGAAATCTGGTCTTATGATCACAAAGCATTTTTAATGGAGATGTAACAAAATACATCAATGCTAAATAACTTACAAGTGGTACTTCACAAGCTGTCTGCAAAAACTACCTCTATATATACTGATTGTGAGGCAACAGAAAATGTATCTTGATCAGTCTGTTACTGTCTTCTTCCTCAGCTGATTGCTTGGTTGTTCCATGAAATGCCAGTCTTCAAACCTGCACACCTCCTTCATTACCTAAAAGTAGCCCATGTTTCAAATATAAGGCATTGCTGTTTATTGCCTGAGAACAATTTATAGAGCAATGTGCTACCATGATAGGCTAATTGGGTCAAAACACCTCTGCCTTTTGGATTTATTCAGTGATTAAATCACACTCCTTCAGAGCATGCATGATGGCTCTCCACTGATACGACCCTGAGCAAAGCATTAACTTATGTGGAGTCCATTTTCTTTGGATATGGAGGTGATAGGGAGGATGATAGCACTTTTCCTGCACCTAGCCTTCACCATATCTCAGTCAGCCCTGGAGATGAGTGGGACTCAGCAACACCGGGCTGCAAACAACTATACTGAATCACACTGAGTGGAAACAATTTCCTCGGGCTTATTTTTTTCTTTTGTTGCCGAACCGGAAAAAAATAATTTCCAGATTTTCACATTTGTCTATCCAAGTAGCAAGCCACCACCTACATTTTCTGATGGAGTTTTTTTGATACATGGAGGAAGTAGGAAGGGAGATATAATAAGATGACTGATGGAAGATGTAATGTTCAATTAAGTACTGTTTACAACACTTTGTGGAGTTTAAGGGACCTAGCACAAATACTCAATAGTTGGAAGGTAAATAAAAGAAAAAATCAAGTCCTTTGTGTCCCATTGAATGATTCTCACCCAAATATTGTTTTGTTTCATGTCTGATTCATCCTTAGCATCCTATCCACCTGCTGCAGGCGTTTGTGTCCTATTTGATTCCCCCCTTACACCTTATATGGCTCACTTCTTATATCTGCCTGATTTTTACCAGAGAACCAGCCATTTCCCATCATTTGCCAGTGTCCCGATCTCTCACTTCTCTGTTGTACACACAGACCTTCCTTTCTATGCTCTCTTGTTTTGTTTAGATGTTTGGACCTGTGAACCTGCATACCAAACCTGCTCCACTCAACTGGATCTGCTAGTGTCCTGCTTTCAGGCAGCTTTTTGTAGTTTGCACTTGCCATATATTTGGTTTTATTGCATTCTATTCTTAAAAAAAGTAATTTTCTTAGAGTCCTGCACCCTACATAGCATGGAATGATTATTGCTGTCAAATCTGGAGATCCAGCAGCTTCAGATCACTGTCACAGAATAGCTGGAAAAACACAGAAGAAACTGCCCTTTCTGTTTCTCCATGCAGCCTGTCTGTTCCTTTACTCTGGTGTAATATTCCACTAGAGGACCATGGGCAAAGCTTGTTTTTGGACAGCACTAATGCTATATTTAAGTATGCTTAAAAAAAAAAAAGAAAAAGGGCAAGAAGTTTCTTTAGTTGGTGCATTCTATCAGAGGCAAGATAATAGAATTTCTAAACCCATTGATTTTATGGCATTAAGAATCTGCTTGATAAGTCAGTCTCTGTATACTGGTGATCGCTATCTCCAGCTGTATAAGCAGAACTGTCCCCATTTCATTTTCAATAAGAAATTGAGGGAGACTTAGATGTGCTGGAAAATATGGGGAAAATAAGTAGCATAAAATCTCTGTTCTGTTGAAGTATGGCATAGCTATCTGTTATTAAATACTGGAGGAATCAGAAACAGAGTTGGAAGATGTGTGAGCAACATCTTCTTAATCTGTGCCAGGCTTCCCCAGTTGACAGTGCCGAGGGGCACCCACAGGAGCACTGCTTGTGGGGTACTCTATCACCAATCTTTCCAAAGGGCAGCCTCAGAGGGAACAGGCAAGAGAACTTTGCCTAGGAGGTTCCTATGGCTACTCTGAGATGTGTGTGCTACCCTGGGAGCAGCTACTCTCTCAGGAACTGTTGAAGGGAATTGGAGAGGATATCCCAGTTCCCTGAAGTCCTGTTTATATGTAGTACATACAATATTGAAATACCCCTTCATTCTGGAGAGGGAAAAATAAAAAAAAATAAAATAAAGAAGATGGTACCCACTTTAAGGAGTGTTTGGATAAGAAGGAGAAGAAATGAGGAAGGTGGAATCACAGGCAGAACTGTGGTGTTGCCAGGTACCTTGGCCAGATAGATGCACAACATCCTTTTCCAAATGCAGCCTCCCTCCATGAGGCTGTCCAAGTCTGTTTTCTACTTGGCTGGTTGTGCTATTGAGCCCCATTTGGAAGGATTCACTTAGGATGTGACCTAAGATTGTCCTCTAGATGTCTGACTCTGTCCTCTACAAGATAAATAATGCAAAAAAAAAACATGCCAAACTGTAACCTTCACTTGTCTCCTTGACACTGCTGGAGGGAGGGAGGAAAGGAAGGAGTGGGCATGAGCACGTAAATGAGCAAACTGTGTGTGAGGCAGGCAGGAGATGGGCACGGAGAGGAAAGGTGCAGCCAGAGGAACGGTGAGAGCTGTTGAATTCCCTCTCCACACTGCTGTGCTGTTTCAGACCAGGGTGCCTGTCTGCTGGAGTACTCCCTTATAGACAAAGCCAAGGAAGCATCCAGCCCTGCTCCTGGGCCGGGTGCTCAGTGAGCTCTGGCAGCCTCCCAGCCACTTGTGCTCAGCAGGGACCATGGCTGGTGTTGGGTGAGGGCGCCAGGACTGCACTAATTAAAGCCTTCCCTGTGCTGCTTGAGTGTTCTCGTAGCCTCCAGCAAACTGGTTAATGTTGTACACTGCATGATTTCTTCCATGCACCCTCCCCCAACACCAGCACCCCCTCAGGCTCCCCCTCCCCCAGTCTCTAAAAGTGGGGAAGAGGATCCCTTTTTCCTATTGAATGTACTTATGATGCAAGTATTCATTAATTGCGGATACAGTTGTACGCGGCATGTGTGCTAAAGTGCTATCAGCTTTGTGTGGAAGACAAATGCATGCAGACTAAAATAGCTGAGATTTTTATCTTTCTCCTCACAGAAAATATGCAGCAAATTGTCCCCATCTAGAGCCTTGACAAGGAAAAAAGGAAGTTTTTCCATTTTTTCTTTCTTTTTCTGAGATAAAATGAGGTAGAGGACTGGCCTGTGTGGTTCTTTCAAAGAGAAGGTCTTCCCCAGTCCAGTTGTGGTATATTTTTGTCAGGTTAAAAATGTTGAAATTTTCTTTATTTGTAGATAGCTGAAAACCAGAGGCTTTTTTTTTGTTTGTTTTTTCTTCTGTTGATCCCTTGACACTTCACTGTGGAGGATTCCAGGACAGGAACTTTAAAATACAGGTTGTGGTCTAGAGAAAGCATAGTTCCTGTGTTTTACTCTAAAATATTCTGCAGCAGAAACTAGGATAGATAGGGGTCTGTGGATCTCACGCAGACTAGTGCAGGGCTCGGCACACACTGTGACAACTGTGAAAGTATCAGGTACCCAGGGAGATCACGTGTCTAGAGGATCATGGAGTGGTTGGCACAAGCTTGCCTTTCAAATAAGGAGAATGCAGTGATTCATTTCCAGAGCCAAGCTGGCAAAGGTCTGAATCTAATGGATGCATATAGGACACATGGGACAGTAACTTGCTACAATGGGGCCACCTGGACGGATGGTAAAGACTAGACCCCACCTCAGCTTCTGATCAGGGTCCAAGAGCTAGGCAAATAACTCTCTCCAAACCAACTGTGAGGTAGGAGGGAGAAAGGATGGTGTTCAGAGAAATAAGGAGAAGGACTTCAGCCTGAGAATCTTGGCATCCAGGCACCTTCAGAGTTGGGCTGTCCTGCTCCCAGTGGATTTCAAACTGGATGAAGTCCATGTTTCTGAGATGATCAGATGTCCTAGCTTATGCATAAAATTGGAAACCTTCTGTTTTGAGAAGTACAGAAGACAAAGTTTTAAGGCCAAGAGGGTGAGATTGCTGGCATGCAGGAATGCTGGCTAACTAACTGCCTTGAAAGTGAGCTGGATAAGCTATTGCAGACTAATTTCCTGGGTACTGCTGCCCTTATTCTGCTGAGCTGCATTTGCCCAGAGCTTAAACAAGGTTCGTTCCAAGTCAATACCGTCTTTGCACTCCAGACCTGCCTCCCCATCTGCTCACCTGCTGTCCATCACTGTCTATGCTCTGGGATTAATGTTCCTACTCCTGCATCCCAGCAGTCTGACTCCCTCAAGCTTCTGTAGCTTGCTTTCTTGAGGATGAGATCAGCTATTCTTCTGTCCTGCTGCTCAGCACACAGCAACTCAGTCTCTGTCATACTCACATACTCTGTTGCTCACACATACACACACTCCAGCCTTTTGCTTGCTCACAGCGTTAGGAGAGGCAAGGTTTGCTTTAGCAATGTGATTATCCTGTGTGTATTCTGTTCTTCAGTCCAGGTAAGGCAGTTGTATGCAGAGCTTGCAAAAAATTTGTTTTCACCTTTATTAATAGTAGCAGCATTTTTTCTCTGGTGTATGACAGGAAAGCCAAAGCCATTATTTTAAATTTTTGTTTAAAAAGTAGCAACAGCCACAAAAAATTCACAACAGAATGTCTGTGTCTTACCTACATAGATCATCATCATCTCCCAGCTATATACAGAATAGCTCATTTTCTCCTCAGCCTTGTGGCCTGATGGGACTCAGTTCCTAAAGAAATGGGATTTATGATTCACATAGGTTTTTAATATGCCATCAGAGTGCTACTGTGTCTGAAAAGCTATTTTGGATCCCAGAAGACTTTCTCACCAATACTGACTTGGAGATGAAAACTGCCATGTGCCTTTAAAATAAAGATGCTGAGCCTTGTCAGTGCACAGTTGCAGGGCACAGTCATCCTGCTGTAGTGCAGAAATGGTGGTGGCAGGGGGTTTACAAGCCTTTTACTCTGGCTAGGAATTCTCAGGGCTCCAATCACTCCTTGAGCAGAGAGAAGCCATTTGTGTGCAGACCTGTGAGCCTGTTACAAAGGCGGTGTCAGGGGCAGGTTTATGGTCAGCCTTGCACTGAACCCACCAAGATACAAATGAGGAAATGAAGGTTGTTGCCTTAATTGATAAGGATTTTTTCTGTTGTGTGGGACCTGCCCCTGAGCCTTGCCCCCACGTGTTCTGACAGTGTGGTTGTCCACATGCACCAGACTGTGCTTACAGCATGCAGAGCACAAGCCCATGTTTCTGGTGTTTGCAGCTATGCAGCGTGTGTGTGTTGTGCTAGGCTCTTGATGAGTGTGCTGGAGTGTTGGAGTAAATAGTGTTGGTGCAAATATTGCAAAGGGCTCAGTCCCTTGAATAATTGATGGTGGATTTACTGTTGTGTTTTTTTCTTGTTCTTCTCATGCATAGTCACAGCAAGCACTGGGAGAGAGACTAGAGGTGTGCTGTATCAGATGGATCTAAGCCCCATCTTTGGCTTTTGAAATGCTTTAATAAATTACTCCTTTTCTTCCTTGGAAACAAATCACAAGCTAACCACCCTCTCTGACTTTACATTAGGTTCAAGACAGATGTTTCTGATAAACTGTTCTCAGAGTGCAGAATGGGTTAAAAGCAGGCAAGATAATTATGGTGAGGGAATACTTGAATGGAGAAGAAAAGAGTCCGTGTACATGTGCGATACCTACATGTCTGTGCAAGGGGGTGCAAGTGCCCACTCTTACCTCTGACTGTATGTATATCATCTGCTTGGGCTAGTGAGTTTCTGTGGCTTAAGAAGTCATCCAGCACTGCTTGTCTGTGTGTGTGTTTTCCTGCCCTTGGAGTAGTGACTTGATCCACAGTGGTACTTAAATTAGGCTTCAGACCTTTGTATTTGCTAAGATCATGCCCAGGCAGTTACACAATTTCAGGTGATGGTGAAGCACAGCTAACTGATTATCTGTGTCAAGGCTATTTCAGTCTTTCATCTAGTTCTTTTTTTGTTCTCATTGTTGCTGCAAAGTGAAAGATGTATGAGTTTTTCAAGCTGGCCACAGACAGTTGCTCTAGGACCTTTCTAACAAAGGGTAGAGGCAGGCGGAGATTGAAGGGGATGCTGATAGCATCCCTCCTCACAGAGTCTGGCTGCTGGGGCTCAGAGCCAGCTTTGAGACTGTGCAGGTGAGGACAGGCCAGCATCTTTTGGTGACCTTGGGCAGAGTGCCTCAGAAAACACTGTCAGAGGCTTCTACAGGACAAGTCTCCTTTGCTGCGGGAGTTGCTTTTAAATGGAACCTTTACAGTTCAGCTGCTGCCTGACCTACATCACACACGGAGTCCCTGTCTAGTTCAGGCAGAGCCATCCTGGCCATGGACACTGTTAATGCAGACCTCCCTCCCGCAGCTGATATCCCAGCCTGGCAATAGCCCAGCTCCCTCACCATGGCTTTGCCCAGATATAACAGGGCTATGTCTGACCCTGGGTACCCTCATCAGCACTGATTCTGAGCCCCACCTGCAGGCTGATGTCCCCACCAAGCCTTAAGCTATTCCACTCCCTTTCCCAGGATCCTGTCTGGCCATCCCAGGGCTGTTTCAGGCCCTGAGTGCTTTCAAACACACCAGATCTTAAATACCAATTCTTTCTTCATGGTGCCTTATGCCTATCAAGGCATAAGATGCACATTAATGCTGGAACAGAATAAAAAACCTCATAAATGTCTGATTATATAGAACAGTTTGGGTTGGCAAGGACCTTTAAATACCATCTAGTTCAACTCCCCTGCAACAGAGACATCTTCAACTAGATCAGGCTGCTCAAAGTCCCTGCCAACCTGACCTTGATCATTTCCAGGGATGAGGCATCCATCACCTCTCTGGGCAAGCTGTTCCAATGTTTTAACACCGATATTGTAAAAAATAATTCTTCTTCAAAGGTTTCATGGAAGCTGTGACACAGGACCTACCTACCTACACAGGCTCTGCATTCCCATCAGTCTACCTCTTTCATAGGGCATCAGACTCTTAAGTCTGAGTTACCACAAATAAGCGTTTTATTTCATCAAAATAAAGAAAAATGTTTTCGTCAATGTTAGCCATGATTATGCAGCCAAGCAGAAGGAGTATAAACAAAACAAAGCAAAATGTATTTTTTGCTATGCATAGCTTTTCATTCCGGATTAAAGCAAACAACCAGAGAGAATATTGATCTCCCATGAGAGAGCAATGTATTGGTGAATCTTTTGTTAGAAGATGCTGCAACTTTGAGAATAAAATGGCTGCTGGGGAGAATTTTTGAAACAGATTTAAAGGGGGAAAATGCAGAAAGCAAAGAAGCAAGAATTTAATGCTGCTTCCACTGTAATAATAACAAAAACATTTTGCCCGGTGCGTATGCTTTACTGCTCAGTGTAGCCAAGGGCAGAATTCCCTGCCCACCAAACAAAATCAGCAAAAGGCAAGACTGGCTTTGCAGGCAGGAAAACTTCACGGGTGCATCCATCAAATCCTGCAATGGGACCAGTGAAGCACACAAGCTGCAAGGCATCAGTAATGAGAACTGGAGAATAGAAAGCCCTCAGCAGTACAGGCTCAATAATTAATCAAAGCTGAAAATCTTTCTAACGAAGGCAGCAACCCCAGCAAAACAGAGAGAGAGTGTTTAAGGAGTTAGGGGTCTGAACAAGAAAGGAGAACATCTCAAAAAACAAGTTAACAAGGGATGGGACAGGAATCACCACAACATTTCCCTTCCTCAGGTTCTCAAGAATGCACTGAAACCAATATAGAAATAGATGGAATTATTGAATAATCTTGTTTTTTCTGTGATCTAATTTTTCTAAGTATCTTTAGCAGTGGCTAGCTACTATTATAAGAAAGAGGTCATTCCACAGAAGAAAAGCACCTGGTCTGGGAGACTGCATCCTGGAGATGCCTCTTTTTTTCAGGGTGACACCATAAATGAGTTTCTCAAAGTTCCTCTTCTAGTGTGTAAAGTTGTCTGGCAAAATTCCCAGATGAGTCTCAAGGCTTACTTAATTATGAATCAAAGGCTTAATGTAATACCTTGTGCTTCTACTCCTTTCAAATTGAGGACCTCAGGTTGCTTCTTCCACCAGAGGGAGGAAGTGATTAATATACAGTTGGTTGTAAATGGCAGATGTGCTGCAGCACGCAGCAGATGTGAAATAAGGGCCTTATGATCCTGGCTATCATGTGCCTTGTGAGCCAAAGGGTTTCCAAGGCCATGGAAAAGCACACTGTTAGTCACAGCAGACTTTTGACTAAGTACAGTAATTTCACGATTATAAGCTGCACCATTTTGACTAAAATTTTGGTCCAAACCCAAAGAGTGTCTTATAAAAAGGTGCGGCATATATATGGACAAAGAACAAAAAGTTGCTGGTTTAGTTTGGAGGACAGGTGTCTGCTGAGAAAGGCAGGAACTTCTCTTTGAAATGGAGAATGTAAACCCCCTGCCTCCAAATTATTATAATTTTGAAATCAAGGAGGTTTCAGGCAAAGATATGGGAATTAGGAATAACAGTTCTTTACTAGGAAAATTAAAATAGAAATACAGTACTACAAAGAAACAAACGCCAAACCCTGACAAAGTCAGAGTACAACCTGCCACCCCGTCAGGCAGGGTGTTGGTAGCAGTCCCATTGAATGGTGGTTGCAATCCTCTTGCAGTGACAGATGTGGTTCAGTTGAAGCAGTGGTTCTGTAGAAGGTGCAGTTTCCCTCTAAAGGTCCAGTAGTGATGTGGAGAAATCCCGTTTCCCTCTGGAGTCCAGTGGAGAAAGGGGCTACCTTAGTGTCCCAAAACCTTTGTTTTTATTTTGGTAAGAAATGTTGGGCTCTTCCCCCTGACTGGAGCAACTTCCAATGGGATGAAGTAATTTTATCAGTCACACAGTGGGACTCAATGGGCCACCAGCAGAAAATGACTCTCTGGAGGAAGGATGAGTTGTGAAAAGATAAAGAACAATGCCCTGCCTGGTTTCAATGGGTGGTCCATTAGCAGAATATCTCCCCGGAGATAAGGATCACTGCCCCCACCCTCAACACATGGTGATAGAATAGATACTTTTAATCACACTCTGTATTGTAACGTGCGGCTTACAATCAGGTGCGGCTTATATATGGACAAAGAATGAAAAGTTGCTGACACCTGGAAATGCGGCTTATGATCAGGCGCGGCTTATAATCGTGAAATTACTTGAAACTTTTCTGCCCTGAGATTTCATACTTCTTTTAATGTATTGAGCAAGAGAGGATGAATCTGACTTCTGTAAGTCCAGTGGATATGTTGACAAGAATACTTTTCCTGTGACGATGAGAAATACTTGTCAGGTGCCTGAGTTGCTGGCACATTCATGGCTTTGTCACAGATGTATCATGGGGACTCGAGTGTCCCTGTCTGGAAGTGAGCCCTTATAACTGAAGAAACGCCTGTTGGCTGAGGACTTGGCAACAGACCTGCTCAGGGAAACAGCTATCGAGGACACATTGCCATTATCTGCCTCTGTCTTCTCCATCTGTCCCTTGGATGCATGGCCCATTTCAAAGGCTTTGATCTGAGGTTCAGATTCCTGGGAGAGCTCTTAACTTCTCTGTGAGGCTGTATGACTTCTGTGTGTAGCTGCAATATGTGCTTTATCAGGTAGAGTGGCACAGACACAGCATTCCCTGTGATTTGCATCTGTATACTGGAGTTCTCTGGTGTATGAAGAAAAGGGTTCTAAATCCTTGCCTCATCAAAGAGGGTACCTGTAGCCTTGTGTGACCTCCCTGTGGGAGAGAAAGTTTAAACTAAAAGCACCTCTTTCTTGCTCTTTTGCCTTTCACCTGAAAAAAAAAGCTTATTTTTCCTCCATACAAGAAGAAAATATACTTCTTGTTGTTTATGCTTAGGGGAAGCATGTAAATAAAAGCAGGGATAGGACTGAATTAGAACTGATAGATAAAATTGATTGGGTAGATAGATGGATACCAAATTAGCTGTGAAGCCACTGCCAAATAGAATAGAAAATCATTCCCACCTAATAGCCAGCTGGAAGATTTAGCAAGACAAGAAGGAAATAATCAAGATTGCCTAATTGCCAAGTAACCACTCCATCTTTCTTTTACTCTCCTTTGCTTTCCTGATACAATCTGTCTCAGATTACTCTATTAAAATGGAGGAAAACCTCTTTTGATCTGGTCTGCAGATCCACAGCAGTCCAGTCCCGTTCATGCTTCTGTGTTTAAACCCCTGGCCAGCATTATTCTGTTTGTGTAAAGTTCCCTCTAATGCACCATACAGCCACCTCATGAGGTTTTTGTCTAAAGGAAATAGAAGACAACATGCTAACAACTGCTACATGTGCTTTTCCCATCTGGCTTGTCTCTGTTATCAGGCGTGTCGTGTACAAAGCTTGATATGTGAAGGGCTGGTGAAGAGCTCAGTAAATATTGGGAATACATACAGAAGAAGAAGTTCTTCTCTCCGTGAATTGCTGATAATCTCTTCCTAGGGGTGTAAAGGAAGAACTTTAATGAGCTGAAGAGCAGCTTTGTAATTAGTGAAGGCCCCTGGCCACACTGAAAAATAGTATTCAACAGCAGTGTTCTGTCAGAAAACAAAATTTATTTCAGGAATTGCAGTGATGGAAATCTTTTTCTACAGGCCTGGCAAAATGGGTAGAACTTGTCCTGAGTATTATTTCTTAAGGACTTACGGATATGTAAAGCCTATAATACAACTTGTTGGAAAAAGCATCAGTTAAAGAGCTATGTGTGTCAAGAGACACAGGAGACTGCAGATGACTTGTTCAAACCTGGAGTAGGAAAAAATTGCTGGAGGTGACTGTCAGAGTGAGCTTTCAGATTTCAGCTTTCAGACTATATTGATAGTTCCTGATAAGGTCCCTCAGAAGCAGGCTCTCTAGATTCCTACAACATGAATATGTATACTGGGTGAAGCTGATGGATGTCAGACACCCTAATAGGATCTGAGTTCCTTTAAATTTTCTTTAATCTGAGCACTTCTCTTCCTTGCAACCCGTGGGGTGGGGAGAAAGTGCCTATCTGGTGGTCATTCTTCAACAGTTTGAAGAGAGCAACCAGAAGCCAGTCTTGTTTGCCATGTCATGAAGACAACAGTGGCAAAAGGGTAGCAGCTGCATATGGGCATGTCAGCTGCTGTTTCCAACTGCAATGGGATGACAAACTGCCTGCTCTTCCTAAAGAAATCATCTTTGGCTAGTGGCTTTCAGAGGAGGGGATGAGTTTGGAGGTCTTGCTGTCATTGTAAACATTAAATGTTATTTTTTACTAACTTACTGTTTTCTGTGAAGTAGGAAAGAGGGCAAAATGTTATTTAGACTGGTTATTTCTGTTAAATTTTGTTATGCTGCTATGCTTGCTGTTTTCATTTCTTCTGCTAGATTAAAAGGGATAGAAGACTCCCTTGAGAATATCTTGATTGCATTCAGGGCTGAGATTAGCTTTTGTATTTAAGTCTTCCTTCATTATTGAAAACCAAAAAATTGCCTGAATTGACAAAAGGCATGATGTTACTAAATGAGGCAAATAGAAACTTAAAATGGAGATCTCTGTGGTTTAGACCTGAGTGCCTCTGAAAGGCAAGGAGGTAAAGAAAAAGCACTTGACCTTTTCAATGTGGTTGGAGCAAAGATTTTGCTTTAAAAGCTTTCCAGACAGCACTTTTTAAGTCTTGTCAAAACCTGAGTCTTCAGCCACGTGAGGCAGAGTAGTATCTAAGCAGATATTTTGCTGTGGTGGTTGAACTAATGGAGCCTTCAGCACATTTATATGCCAGTTTACCAAACTGCATGAAGATGTTTGAATTCTGTTAAAAATTATAAACCCATCTGCTTCCTACAGCCATTTTGTTAATTAAAGCTAAATGAAGCCTTTAATAATTTCAGTGCTGTCCATTGCACTCATGTAACAGGGGTGTGGCATGGGGCAGAAGGTGATGAAGTTTTGCTAATAGAGAATGCTGGAGTCTTAACTTGGTCTCCTTGAAATGCTGCTACTCAGCACTTGGCCAGATTTGTCAGTGTTTTCCTCTTACCACAATTGTTACTCAGTGCCAAATTTGAAGGGGTTTGTGGCATCATAGTACCTACAATACCAAGTTTTGGTCAAGTTGTGCAATGGGGCTGTGTGCCACTGCCCCACAGTGAGAGCAGGGAGATGAGATGGCTGGAATTTGGCCATGCTCAACTTGGACAGAGCCAGGAGAGAGAAGGGCTGCAGCTACTCACAGGGTGAGTAGACCAGATGAGGGAGGGAGCTGTACATCGTAAAGACAGTCTATGAACTAGGGTCGTATTTCTGACAGGAGGCAGAAAGGCCTATTCTTAAAGTTAGTATCTGTTCTGAGAGCCTGGTTTAATTTTTGACCCTCAGGGACATTGCTTTGAAGGAGAGAAAAGTGCTTTTACAGCAGAATTGCAAGCAAATCCTTTCCCTTCAGTGCCATTTTCTACTTGTTGAGAAAGGGAGAGCAGTTCTGGGGAAAGGAACATTCAAATAATCTTCTAAATCACTTTGGTTATGGATCTCTTTGGTATTGTGTGAAAACCTGGTGTAAATACACCATTAAGAGCAGACCTAGTTGCACAGGCCATACATAGCCAATGTATTCAGATCAAATGGGTATAGTGAAAGCTTTAAATAAGTAGCAGATAAAGGGGGGAAATGCCTATTAAATAAATAAGCACAAACAGAAAGACACGTACAAAGCAAGCAAGGGGAAAATATCTCATGTGACCCTCATGGGAAATAATAACATTACGGCAGGAGACTAGGCAAAGGAATGAAGCTAATAAATGAGAAATATCTAGTATATCAATTCTATGCCCCAGCAGTGAATTGTGCTGTTTTATACTGCAACTAAGGCTCTGGATTTTATTTATTTATTAACATAAAGAATCAAAATAAATATTGAAGATTCAGAAGGGAGGTGTGAACTGAATCTGTTTCTCCCAAACTATACTAACAGAAATGCAAGGAGAAGGGCAAATGATATTTCTATTAAGGCCATTGGATCTGTGGAAGACTTTTCTACTTTACACTTTCTGCCACACAGTTTGACAGTAATATGAGAAAATCCACCTCAGTTTTCCAGGGTGTAGGTCTGAGTGATGTAGTATCAAGGACTAGAAGTTTAGCGGTTTCTGACATCTGTAGGTCAGAATAACATGTTTGTAGGAGATTTTTTGCTGAAAACCCATTTAGGGCTGATACGTTGTTTTAACATGGTCAGGAAACAGTTATTAGTAGCAGTAAAATGTTTCTGGCATCTGATAAGAACACAGAATGAATGCATTTTGCACAATGCAGAGTCAATGAGGACAGCAAAAAAAGTATCAAGAGGATAAAGAAAAATAAAGCAGGGTACTGGGGGGATTTTGTTTTGTGGTTTTTTTGTGGTTTTAAACCTGATAGCTTTCTCAATATTTGTTCTTGTTTTCCTGCTACAGAGCTCATGTCACCCACCATTCATCCACATAAAAACACAAGTATATAAATTACATCCACCTAAATGATGACTGAAGGAAATGGCAGCATTTGCACATCTTAGTGTTTTACAGCTTAGCTTAAATGAAATCCCCAAATTAAGAATGACTATTTAGTTTTTAACTCTCATTTCTTGAGCACATGCATTATAATAAAGCCTTAAAGACAGTATAATAACATATCAATTCTCAAATAACACAATGCTAGGACATTCATATGGTTCTATAAGCTTTGACAAATGTGTGGGATCTTGCAGCTGTTCAGTATTCTGGCTATTTCAGACAAATGAGCTTAATGAAGGTTGCTTTTGATGAAAGTATCTGAACAATGCATCATGGATGAAGGGATATTATAATGGCCATTATAGTCAAAAGTGTGTATATGCTAATACATATGGGGGTTTGCAGATAAATGCAAAATGAGCCCATTACAGACACAGGTAAAGTCTTGCTCCCCTTGCTGTCCATACTGCTGTTGGCCTTTGCTTCCAGCATTCTAGCCCTGTAACTTAGCATTGTTCTTCATACATGTATTCCACTGTAATTTTGCTATTGACAATTAAAATGCATTTGGCTTCCCTGGCTTAGCACAGGATTTTATGGCAGAAGACTGCTGTTCAAGAGGCTGAAAAACTGTATAGGAATGACTGGCCACTTTCTAAGACTTTTTTTGTTGTTGTTTTTCTCTTCCGTTTCTGTTGTCTGTAGCACTTGTTTGGTTTTAAATTTCATGTACCAACTTCTTACCCATATTAAACCAGTCCCTGGTCTTACAGTATTCTTTGTATTAGTAACGATTACCTGTAAAATCTAGGGAGTTTCAGGACTTCCTTCTGTTTTTAGTGATATCACAGCCTCTTCAGGCAAAAATTCTGTGCATTTATACATGTAATTCTTGAGCTATATCTGTCTGACCTAAAATCACGTCTTATAAAGGGGACTTTAAAAGTCTGTTTTCTGACAGATTCTGGAGTCTGTTTCTTTTATCAAGAAAATTGTCTTCCGCTTTTTTGATGAACTGCATTTTGCTTTTGCTGCAATGGATCTTTCAGTGCTAAAGACTTTATTATTCTTAAAGATGTTCAGTAGGACTGGAATTAGTTGAGGTCAGCCAGAACTGGGCATAAACCACTCCTTGCATAATCCTTTAGTATTTGATGCTAAGTCACATCTCCTGTATTACCTTTCCTTTCTTGGAAACAGCAGTCTTTGAATTAAACCAACATACACATTCAGAAAATTGTCATCAAGATAATCAGTTTTTCATGCCATGAGCACAAATTATTTCAGGCTACTTCAAATTTGTCATAGGTTTAGTGGTTGCAATCCATATTACAGAAAGACCATCCCTCTCTCTCACTCCCTCTCCTTCTACCCCCTCAATGTTAGGAGGATCAGAGGGGACAAAAGCAAGGACAAGTATTGGATGAAGTTGTATTGATTTGTTGAAAGTAGCAATAAGGGAAAGGTAAGAGATTTTGGAAAGCTGTGAATGGGCATGACTTGGGCAATATGTATTGAGTAGCAGGGCTGAAACTGTAATCCAGGAATCACAAAGAAACAGAATATTGCTAGAAATTTTAAAAGAAATGGTGTTGAATTGCTTTGATTTGGGCATATCACTATATTCTATGGATATAGAAACTACAGTTTATTGATACAGTTTGATAACAAGTTACATGTAAGCCTCAAATTAGTTTGTGCTTCAGTACAAAAACGTTGGCAAGACGCCACAAACCATATATGTTTAATACAGCTCTCTGCATCTGTTACTCTAGCAAATAGCTGGTGAAATTCTACAGTAATAAAATTCTATTCAGAAGTTTAAAATTTTCAAGGGAAAAATAAGGAAATCTGAATCTTTTGTTTAAAATATAATGCACAGCACAGGCAAAATTATTGCAATACATGCTTTAAAGAGAAGATCTTAAAATCTGTTAATTGTTACAAGCAAGCCTACCTGAGGGGAAAAAAAATAAGCACGCTGTCAAATATGAAACAGAAACAGAAGGGGAAGCTTACATATATGAAGTTTTAGGAAAATAAATTTCAGCTAAATTTGAGAAATCATTTATGGATCCCCATTTCTGATCTCTGCACAGAGGCTATGAGAAACATTACAATCCTGTTGCAGATGGAGTAAACAGAATTGCTTACAATTACAAACTAGATCAGTGGCAGAGCCAAGAGAAGGAGCCAGATTCTCTCTTTCTTCTTCAGTTTGAATCCTATGTCCAATTTAGTGAAATTATGACTCTAAAGTTATATTAAATTAGTTGTGTATTCCCTCTCTCCCCTGACCTGTATGAACATAATAGTCCAGACCCTCAGCTGCTAAAATCACTGCAGCTCCATCTGTCCCATTAATGCATGTATACATGCCAGTGGACAAGATTGCAAGTTGTTACCTACTCCCTGCCTAACAAACCTGGCAAAAAAACAAGAGTAATAAGCACATAAAACTGTCATTTAAAAAACTGCCAACTTAGATCTCAGATTTCTCCCTCTGCACCATGATGGTGCGGATAATACACAGTCAAAAAATCCCCCACCTAATACTCTGACAATAAAGGAATATTCTTCCAGAATTCTGCAAGCCTACTAAACAATTGCATATGTATAAATAATAAGATTCTTCTTTATTTTTGAGGTGAGAGAGAGAGAAGGAGAGAAATTAGCTGGGCTTTATGCAGGTAACAAGTTTGTAATCTCAGGTCTCTATAACTTTAATAATGGAATTAATGACAGGCTGAGCATAGCACATCAACCTGATCTCTCATGTGAAACCAACAGAATGTCACAGCAAAAGGCTGGTCAGCAGGGATGCTCGATGAAACCTACTTTTAAATTTTTTTTTTTAAATTTGGTGTGGGAAAGCAGAGATATACTTTCTCTAGCTGTAGTGCCTGGGATTTGGCAATATTCAGAAGTGTTTTGCCATGTGGGAAATTAAAATTTGCATGTACAAAATTGCTTATTTAAAAACAACGAACAGCAACAAAACCCATATTAGTTCAATTAATGGGTCAGTGCAAGTAAGCCAAAATAGAATTTTTATTTACTAAGAAGCAAGGGACTGGAAAAAGATACATCTACGTAGAGGGTATTTCTAATTAACCAACGTGGGCAAAGGCACATGTGGGCAAAGGCACTAGTTCCACTTAATCGTGAAGTAACAAAATAGAAAATAGTCCTTTTCCTCTCAGGAATATTCTTTGGCAAGTGAGTTGGGATGGAGAAAGAATCTCATGGAATTTCAAGAATATGTTCTGCTCTCTTTTTTTTTCCACGCCTCCCTTTCACACTCTTTGTAATAAAATCTGCCTCAGCCTATAAGCAGGTATTTATCTTTAGAGGTTTTTTTAGGACTGGCTTAGCTGTTTGTGGTGAGCAGATGGGGATTTAAAGTTACATTCTGTTTCAATTGTATTTCAGTGAAATTAATTGCAATAATGATCCACTTTATTGATATAACTCCTGTTTCCAGAAGTATCCTACTGTAAGAGCATTGGCATCTAAGGAATGTTTCAGTCATGTATCTAACTACAGGATTAAAGCTAAAGATGGTCCTTGACTAAATTCTTGGATTCAGGCAGCACGACACTTAAGAACTCAAGCAGAACTTCATCTCTTACTCTTGGGTCTTTAATTGCTGCCAAACCAGCAGAATTATCATGCGGTTATTTTGGATTCAGGCCTCTCATTCTTCTAAATGTTCTTGTATTTTATGGTCCTTTTGTAGGACTCTCTCATCTGATGTAGTCCCCACACCCTTCTCCATGTTGCACACACTTTCTTGTCTTTCTACACATCAAGAGAATGGAAATCTATTTCAGTTCCTGTAAGGCAGGTAATTATTTTGATGGCAGATATCAGAAAGGCTCTGAGACTAATGTGGCTGCCTCCCAAGCAGCAAAAGGACTGAAGTTCCAGCAAGACCTGTGTTTTATATCCTGCCTTAAAACCAAACAAAGAGAACTGCTTTTTAATTCACCACTTTTATCTCTCTGGGCTTAGTGAATTCTAGTGCTCGTAAAAAGTGAGAGACAGCTCGACAGTTACTGCAGACTAAAGGCAAGAACAGTGCAGGTTCCACGCTTACTGAGCTCTGCTAAACACACTGCGACACCCACCCTGTGGCACATCCTACTCCAACAATTCTGCCTCCCCCACTTCCCCTCACCGTTTCTTCCTTGGCTTTTCTGTTGTGATTTCAACATTCCTTTTAATATTGTAGGCTTGTATGCCCCCTGATTAGGGACTGAAATTTATGCTGAGCAACACAGCAGGTTTTGTGAAGGGTCTAGGGCAAAACCTTTTGAATTCATTGTTACTTTTGATAGAAATTGGACAAGGAACTTCAGTTTCCAGATGAGATAATGATTTGCCAGCTAATCCCTTATGGTCTTTTCTAGTTTAGTGTCTTCCTTGGGAGGTGCCCTGAACATTTAGGAATGTATTACAGTAATTTCACAACCATAAGGCGCACTGGATTATAAGGCGCACCTCCGGGAGTCGGCAAATTTCGCAACTCTGTACATTATATAAGGCGCACTTTTTTTTTGCGGCAAAGATCCGTGCCGCGCACAACAAAGTAACTAATTAGTAACAGAATGCCACAATTGTGGAGTTTACTGGCAGGTGCTCAATTTGCAAACATTTTTTCACAGATTGATGTAGCCTTTAAACGCAGTCCCAAGTGTCCTCCCCATGCGAGGGGCTCGGCACTCCCGCCTGCCCCAGCATCAGCTTTGGGGCCACGGCGGTGGCAGGTGGCGCTTTTGGGGCCGCCACAGCGGTGGCGCTTTCAGGGCCGGGGCAGTGCTTTCAGGGCCATGGCGGCACTTTGGGACCACAGCGGCGGCCGGCGGCGCTTTTGGGGCTGCGGCCCTGCCACGGTGGCGCATCGGGTCCACAGCGGCAACCAGTGGCACTTTCAGGGCCACGGCGGTGACGGCGGCGCTTCGGGGCCACCGTGCCGGTGGTGCTTTTGGGGCCACTACAGCTGGCAGCAGCCGGCGGTGCTTCAGGGCCACCGCCGTGGCTCACGGCTTCTGCAGCAGCTCGCTCCCTCCCTCCCCATGCTGCCCTAGCACTCTGGCAGCCCCCTGGCACTCTGGGAGCCCTGCGCTGCCCCCACGCTCCAGGTGCCCCGATGCTGGCGGGTTCACCCTGCGCCGCCGCTGCCCCGTCCCGCCCCACTGCTGCCCCGATGTCGCTGGCTGTCCCCCCCAGCCCATGCTATGCCGCCAAGCTTTTTCCTCCATGCCCAGGTTTCTCCACCACCGCCAGCTTTCCCCCCGCACTGGTGCTGCCCCAATACTGCCAGGCTCGCCCCAGCCCAATGCCGCCACCAGGCGGGCTCTACTCGACTCGGGACTGTTTTGGGCTCGCACTTCTGTGTTGGAAAATTTCACAACTTTGTACATTGTATAAGGCGCACTTCTGGGTTGAGGGGGAAATTTTAGTCAAAAGGGTGTGCCTTATGATCATGAAATTACTGTACTGTAATTTTTACAGCATTCTATTGTGAATTGGAAATCATAGGTGTGGGCCTCTCTGACCTGTTAACTTTATAATAAGTGAGAGTGTGTTATCCAAATGAGAGAATATTTTCTTCAGCAGATATTTTTCCATGCTTTGCTTTCCTTCCTAAAAACACAATGAAACTCTAAAGGCTTGGAAAGGTCAAATGTTTTACTGAGCTTTGTTCAAGAAGGAGGAAGAGATCTATCATGAGAGACTGTACAGAGACCCCCAGAAATGTCAAATAAGCAGATTATCTGATTACCAGAATTGGGCAGCTGGTCCCAGATGACAGCAGCCCCAAAACTACTTACCACTGTTTCATCACTTAGCTTCAGGACTCCTTCAACTCTTAAAGTTAGACATAAAAACCCAAACCAAACTATATTTTTTCAGATCAAAGAGAATTTTAGGCAGACAATGAAATCCTGTCCCTATATAGCCATTGGCTTCAAGGGGGCTTGAATTTCACCTGAGAGCCTTTTTCGTCCCATTCCATAATGTGAAGTGTCATATTTTGAAAAGCAGGAGAGAAAAGATCATTGCTCGTTAAGGTGCAGGCACAGACTATTGAGGAGTTCTACATCTCATCTGCAGAGTAGATGTGACAGCCACAGATTGTAAACCATGTGGTATAGACTTGTTTACAATAATGGTAGTGGGAAGTATGTCCAAGTGTAGGACTGTAATATGGATCTTCGATATGAGAAAGTAGAAGAATTTAATAAAACCTACCTCTAACAGGATTTTCCATGCCATGAATCTCCAAACATTTTGTACAGGAGGTAAGCATCATTATCCCCATTAATGGGATTTTCAGATTTTTCCTGCAGACATTTCTGGTTGGGTAAAGCGAGGTTGGTTGTGAGAGAAAGAGGTGCTATTAATGATTCTCTCATGCTTCATGGAGACCTAACTGCCTGATGCTGTAGGCCAAAGTTACAACGTGGGTGGGTATGACACTTGCCTTGCCTTGGCATATGTGTAATAAAAACCAAGGACGGACAAATCACTGTGATAGTTTCCTGCAGTTCCAATAGGTTACTCACAGGGGTCAAGAGTTTCTATATGCCCCTCCTTTGTCTATGAGTTTATGATGACAGTTTGGAGTAATTGAAATAATGGCAGAACAGCAGATTTAATCCTTTCATATCTTGCCTTGGACCTGTCTTGTTACTTCACTGTGCTGGGGTAGGTTTGTATGGTACAGTGCAAGAGATCCCATTAGCTGAGAGCTGCAGCCCACTGGTTTGTCTATGTTGTGCTGAGTTTCAGATCTCTGTGCTGGGGACCTGTGTGGTTGTAGACCTCTGTGTGGGTGCTTTGTACATTGTGATGAGCATGCTTTGCATGTAAAGGAATTTTTGGTTTTTTGTTTGTTTTTTTTTTCAGGAGTGTTTCAGTGGCGCTAACCCAAAGAATTCTTCCAATTTACTGCCTGGACAGTCACTTAAAAGAAAGTCTTTTCCTCTTCCTGCCAAATATTTCTTCATTCATTTTCCATGCTCTGTTGATAGTCTGTTGATACTTTGTAAATAAGATTGGCTGGCTCTAAGTGGTTGAAATTTTGCTTATTCCTCTGACTTCTCTAAAATTCACAGGGTGAATATATAAGCCTGGTCCATTTCTCTTGCTATACATGCAAGAGATGTGGATATGATGATGCATTTTTATATATCAGGCTTTCCTAGACTGAGTTGACCCTTCTTAAACATTTCAAAGACCACTGCTGTATCAAGAAGTCCTTTTTAAATGCTTTTTTTCCCCACTCTCAACCTTTCATTCTCTCAACATTGGGGGGGAAAAAAACATTGATATGCTGTGTCTGTAAAATTCCAGTTAAACTGTTCTTAAAACAGTAACAAAACTGTTGTTTTGTCCCTTTGGTTGCCACAACTGTACTAACCAAGATCCAGAACAGCTGCTTGGTGATTTTTAGCTGAAATCTGGTTGTTCCTCTTGTGTATTTTTACAGTAGCTATTAGAGAATATTAATAAGATATATAGAAATTATTTCAAAATAGGTTGTCTCCTGTTCTCAGCCTTCTTTGATACTGTATAACTCATTTCACTCTTGCACATCAAGTTAGAATTCTGGAAATTTCTCAGTGCTACTAAAATGGGTTGTCCTCCTAAACACCTAATACACTGATGTTCTGATGTACACAAATTTCTTGTGAATGTGAATTGGTTGTTCATATTCTTTGCTTGAGATGAAAAGAAGCCTCCTTTTAAACCCATTGCTATTCCTGCAATCAATAAAAAGGCAAGGGACAGAGGCAGAAGATGTGGGCAGGGAAGACAAAATCCTTCTACACAGTTGGCATCAAATGGCAGCCACTGGCAATGAGTGCAGAGCCTGCCTCAGAAGGACCTCGTATTCCTCTGGAGCCTACTGCCTCTTATGCCCTCAAGAAGTAGTTAGCGGTCAATATTTGCTTTGTATTTTTAAGCAAATGTCCTTGGAGTTTGGTGATTCATCTTCCCCTGGCTGAGAGCCATGAACATAGCAAAGAACTGTCACTGTTCATCACCTTCTAGCTGGTGTCCCTGAGGATCCACTACTGGCCCTGGTGACTGTCTAGTTTGCTATCATGTGAAAATCCCTGCTTTCACCAGCCCTGGTTTGCCTGCGGCATCCCCAAAGAGCCGTCTCTGCACCTCCCCAGTGCAACAGAATTCTTCATGGGAGAATCTTGGTAGCTCCTGGCTCCAAGAAAACTCTGCTCCCTGTAGACTGCTGATGGTGGGTTTTTCCTTTACTGAACAGAAAGGATAAAGGAAAAATACACTGAAGAAACCTCTAAGAAGAATAAGAACAATGAGAAAGAAGAGAAGAAATCCTACCCAAAGCTACCTTCCACTTAGTGGGAAAGAAGAGAGGAAGCCTAAAGCTGCAGCACAAATACTGATTGTGTCTGTCAAGGATTTGCTGCTGTTGCTAAGTTACTGGTCTCTTTGGAAAACCCTTGAAGTATGGGGTACATTAGGAGCTCATTAGGGTCCCAGAGACTTATGCTAAATGTACAATATGTCTCCATGGTAAACACACTTCAAAAATAACAACAGAAACTTCCTGCCCAAAGTTTAGGTGCTTTTATTTCTCTGCTCCTTGTTGGTCCTGCATGATTCCATTTGTTCTTTTATGACAGCTGAGTTGTTTGACCGGATGGAGAGGTTACTTGGAATAGATGGAGATGAGATCTCCTGCCCTTTGTAAAGTTTCTGTCTTTTCATGAAACTTACCCTTCAGGGGAACACAGGGAAGGACAAATGCAGAAGCATCTCTAATCTGTTCAGAGTACTGGTTTAAATGATGCTCCAGGGACTCTGCATCAAGTCTGTGGCATGAATAAGTCTGAAACTTAGAGATCTGAGGGTGCAAGCTCCACTGCAGCATGTCAAGGAGGGCACTAAGGCCCATTTAACACTGAGTGTCAGAGGCACAGAGTAGAATCCACAGCCCAGAGCTGGCTGCCTAGGTGTGACGGAGGAACCCCAGCATGCTGACAGATGGTGGGAGGACAGATGAGTTGTCCTCAGGGGGAATCTAGGCAGCATGCCTGCATCCAGAGATATCACACATGATCTCTACAGGGAGTTAGTAACGTGTCTGGGCTTAACAGAAAATATGTATATCTGCTGTTTTACATAATATTTAATGAATGATATATTAGTAGCCCCAACAGAATTTTAGTTTTATTTAATGTAATTTATAAATTAAATACTCCAGACTGGGTGGAGATAATTAACCAGCAGCCTCACTAGGAACTGTGGGTCTTAGGAACAGACAGCAGCTCTATTTATATGGATCAAGTGTTATTTAGCTAACTAGTCAGAAGTTAAGGAGGAATACTCTTTCATGTTGCAGTTTTAGCCATTTTCATAACTCATCGACCTGGCATCTATGTTTGAGTTCACAGCAAACCTCAGCATGTTGGTTTTGGGAAAAGTTTGAGGGGAGGTGGGGAGCGAAAGAGCTTTGTTTGCCTAGAACAGATGCACAAAAAATCAGACACATTAAATGAATACTAAGTTTATCTGGTAGAAGAAGGACAGTGAGTAGAGTAAAACAAAGTGAGCAGCCTCCATGGAGGCGGTGAGTCAGAATCCACATGCAGCCAGTCCTCAAAGAATAGCACGTCACAATATCTTTAATGATCTTGGGGACAGAGAGTGATTTCCACCACTGCAAAGGAGCAAACTGATGGTTTTTTGCAAGGGAATTTCCTCTGCAAAACTCAAATGTCTGTGAATGAATGTTCCACCCTGATCCTGCATAAGCCTGAAGCCCCATGCAGTTTTTACTGTGTGTTGTATAAGTGGAAGTTAAAAAGCCCAAGGTGTCATTAATCCACAAGAATGCATGGAGGATCTGCCTTGGTTGACAACAAGGATAAGAGGGTCTTAAAACCCACTCCTATCTTACAGCTTGGCAGGTGTTTTCCCCTGTTGTAGTGTTACACTTTCCTGAAGTAAAATGTCTTTTCTTTAAATGTCCTTTCTCTGCAGGGCCTTTGAAGTGGCAGGGGCAGTTTCCATTTGTGTAGTGATTAAAGCAAATGCTCAGGAATCTTTTTGTCCTATGCTTGTGTCTTTTCATTCTGCTAAACAGAAGAGAGCCAGGGGTCATGCCACATGGCAGAGTCAAACTTTCATCCACACTACTTAGGTGTCAGGTTAGCTCCCATTGTGGGAAGTTGGGTTTCGAAGGTGCAAGTTGGATGGTGCAGAACTTGGGGAGGAGTAAACTGTTAAATACTGTGGGTAGGAAGGGCCCAGAGCTTGATTTCATTATTTGCTCAGGTTTTCTTTAGAAATAGGAGGCATGGTTTTGGTCCATTTTTTATCCCTACATTGAAGGGCTAAAGTGAGCATCTCTGGGAATATTTTGTGCTCCTGGACCAGGGAAGAACAGCACCTGACCTTCCTGTTTTCACTTAGTATGGGTATTTGAAGACATAGAAGCCCAGAGTAAATATGACCATTTTTGTTAAGTGGAGCAGACACAAACAACACTTACATCACCTTCATACTGAGCCTGCTTAATTCCCTGCAGAGGCCAAGAGTGCTCTTACCCTACCTGCAGAGAGAAAAAAAAAAAAAAAAAAAAAAAAAAAAAAAAAAAAAAAAAAGAGTATTTATTTTCTGTATTTCTTTCTGAAACCCACTCCTTTTCTTGTTATAGTGCAAAGAAAACTTCCCAAGCATGAACTAAGCCAACTCAACATAATATCTGTCCTAGCCAGTTTCACTGAGGGAGAACTGATACACCTCCAGTCAGTTGGAGTGATATTAACCCTGAAGCCTAATTACTTGATTTTGATGTCAATACTCTTTACTGCTTCCCTGCTCTTCATGCCAGCAAAAAGCATGAACGGTCAAGACTTGTCCATAACTCCTGGCTATTGTAGCTTGCAGCAAGCAAATGGATATTGTGGAGGCTTTCTGACATGGAGTAGTTTGAATCTCTGACCTTCAATTTTCAAGTTGTGTTCAAGAGCACGTCATTGTTACATGGCCCAGAATATTTAACCATATTCTGCTGAAAGTCTGCCTTTCCCATGGATCCTCGGTGATGCAGGCCTACGCTCCATAAGAAAATCTTTTTCATGTCAAAGAAACAAGAGCTGCAGAAAATAACTGGAATATAATGCTTCTATAAATAACACATGGAATACAGTAGTAGTTGCAGTATTAATTATATGAATAACGAGGTTATAATATTCAACTGGCATCCTTAAAAGTGCCCCTAAATCTGCTGCAGCACTTCCCATGTGCTGCAGTGAAGGTTGCTTTTAAATTGGAGCCCTTCACAGAGTTTCTGTCTCATTTGCTACATGGAACACTAGGCTCTGGCTCCCCTGCTTTGCTTATGGGTTTGGGGAGACTGATTAGGTGGTATTTGAAAAGCCCTTGATAAGTATTATTGATAAGATAAGTATTCACCTTGATAGGGGGTGATAAAGGGGCCTGAAATAGCTGTGGACGAGAACACAGCCTCCCTGGCTACTGATAAACCCTGCCTACTTGATGTGGTTTCATCAGCATCATCACAAGGTGTCTGTTCAGCTACATTCCCTTAAAAAGCTGCAACCCCCATTGTGTTGTGCCTTAAAAGCCAGGATAGCTTTCTTTTCATGTTTATGTATGCTCCCGTCATTGGCAGTGACAGCAGCAGCTTTGAGCGCTTTGGCTGTAGTTGGGGCTATAAGAGTGGCTCACTTTGACGAGCATCAAATTCTCCGGGAATTGAAGCCGGCAGCCTCCTGGGCGAGCCGCAGCCCTGAGCTGGTGAATGGCTGCTGCCACCTAGCAGCTGTGCCGGGCTCCTGCCTCCCCGGGACAGCCTCTCACTACAGTGCCAGCTCTCCTACCTGGAAGCAAGTTTGTTGACTATTAATTAGTTTCACAGGTGAAAGGCTTTTCTTTTTCCGTTTACATCATCATCACAGCATGTCAGGCTAAACACTTTGAGTGGTCCTTGCTGAAAACAGCAGTGCAGAGCTAGGAAGCTGTGTGTGCATCTGTGAAACCTGGCATCTGCATGTGTTTCTGTGGACGTGTGCTTGTGTGTGAGTTTGTGTCCACCCGACCTTTTCAGGAATGAGAGGAACTTTTCAGGGGCTGATCCCTGTATCTGCCAAGTCTGATAGGCCAGAGTTCAGAAGAGAGAGAGAGAGATGATTTCTGGATTTGAAGAGGTAACACAGGATCACAGAAAATTCTGAGGGGAAATAGCTGTGCTACTAGTTTGACCTTTATAAGAGTAATGCAGTCTCTGAAGATCAGACTATCTGATGCAGAGTGGACACTTGACCTTCGAGCCAGGGACTGAGAGATGGTGGTGGTGCAGGTGGAAAACATTTAACTGTTCTTCAGAAAACTGAATGATTTCTACAAGGGTCCAGTTCTTATTGCACTAAACATGTCTCAAAAATATGGTCTCTCCTGTTAAATGCTATGGCCGGTGGTAGAGGAGACAAGCGTTAAAGGGCTCGAAGCTGTTCACTAAAGTATTTGAAGTGTCTGGGAGTAGAATTAGAAACTGAAATTGAGGAGTTACCAGTTCATCTGAAAGGCAGAGCCTCTCACATTAAAATTTGCATGTGTACTGACATATGTCTAGGATGGCAGGAACAGTGCATCACCCCAACTTGTCTTTCTTCCTAGTCTGATGGTCTTAAATGCCATTTTAATTCTGAAATGGTTTGTTCCGTGGAAGGAGAGAGGGCCTGAGGAGATTCATGTCCTGTCTGCCTCTTGCAGTCGTGATAGATGTGAAGCACTCACCCCATGCTGCCCAAATTCCAAGTGGTGGAACAGCAATGCCACACACTTCCAAGTAGGTGCCTGTACCAATGCACTTGCTTAGCGTCACTGGCACATTGTTCACAGCAATATATCATACATTTTCACCTCTGTCATCACTGACATTTTGCTTTGCTTTTGGCTGGCTCTGAGTAGGAAGTAGAGTGAATAAACAGTGTTTTACATCCTTCCCACCAGACCTTCTCCTTCTGCTTGTGTTTGCTTGCTGGTCCGTCTGTACCCTATGGATGTAAGCCTTTGCTTCTGTTCTGTCTGTCCTTGTGGGTGATCGTGCAGTCATCCACCTGCACCCTCTGTGTCTGTAGCAACTCCTTCTGCTTCCTTCACTGCATACTCCACCCCCAGAAACCTCCCCTTCTGCTTCTCACTCTTGTGCCACATATTCATAGCCCTGGTCTTTGCCTCACCTTCCGACACCTACCCTACAGCCCCTGCATTTCTTCTGCTCTTACCTCACCACATCTGTCACTTCTCACATTTTCTCTCCTGTCTGAGTCAGTAGGACAGAGAGACACTCCTGCCTATCCTGCTATGCAGCAGGGTAACCGGGGAAGATTGCTGCAGCTGTCGACAGTGAGACACGGAAAGGGAAAACCTCAGCAGCAGCAGGAAAAGGAAAGGCTATTCTGTGCTTCTGCTCCATCCTGATTGCTCTCCTGCCCTTTGCTGCATCACACAGGGTGGGTGGGCAAACTATGCAGCTGCAAAGTTCAGGCTCCTACAAGAGGATTTCTCTACTGCTTTCATACCAAGAGTCTGTGCAAGGGGGATTTTGGTTGCACTTGTACTGATGCTGACCAGCTGAATGACAACCATGAAGTCTGTACGTGGTGATCACAAAACTATAATAGAAAAATCTCTTAGTCCACAAGGCACCTCGATTTGGGGTCTATAACTGCTAGGTCGTACCTTTGTATGCCCACAAATTGTTCAAGCAATAACATGTTTACACTTGAATTTTTATTTCTTGGAGTGCATATCAGTTTGGGGAGAGGAATTCTCCTAGGAAATGAGGGGAGAATGGTATAAGAAATTGCTTGTCTGTATCAAACTAATGGCCCATCCAGTCCAGTATTCTGTCCTAATCCCTGCCAGTGCTGGATGCTTTAGATAGGCTTGTAACAGCCCCCTGGTGTAGCCCATTTTACAATGCTAAATAATAGGGAGACATTGCTTTCTGACCCCAACTTGCCATCATTTTATACCCTGCAGTGGGAAGGTAATAACCCATATGGTTTTTATTTTAGCAAGCCTAGCTGCAGATGCTATTCTTGTAAGGTCTAATCCTTTTCTGAATCTTGCTAATCTGTTTTCCTCTATAATATCCTCTGGCAACAAGTTTCACAGGTTAATTATACATTGATTGCACAGTCTTTCCAATCATAGACATAGTTCTGTTGTACCTCATCTTATCCATGCGTTTTTAAGTCTCTTTCAGCAACCAGAAGTGCCTGCGAATTTATTTCTGCAGGAAAATAATGAAACCAACTTACTTTATACTGAATTCTGCATGCATAGGCCTGGAGTTACTGATATTATCTCATTTTCCTTTGAATTCAGAGCATGTTTCTCTCAAAGTAATCTATCCAGTATAGCTATAAAGAACCTTTCCCTGGGGTTCTGCCCTACAGCTCCTGCCTCTAAAACTCCTGCTCCCAAGCTGTCTATAGCATACTCATTCTCAAGTCCGTGGTATGTCATCTAGACAGCCTACAGCCAAATCATGCCATTGTGTGCTTGTATCCCTGATGTCTTGCTTCCTGTTCTTCACAACTCACCTTTGATGAGACCTAGACAAATTAGAGAGATAAGCAACTACCCACCATGTGAATTTCAACAAGGGAAAGGGCCAGGTTCTTCACCTGAAGTGGGGCAACCCTGGTTCTGTGTACAGGCCGGGGAATGAGAGGCTGGAGAGAAACCCTGTGGAAAGGGACCTAGGGGTCCTGGTCAATGGAAAGTTGAACCTGAGTCAGAAGTGCTCTGGATCCAGGAGGGGCAACCCTGTGCATCACAGCTGGACAATGGAGTGGATTGTCCTGCTCTGCTCTGTGCTGGGGTGGCCTCATCTCAAGTGCTGAGGGCAGTTCTGAATGCCACCGTATAAAAAAGACATTAGGCTATTAGAAAGTGTCCAAAAGATGGTCACAAGGATGGTGAAGGTTCTGGGGGGGAAGCCTTGTGAGGAGTGGCTGAGGTCACTTTGTCTGTTCAGCCTGGACAAGAGGCAGCTGAGGGGAGACCTCATTGCAGTTGCAATTCCATCTGTAGTGGGGAGAAGAGTAGAGACAGGTACGATCTCTTCATTCTCATGACCAGTGACAGGACTCAAGGACATGCCATGAAGCTGAGTCAGGGGAGGTTTAGGTTGGATATTGGAAAAGAGTTTTTCACCCAGAGAGTGGTTAGGCACTGGAACAGGCTCCCCAGGAAAGTGGTCACAGTACCAAGCCTGACAGAGTTCAAGAAGCACTTGGACAACACTCTCAGACACGTGGTGTGACTCTTGAAATGCTGATAGGTCTCTTCCAACTCAGTGCACTCTATAATTCTATAGTACTAGGACCTTTTGCACTCTTGTGGGACAAACAGCTGCCACCAACCAGCCGCATTCCCTTGTGGTACCATTGTCCTTCAAAGAATGCTGGTGACTGCTCCAAAGAGAATAAGTACAGTAATTTCACAACTGTAAGGCGCACCCTTTTGACTAAAATTTTCCCCCAAACCTGGAAGTGCACCTTATAGTCCGGTGCACCTTATCTGATGGTCAAAGTTCAGAAAATTTGCCTAGCCGGAAGTGAGAGCTGTGAGCCGCGGGGGGAGCTGTCAGGGCCACGGCTGCCAGGTGGAGGTGGGACGGAGCCCCAGCAGTCATGTCCCAATCCCGTAGAGAGGGGGAGGAGTCCTGTCAGGCTTGCCCCGACCCCGGGGAGGGGGGGAAGAGTCCCAGCAGGCTTGCCCTGGCCCCATGGAGGCGGCACAGAGCAGCAGCAGGCATGCCCCAGCCCCGTGGAGATGGGGCGGAGCCCCGGCAGGCATGTTCCAGCCCTGTGGAGGGGGGGAGGAGTCCCAGAAGGCTTGTCCTGACCCCAGGGAGGGGGCACGGAGGGGCAGTGGCCACAGCCCCGCCCCGGAGAGGCGGGGAGGAG
>PYHW01009617.1:1797517-1826507 GCA_013186435.1 Turdus rufiventris
ACACACATACCTTTTTTACTATTATTATGAGCTTTTAATTCATCCCAGAGAAGCCCCTCCTAAATGTCAGCTATCTTACCCATTCCCAGCCTCTCTTCATGGTCTAGAAAGGAATAGCACACACCTAACAAGAGGTAAATTAAACACACTGGTAACAAAGATGAAGATACAGAGAGCAATCCCTGAGCTCTTGAAGCCTTCCTTAATACAAGGTGGAAAGGCAATTTTTCCATACCTAACAAAGGCATCTCCCCTGTAACACATGGAAGCAGACACATGAGGAAGTGCCTGCAGCAAGAAAACTCAGCGTCTGTGTGTAAGCAGGAAAAAGTAGGACTGAATGGGTGTATGTTCACTATTTTTAGTTGCATCTTGAAGTGTCTGTTGAAGTCCTTCCCTTCAGATTTCTTCCTGAAATATTAATATCTTTTCTGCAGAAATTTCCCTTCCTTTCTATTCTGTGTCCAGAAATCCAAGCAGGTTAATAAAGCCTAACTACCATTATAAAATAGTTTTGAAGTTTGAAACGAAATATAGCATTGCATTGAGAGATACAAAGTGAGTTGGAAGCAGGAAGATTAGCAGCAGTAAAGTTTGAGCTAGTCCTTCCAGCTTCCATTTTTTCTCTGCCTCTTTCAAGGTCGAATGGACACCAGCCTCATCTCCACAACTCCAGCTCGGTCACACTGTTACATGATGGCTTTAGAGTGTATTGGAGTGATGCAAGTGAAGTGCTTGTGATCCTGGGATGGGAGGGGCAGAAGCTGCTTTTCTAAGCTTGTTGACAGAGACACCAAGGCATTCACACTTCTCTTTTCCCTCTGGTAATGAACTCCTGCAGAGAATGTACCAAGTGTAATGTCTTTCTTTAATCCATCTGTGCAGGAAGGGTTTTATGAAGCCCTCCCTGCATCTGGGAAACAGGGAATTTAAAAGCTTCTTCCCAGAAATATAACCCCTCAGAAATAACACTGGCATTGCAAAAGAAGGTGGCCACCTGGTTCTCTGGCTGCCTGCTGTCAGGCAGCAAGGCCTAATGAACCTCTCAGGGGGAACATCCGCAGAGGGAGGATGATGAGTCTAATAGGCGCTTTGGTCCCTGGGGTTGAGAAACATAAACAGCAGTAGGGATGCTGCTTGGGAGGGGGAGAAATGAAAGGCTGATGAGCCTTCTCACCATCCTCCCTCTCAACATTAAGCTTCTCACATATGGTAGTTGGTAGTGTATCAAAGTGGGGACACAAGGTTGGTATAGTGAGACTCGTGCCTTCGTTTTGGAACAGAACTACTTTTCTTTCCTGCTTACCCTGTTCCAGGGGTTGCCCATCATGTGGGCTCTGATCTGCTGCTCAGCAGGTTTGTCATCAGCTTAAAAGGCACCTCAGTACTGAGAGTCTGAGAAAGCTGTCCAGAGAACCAGAGATTGTACGTGTTCTGTGTAGTTTGAGGTAAAGGCTGCCTCTCTCACATGATTTTGGCTAAGGCCATTATCAACTTCCTGCCTTGTAAACCAGAGAGAGGAAAGGGACCCATCATAGCACCCAGCTGAGGTTTGGCATATCACTCTCACACCTGGACATGGGTTAGTTACACCACTACTCAGTTGTGGATTGATACTGTCTCCAAACTCAATCCACCAGTTCAGAATTATAGAGAAAGACTAAGAACTGTACATAATGTCACATTTAATCAGGCTTTCTCCTTCTGTCACTGTCTGTATAAGATCCGTAATGGAAATACCTAATTTCATGATTACTAGAGGTCTACCATTTTCTGGCAAGATTATTTGCTATGTTCTAGCCTGGTACTGCTAAACTACAGTATTTTGAGACTTAGAAAAGAAACTATTGCTTGCATTATGTTTTGTCACATTCTGTAAAAAGGGGTGATGGTGGTTTATAATCTGTAATGAGTGTGATCAGTCCTTTTTATACCAACACAGTGTTACCAAGAGTGCTTGAATAGCATGATGATGGATATTGCACAGGCAACTAGAGAACAGCATAAATACTATGATCCAGGTAAATATCCTGACTTCAAAACATGGTTGTCTAATGTGCAGAATCTGCCACTATCAGGCTAAAAATTGCTTCAAGGATTTCAGAAACTAGGTCAAAACGGGGGAAAAATTCCATTTCTTGGTATAATTGCACTGCCATATGGAATTTGTGAGATACATTGCTTTTTTGCTAGTGGGAAGATTGGTGGACAAAGTTTGCAATAGAGTTTCAGCCCCAAAAGCAACTGAAATGCTAGGAAAGCTAAACTTGGGCAGAAGGCCTTCAGGATCTTTTGAGTAGTCTTCTTCTGTCAAAAATACTTTTAACTTTCTGCACAGTTTCCTGGGGAAGAGAGAGTTCATCTTCCTCTAAATCTCTCTTTGAACAGTCTCCCTCTTGCCCTTCAAGCACCTGCAGAAAAATTTTAATGTAAGGGCGGATGGGAAATAGTGCTTTGCAGCTGATTTTCTGTCACCTTACCAAGCTCCTGTGCCCCTTCTTGTCCTGCGTTCCCCTCTGTGATGGAAAACTTTTGCTGGAGAATTTTTTGTGACGTCTGTCTAAAAAAATTAAATTCATGATGTAAAGGAAAAACAATAATTGTGTACTTTTAGTGGTCTCACTGTTCATCCCACACTTCGGTAAGATGAAAATAATCAACTCAGTATACAAGTCAGCTTTATAGGCAGAATTTCTTCCTTTACAAAGTGCCAAAGTCTCTTGTTTGTTAACAAGGCTCCTTCATGCTTCCCATTAATCCCAAGGTTGAACAGAGCATACTGCAAACAGCTTTCTTCCCCCAGAACAAATAGGAAACCAATATGAAACACCCTTTATCTTTAAAGAGCCAAATCTTCAGTTTCCATTACCCATTCCAAAGCTAAGGGTTTTTGAGCATTTCAGCTGAACTGGAAGTTGCTGCAGTCTGAGAAATCCTCTTGAGATTACCATGACCTTTTGGGTTTGGGATGTTTTAAGAGACGACATGATCAGTCTTGCAAACAGCAGGTCCCTTCTCTGTTCTTTAGCTCATTTTGTTTGGAAAGTGAACCCTTTGCTCATCAAAGAGATCATTGCAATACTACTTTCCAGGCATTTGTCTCCCATCTACATTACAGATTATATTAAAATTACCAATGTTGTAAAGAAAATTGAAGTTCTGGCTGTGCATACATAAAGCTTCCTGCAACAGAGTACAACATTTCTATCCAGGGGTCAGATGATGCACAACTGAGTTGCTGCTTCCAAACCTCCATAAACTTTCAAGAGGCCTTGGTCTGTGTTTGATCCATAACAAACAATTACAGCAAGACCAGGCATCTCCTTGGCCACTGCTCAAAATATTCCTTACACCAAATTGTTTGAAAGTGATTCAAACTGTTCAGATTGTTACAGATGTAGAATTGGAGTAACTGAGTTTTAAAGAAAACAAGTGCAAAGAGCATTAAAGTTTGTGTCACTCTTTTATGTCAATACTGTTTAAATATTATTACAGATGTGTCCCAGGGTTCTTCCCAAGGGTTATGTTAAGCTTTGGTGTAAGGATGTACTGTCAGCTAGGTAGGTCTTCAGAACTGCTTGGCTCTGTTGAATAGTTTACTAACAGTTTACTTAAATTCAGATTTGAGAGTAAGAAAATTTCTAATAACTCAGAATCTCTACAAAAGTAAATATGTAATTCTGCAGCAGTATGTGTTGCATGTGTGTGCAGATAATATGAAGGAAAGTTGCCCTTTTTTCTTTCTTCTTCTTTTCACTCTGTAATTTCGTCCTTCTCCCTAAATAGCCCCCACCTCTTTCTCTATGGGTTGCATAAAAGTTGCTTTCAATACTGACATATTTTAAAAGGTGGTTTATTATATTTATTCATATTTGATTGTTATAGCTTGACATGTAGCTGTAGTCACTAGGACCACAGTCTTTTGTTCTAAAGAAGTATTCTAAAATAATGTTCTAAAGAAGTATTTTTAGCAGTTAAAAGTTGTCAAGTGTCCTAGACCACATAATGTGAACTTCAGTTTATTTACCTGATAAAAGGGGATCATGTAGACTCAGACGTAGAGAGGCTGTTCTGTAGGGTGGAAAGATTTATTAGAGAAGGATTCTAAGTGTCTGCTAGAGTGAAGAAGAACTTGGCTCACAAGACAGAGTTGATTGAAATAATTAATTGAAGAGATCAGTGCCAGTCTCTTCTCTCAAGTAACAACTGGTACTTCAAGAGGAAATGACCCCAAATTGTACCAGATGAGTTTTAGATTGGATGTTGGAAAGAATTCCATCACCTTAATGGTGATTAAGCCCTGGAACAGACTACCCAGGGAAGTGGGTGTGTCTCCATCCCTGGAGGTATTTTAAAGATGTGTTGATGTGGCATTTAGGGACATGATTTAGTGGTGGACTTGGTAGTGCTGGTTAACAGTAAGACTCAATGATCTTAGGAGGTCTTTTTCAATCTAAACAATTCTGGGATTCTATGTCCAGTTAGACCAAATAAAAACATTTGGTCAGATTCTCAGAATTTGAGAAAACAGATTTAGGATTCGAGGCCTTATCTGGTTGTAAGAGCTGACTGAAAGGCAGGAACCAGCTTAAAAAGATTGTATGTCCCAAAATGTCCTTGCCTTGAAGTAGTAATCATGCTCTGTTCATTTGAACTGTCCTGTAGCAAAGAGAACTAGAGTGGGATATTGGCTGATCGGTTTTCTGCTGCCATAAAATTGCACCTTCTTGAGGCAAAACACGGCAGACTCTTTTGCTGCCCGTCCTCTTAGATTTTTGTGTTATACCCATGTGGCATGATATTTCTGGGTGAATGTACCATCATGTGCTAGCCAAGAAGAGCATGCAATATGCTTCCATATGGATCCAGACTGATGATCAGCTGGCAGGTCTCTGTTCTGAACTTAAGACAAAATGCCTGCATTTATAAAGACCTTGTAAGAGCTTGAGTCACTGTCTTGAGACACAAGGATATGTGATTTAAGCTTAACCATGTATTTGGCTGTAGTGTTGAGGCAATATATGATGAGAAAACATCAGGTATATTTATATTGTGAAGGCTAAGTGTATGTTGTAAAATACTGTCTAGATTTTCACAGCTTTTGGAATCTTTGGGCTGATTTGTGTGTACTTTGTGTCCTTTGTGTGTACTACTAAGGAAGTTGTAGGAGCACAGACTCACTCAAATTGACAACTGTTGGTCCAAGCACAGTAATTTCACGAGTATAAGCCGCACCATTTTGACTAAAATTTTGGCCCCAACCCAGAAGTGTGGAGCGGCCAATATATGGACGAAATTATGAAGTGCGAGCCCACAGCAGCCTGCGCCGAGAGGCGACCAGCTTACCCCATGCCAAGTGGTGTCCGGCCAGCCCCAGCGGTGCCGGGGCAGCCCCGAGCCGAGCTGAAGCCCAGCCGGCCGTGGCGGTGCTGGGGCGGTGCTGGGGCAGCCCTGAGCTGAGCCTGCATGGCCCCAAGCCGAGCCAGTAAACCCTGCGATCCCGCAATTCTGTTACTAATTGGCAACTTCGCGAAAGTTGCACTCAGATCCTCTCTGCGAATGAAAGTGCGGCTTATAATCAGGTGCGGTTTGTACTCGTGAAATTACTGTAACTTGCTGCTGTGAAAACTGAAAGGTTTGTGCTGAACAAGAGAAGCACTGGCCCTGCAAATGTCACTGAGTGATTATGAGCCAGACCAGGACACAGGAAACTTGCACTGTAGTCACAGCTCTGCTGTAGACTATGTGGGTGATTTCCAGGTTATGTCTATACTAGTAAATCAATTGTACCTCACAGTATTCTCAGGCAGTAAAGCCACCTGGCATGGAATCATATCTGTGGTAGTAAACCCCTCATAATTCGCAAAATAGTATTGTTTCATGCAGCTTTCTACTTATGAATGACCCATCCATGGCTTGGAACTAAAATACAAATTTTAACAGGCCAAGCCTTATGCCAGCAAACTTGTATGCAGTTTATTAACATTACTGCATCTGTGCACATTCAAATTTACTAGGACAGCACGGCCTTAGTTGCTGTATCTATGTCTCAACTGACAGTCTGGGAGAGCATTCAAGCTTCTTCTGAGGCAACAAGGGGAACATGACTACCTTCTCTTTCCTTTTTTTAATGGGAAGGATCCTTAGTTATGTGGCCTGAAGGAGAAAGCAGCTGTGGGCACTCCAGCCAGGTCCCTCACTTAGGGGCAATCAAGGGGCTAGTTCAGCTTTACTAATTACAGTTCGCTACCCTTTTTTGTATCTATAAAATGAAAATGACAGAATTTCCTGATTTAGAAAGTACAATGTTGAGGTGCTGATGTTAAAGAGAAACATTAAATAATTGCTATGTTAGCCAAGCATGTGATTTTTATCTTTAACTTGCCTCTGGGTTTGTGGAATTATCCCATATGGGCAGATTATTCTAAATAATTATTCTGTAGTTGACATGTTTCTCTTGCAGTCAGTTCTCCAAAACACAAAGAAATAGGAGATAGAAGATTCATATCTTTCCTTTATCCAAGCTAATATCAGCTTGGATGGTGGTCAGATGAACCATTCACTGATCCCCTATGCCTTGGCCGTTGGTAGAGATTTTGTGATCATTTCTGACAACTGTAGGAAAGCAAGAAGTAGATATACTGAGGTTGGACTGGATGACCCCCTGTGGCCGCAAGATAATCCATTCTGTGACTCTGTAATCTGGGAATCTAGGAGATTTTCAAGACTCTGAAATACTTGAATCCTGCTTTATAACTTTTAAGCCAAAAAGGCTTCTTCCAACAGCTGCTCATATGTTCATTGTGGGGCAAAAAACCCCCAAAATGTGCCAGTCATTCCCTGTGGGAACATAGTGTTCAGAGTATTCAGCATTTATTTGGTGGTCTTGACATTAGAATAGACAAAAGAAACAACAAGAGTTCCCCATGAAAAAGGAAGGGTTAAATATCCATTCACTGACTTTGGCACAGTAGACTTTAGACCCACCAACTGAGCCTGTTTATTTTGGTTTTGTCTCATCAGCAGGTGGGTGGCTTTTGTTTGCAGAGATGTGCTTTGCCTTCCCAATTTGTGAAAAAAACCCTGTGCAGAGGTGAAAGAATCTCATTGAGCATTTCAAGATATGGAGTTATTATTTAATATTTTCAAATTCAGGTCTTCCAAAAATGCCTCTCTTTTGGATTACATAGGACTGTGAGAGCAGTGCAGCCTGCTAAGTGAGAGATTGATGTGACTTCACCAGCTCCTGCACTTTTTGACTGTCACCCTCACACGATTTCTACCACACAGATCAAACCCACACGTTCCAATATCTTTTGAAGGCTCTCTGATAAGGCCATACAATGCAGTTATAAAATCCAGCAGTGCTACCTAAGTTACAAAAGAGACTTCCAAGGCCTTCAGAAATTTGGTAAACCTCACTCCTCGAAAGTGGCCACTTTCATTGATGCTTGAAATCTCACAGAGCTGAATTTCTATGAATGTAAAAGGGAGTTGCAGTGAAATTCAGTGTCTTTTTCTCAAACACACTGCCGTACTTTGCAGAAGAACATTCCCCTATATCTTATTTAAAGGTATAATTTTCCCACAGTAATGGAATGTCTCTCTCTTCCTCTTCAATTTTGGGGCCTGCAATACTTGTCTGTCCTGCTTCTTTACTGACCTCTGCCATGGTCTTGACAAAACACTGGCAAGATAGAGTTTTGTGCTGCCTACCATTCATTGAGTATTCTGAATGAACCTTTACTCATTTTTGCTTCCCGCTAGAGCTCAGTGGTCCTTGTCCCTTGCCTGTAAAAATGGACCTCAACTAAATTTTTAAGACCTATACAGTATGAAGGAGTCAAAGCTCCACGGAAAATAGGGCAGTAATCACAAAGAATGTTGACAACAGAGGAAGTTGTATTTAGGATACTTTCAGGTAATGCTTTCTCCTTGTGAGTTGTGCTCATGGTATAAACTATTTGGTTACATCTGAAGAGCTCAGGAATTTCTACAGTTTCCACAAAAATTTCCTATCTCTTTCTATTTCCTGCCTTCAAGTCAGTAGCATCCCCTTTTTTCCCATCTCTTTACTCATCTAAATTGTTAAATAAAGGCTTGAATTTCTTACATTAATACTCTGGCCCCAAAGCTCACTCTCCATTGTAATCATATTGTCAGGGAGGTTTGCTGGAATCTCACACTATGTCTGTTCCAACCCCAGCTCAGTAATTGTGTTTCTTGGTTTTCTTCTGTGTCAAGCAGAACAGTTTTCCTGAGTAAACAGTGTTCCTACTCCTGGTTCTTTATCCATACATACATTCCTTCAAAAAACTTTGAAATCTGCATAAACAGCACATTTTCAGTAGAGATACCTCGGTCAGAATACTGATCATTTGCATGTTAATAGCTCCATCTCTGTAGGTGGTTGTTAGTTGTTACTGGTCTTGCTTGTTACAGTGAATGCAAATTCTTTTTTTAGTTCTAATCTTAATTTCAAAATGATTGTATTTTTCCATAATTCTCTATATTTCAGTAATTTTAATATATAGCAAATATGATTTCTTGACATGCTATTATCTACATTGCCTTTTATGCCTAGCCTCTGCACATGCTCCAATAGACTTGGTAATTATCAATGCAATTTGGGTTTTGAATGGAAAATGGGCCCTTAGCCAATTCTTCCCCACCAAACTTTGGTAAAGAACAAAATGAGACTTGAACTTTATGTCTTGACTCTACTTTACCCTCTTTACTCTTCATCCTTTCAGCTGTATATGACAGTTAAGGGGCTGACCTGGCAAAGTCCTGTTGACACCATCATTTACACTCTGGGTGAGTCAGGTTGCTGGGTTGGAAGGTTCCCTATCACCATCCTTTCAACATCTGTGACCTTTGCAGTACCAAATACTTGGTGTTTAATATATGCAGTGATGTAAAATCTGTGTTTTAAAGGGACAGTATTAAAAGAAACGATGTTGTTCCTGATATTGTTGATGAGCAGACAAGAATTTTGTCTGTGGAGGCACATCAGGCAAGATCTTTCCCAATGCACAGTGCTGTAAGGATTCAGATTCTATAAGCAGTTCTATAAGCACTGGGAAAAGGTAAATGTACAGAAATATGACTTGGGAAAGTCAGAATGCAGAGGGGAAAGCCACCTGAATTAGTTTCCAGGAAATGCTAAGTGAACAAATATGGCATTTACCCTAAGCCTCCCAAGGACTTGACTATTCCTGCTTATCATTCCTAGTTTTGAACATGAATTTTGCAGAATCATAGAAATTCTGTTTTGAGGCATTCTCTTGAGGTTTCTTGCCCAGGATCCTTCTTGTTTGTCCTTTTAGGTTTTGGAAATACCTGAGGGTGCAGTGCAGTAACATGCAGGAAAATGTGAGCTTGTCTGTATTATTTCCTAAGTACTCTCAGTTCTGGAATCCTTTTGTTTACAACTATTGACTCTAAAACCAGATCTGTGCAATGACAGGGTGGCCCTCATCAGCTTGAACAGGGAGAATTGCTCTTTACTATCTGTTCAGTGTATTTGTAGCCCAAAATGACTTCAGCAAAAGCCCACTGTAGGTCAGAGGCCTGTTATGGCAGGCTTTGTGCATACTGTCATGAGAGGTGCTTGAGAAAAGAACTTCCTGAAAAGAAATGAAAAGGCTCTGGTATGATCTTAGCAAAACCTTGTGAGTCTGTGCCCACTCATTTTGCATTGCAAAGAATGCCAGGCAATATATTCTACCTTGAGGAAAAATGTCAAATTATGCAGTAAACTCAGATCCCACAAAAGAGTGGAGAATTATTTAATTATTGCAAATTAAAAAGTTTGTGCAACTTCTTGAAATTGGCAGTACCGTGTTCCCAAGATGATGCAAATCTGCTTTCTGACTGATCATCATAAGCTGGAAGTCCTTCTCAGGCTGTCTGTCTTTAAACGTTGAAGGCTTTTCTCCTGAAACCAGCATATTCAGGCACTGTAGAGGTGTGCAATTAAGGCATATGTGGAGGTGGAGGATGAGGTGCTATGTATAAAAACAACCCTTTCTTTTTTGGCTTATAGATCACTGAATTGTAGGAGAATTGAAACTGGTCTTTTCCTGAAGGGTAGGAGATATTTTCTCAGATGCTGTCCCATGTCTGCAAGATTGGGTTCATTTGTCTAAGGCAGAGTTTTCCAAAATGCATTCTGGTTTCATGGCTCTTCCAGGGAAAGGCAGCCCTCATAAACAATCTTGTGGCGATCAAAAGATTTTGATGTATGCACTAGCACATGCAACTTGTACATTCATTCTGCTTTACTGTTCACACAGGAGGATAGAGGCTCCTGTTTAACAGCAAGTTAACCAGTGAGGTAGGGAGGCTATGAGAAAATTAACTTATCTAATATGCTTGCCTGCCCCTCATGATGCAAACCCATCATGTTGCACAAAATCCATGAAGGTGCTTATATTCACATGCTACAAATAGTCCTGGCCATCTTTCTTTCTACCAGTGGATGGGATACATAAAGGGAAAAATAAGTCCCTAAGCTGCCAGCAGCAGAAACTTGTACTTGCAAGACCTCCACATCCCTTGTTACTCATAGTAAGGGCATGGAATCTTCTTTGCTTGACCTCCCAGTGAAACAGCATGCACACAACTTCTCTTGTACTGACAGCTAGGATCTGTCTTCCTTGCACTGCTTGATCCAACATGCACTTCAAGTGCAGATTGCTCAATTGAGTAGGTAAGACAGCTTTCTCTCCATTGGCTCAAAGGCTTAATGGAAATAACATCCATCATGGACATGGGAACTCCAAGGTCCAGGCTTTCCTCTGCTTCAATTTGCTTGAACCCCATCCTTACCTCTGAGAAAAACAATCCACTTGCAAAGCGATGCTGCCCTTTAAGATCCAGTGTTCTGGAGCTCAAAATATAAGTGAATCATAGTAGGAAACTTTCAGACACCAGGAAAGTTTCCCTACAAAGCACAGAATCTTACAGAGAAGAGGATCACATTTGTGTTCAGTCTCACTTAGTTGTTGGAAGGAAGAGCTTCCCTTAACCTGCTGGGCATGCTATTCCTTTTGTAGACCAGTTGCACCAGTGATGTGTTCAGGATGAGAGCTGACTCCTGCAGAACTCTTCATCTCCCTCAGTGACCCAGAGGGAATCTGTGTCAAGTCTGAGTCTCAGCAATTCAGGAAGTAAATGGAGAAACTAGGGAGAGTCTAGTGGAGACAACTACTAAGATAATTATGGCATATGGTAACAGATTGAAAACAGATTGAAAGATCTAAGCTTGTTTATTATAGACAAGAAGGTTAAAAGGTGAGCTAAAAGCCTATGGCACTTGTATAATTTCACAGAAAGAACTAAATTTTTATAAGTAGTAGTAGACAGCATAACACTGGAAATAGCCATAAACTGTGGCTTGGGAGGTTCAGATGGGACATTAGGAAAGACTTTTCACTGGGAGGGTGGTGCAGCAATGGCAGAGGTGTCCTGTGATTTGTGGAGTCTTCTACTTGGGGGCTTTCCAAGACCATCTTATATGACCCAGCATGGAAACAGCCAGATAAAATCATTGATCTTCTTTGTAGTAAGCAGGGATTGAACCTAGTAGAAGGTATAGGACTTGTTCTAAAAGAATTTTTTAATTAAAGAAAGGTTATTTTAGGTCCTTTCCTACCTTGCCTATGCTTTCTTGGTGATCTTTTTTCCAGCTACATCTTCAGAGCAGTACTGCTGTGAGCATTTGTGGGGGTGGGACTGCTGTTGATGGTTTAGTGCAGTTGTCGAGAAAGGATTGGTACTGTGTGAAGCTGATGTCACAGGCTTTTATTGAATTCTTTCATAGTGGGATCTAAAAGTTTTATCAGCATGAATTTGGGATGGTTGTTTCACTTATGGCTGGGAAAGTAGAAAATGAACAGTGCATGTAAAAACTTCTTTTATTCCTTCCATAAGTCTGTCTCAAAATTTCTGGTACTCACTGAGCATTGTTTCTGCAATTGTGAAAGGTAAACTGGAGTGCATAAGACAGAAAAGAGGAATAGATCGCCACTCTTTTGGAGAGTGCTTATGGAGGAGTGATGAGGCAAGAATGGAGAGGTAAAATAATCACTAAGAAATTATGCTAAGAAGAGATCAATAACCTGAAAATTGCTTGTGTCACTTGATGCCAGAACAGAGCTTTTTAAAACCTTTCCCTCTATAGAGGAGTAATCTTGAAATTGACCCATTCTGCCCAGTTTATTCTCTTCATGTTAAAGCAACAATGAAATTATTGAAAAAGCAATGCTGCTTTTTGGTTTTTTTAAGCAAAGGATTGCAGTCAGCTCCTTTTCACACAGATTCCAACAACTAGAGCAGGACTTGGAAATAACTGCCAGTGATCTTTTCCATAGCATAAACATTAAATACAGATCTTCCAAATGGGGAATGATCTTGCAAATGAACTCCCCAGAGAGATTGCAGGGAACTCTTCCAGAGATTAAGGCAGACAAGCACATAAAAGTGATTATGTTCTGTTACCTTGTGAGGCTTGTGGATAACACTGGTGTACAGATAGATTGTGACAGAAGAGGCAAATGGATTGGGAGAGGTAGAAAACCAAGGGAGAACTAAAAAAAAAAAATTGTGTGATGGGAAGCTGTGAAAGGAGATGGTGTTTTCCTTTCACCTAGAGGCTGAAGAGGGTTTTTAGAAGAGAAGCGACATAAACTCACCAGTCCACACAGTGTGGAGCCCATACTGAAAGAATTTGCAAGCAGGGAAACTATTTTCTTAGATGTTGGGAGGTTTTGCTTTATAATGTATCTAACTAATTTTCTGCCCTCGTTCTCACTAACTTGCTTGTTCCACTAGAACATCAGAGCTTATAAACAGCACAAAAGGGTAAGAGAAGCCAAGGACACAAGCCAAATAATGGTGAAGGATTACCCTGGGATTCCCAGATCAGCTGATGAGATGCAAGGGAGTGTTATTTGAATTCCATAACAGAGAATGGGTCCCTGTTCATAGTCTCTTCTATTCTTTCTCTGGCTCATTTCTTCATGGAAGAATCACTGAAGAGTTACATATCTAGATTTTCAGTTATCTACAGTTCCACCTGTGTGAAAGGTCTTGATTTTCTTACATCTATTTTTTACAAATTTAAATGGATATTTATTTTGCTCATTGTAAGACAGTAAGGTGAATTCTCTGCACTACTGTTTATAATACTTGACCATGCATAGCTACTTTTTTTTATGAGGCTGGTTAAAGCTGATTTTATCTTGCAGGAATGTTTTTTCAGTCATGTTCATATTTCACCCTTTGCTTTTATATAGGTCAGTATTTCAGTTGTAGCTTGGTTTGAATTCTGCCAGATTCACATTGTTCTTTTTAAAACAAAGCCTGTAGTTTTCAATTCTACTTCAATTCTCATTAGGAAAATGTAAAGCTTTCGGTACTCATTAAAGCCTAATCTAAACAGTGTCAATAGTACCCAACTCAAGAGTCTGCAGGGAATGAGAAAGATGAATTCATGAGCAGGATGATGAGGTTAAGCAAATCAATTAATAGTCCTGGAATTTCCATGTAAACTACTTAGGGTAGTATTTTTAAATAAAGACAGAATGTACACTTGTTTTTCAGAAAAGACTTGTATACTGAGGAGTCAAAAGTCCTGAGATTAACTTCTCTACTTGCTTATTTTGCTTTCTTAAAATGGGAGGGAGGCCAAGGCCCAGATTTCCAGCAGTATTCAGGCATTTCATGATGCAGATAAACACATAGTGAAATGCTAAAAACCCCTCCATTGGCTGCTCACCTTTCAATTAAATCAATGAGGATTAGTTAGGCATGTGCCTTTGAGAATAATGCTTTGTGATTACCCCCATCATTAGGCATCATTTAAGTCTTTTCAGGAGCTTTGTCTGTGCTTCTATTTCCATTCTTCAATTCAGACAATAGCTTTTCTTTCCCTTGCTACCCTATTCAGAACACGGGTATGTTATAAATAGGGTCATAGGTAGTCTCTTAAGTGAAAGTGCAGTAAAAGCCTCTCTGTAGCAGCTGAGAAAATTTCCTCCTGGGCTTAAGAGTTTCGCAGAGTGGAAGAGCAAAGTAGTCGATGAGATGACTGAAAAATGAGAAAGGACAAGCGTATTCCAAGCCATCTGCTCCTTTAGAAAATGGAGCCTGTACAGGTTAACACCTGTTTCCATCTACTCAACATTATGCTAAACACATCTTCAATGGTTTTTGACTGAGTGACATCCTGAGTGCTGTTTCTGGATATTGTGACATTTAATTTGTGCAAGTACTTAATGCATTTTTTCCTTGCTTCAGATGCAGGTAAAAGTAGGAATGAGTTGACTTTGCCCAGGCCTTCTGAATGTGGTGGTGTTTGAGAAAACCTTTTTCTGCTCTAATAACAGTGGTATCAGACCAGCTTTAACTACACAGGCCCTCTGCAGATTGCAGAGGCCATTACCACTGACGATAGTGTTGCCTAAATGAGAGATTTTCATCACATGAGGTTGCAAAAGGAGCGGCACTCTTTATTAGCAGACATTCTATAATTATTCATAAATTATATATAGATGGATTAAAGATTTAGTAATAGATTTATATGTAAAATATATCAAATTTTTAACAGAGAGTGAGGATAAATAAGTGAAGGCCAGTGACAGGTTGCAGTTCGATCTTAGCTAAAAAGAATGATAAGAACAGGATAAATGATGCATTGATGTATCATACTTGGTGGCACAATCTACATCTGGTTTCCAGGGCCGCTTTTCAAAGCTGGAATAGAAATTTTCACTTTTTAGGTCAGAAAGACCCTTTTGCTCAAGTAGAACAAAATTTATGGCATCACTGTTATATTTGTACTTAATTAGAGCCTACCTCAGAAATCAGTTACCATGTTATGGTATCACAGATTCAAACACACACTGATAATGCAAATTAACCTGGCTGGGTGCATGTGGCTTTGGAAGTAAATGATCAGTGTTCTTCTCTGAACATTGCTGCATGGCCCAAAGAGGTGTTGCAAGAGGTACAGTAAGAGTGATGAAGTCCTGCATCAACACAATTCTGGAAGAAGCAAAAGCTATGAACACAGAAATTTAAAGGTAGTTAGAAAAGAGTTAGGAAACTTTTAAAAAACACTGTGCCATCTGATACATTCCAGAGGGCAAAACTTCACTCTTTGGATGCATCTTTTTTGAATCAGGAATAAGTCAGCCCTTCCAGAGCATGTCTGGTAGTTTCCAGAAAGAGATTAATCTCATTATAAACAGAATACAGTAATTTCACAATTACAAGCTGCACTGATTATAAGCCGCATCTCCGGATGTCAGCAACATTTTGTTCTTTGTCCATACATAAGCTGCGCCTGATGATAAGCCGCTCTGTCGTTCGCAGCGAGGACCCGCATGCAACAGAGTTGCCAATTAGAAACAGAATTGCAGGATCTCGGGGTTTACTGGCTTGGCGCGGGCTGTGCGGGCTCAGCCCGCTCGGGGCTGCTGATGGAGCCAGGTGGCCCAGCTCGGCGCTGTCGCACGGCGGGGCTGCTTGGGGCTGGCCACCGCTGCCGTCAACGCTGGGCTCATTTGCCCTGGTCCGGCACTGCCCCGCGGTGGCAGGTGGGGACGGAGTCCACCGGCACCCACGGCAGCAGCGGCAGGCAGGGAAGGAGCCCCCCCACTCCCACAGTGGTGGCGGCAGGCGGGGACAGAACCTGCCTGCTCCTGCGGTGGTTGCAGGCGAGGGCAGGAGTCCCCGCCTCCCCCCCAAGCCGCGGGGATGGCAGCACAGAGTCCCCCACCTCTCCCCCGGGCTGTGCTGCCTGAAGGATGGAGCCCCCTGCCTCCCCCTCACCTGCACTGCCAGCATGGAGCCCGCCTCCACTCGCCGTGCAACAGAGTAACCAATTTGTAACAATCGTGCAATCCCAGGTTTTGCTGACAGGTGCTTGGCTTGGCACCTCGGCTGGCACTTCCGGGGCTGAAAATTTCTGAACTTTTTTCATGTATTAGCCACTCCTGAGTGTAAGCCGCATTTCCGGGGTGGGGCAAAATTTTAGTCAAAATGGTGCAGCTTATAATCGTGAAATTACTGTAACTTTACCCTCTGTGTATCTTGCTTCCTTATTGCTGCCAGGGATTGCTTTTCAGGCAGTCTTCTCATGGTTGCTGAGATTCTGTGTTAGAAAAGAGAAGGAGGCAAAGTAAAGTAAATTGTAACGCCTCATCTCCCAAGGCAGGAGAAAGAGGGGAGGGAAATGAATGGCAGAATTAAACTTGCAAACAAGAGGGAACATGGGAGAATTGAGCACTTTTATATTAAACTTGAACACTGGCGAATGCCTGGCTCAATAATCAACCCACGTGGGGAGGGAATAAAATGTAAAATTATGTGTAGTCTTTACACACACCCCCCACCACCGAAGCAAAAGACAAAAGAAATCCTAAGCTTTATGGCTAAGAAATGGTCTTGGATGTAAACAGCTTAATTCTGCTGATAAAAATGGGAAATTCTGTTTAATTTTCAGTAAATTAGAATATGAAAGCAATTATGTCCATGTCCATTCCAATATATTTTGGCCACAATGAATGATTTGATTAATGAGATGAACATGAACTAACCCTTAAATCCTAAATACTTTTATTTCTGGGAAGTTACATTCATACTAGAACCAGCCTACTTTGCCATTTGGCATCATTTAAAAGTATGTGAGAAGAGCCACACCAGTGAGATTAAGCTTGAGATAGCAGTCAACTTGCCAAAAATATAAGTGTGCCTTCTCAGGTTTTTGTTTTTTGAAGCTAAAATTTCAGGGATTAGATTGAGCTCTAACTCTAAGTGTCAAATTTCCATACCTTCCCAATTCAAATGCTGCTTTCTTGACTTCCCCCTACATTTGATCCAGGTTTGTTAACTGTTCCTGAAGAATATAAACTCAATTGAAATGTTGCAAATCACTTAGCCAAGTGTTGTGAAGTTGTCCATCCTTACCCCAGAAGTGTTGAGTATTATTAAAGGTTTAAAGTCGGGTTAGGCAGTGGTGCATGGAGCTCTGTGTGTGTGTGCTCTAGATCTGATACTACTCAATGTTTTCATTACCATTTTCACTGGAGAACAGAATAGAGTATGCTAATCAAATTCATATGCAACACTAAGCTGGAAGCAATCACCAATGCATCGGAGAATAGGATTAGCCCTGAGTCCGACTATGATGAATTCAAGAAGGGAGCTGAAATCAATAAACTGAGATTCAATAAGCACAAATGTAGAGTAGCTCACATAGGAAGGGATAATTAAATGCACAAATGGAAAATGGAACTGTCTGTAGGCAGCTAATATGGAGGGGAAGACAAAGAGGTTTTGTTCCTTTAACCAAATCTAGGAAGACAAGGAATCATTTTTATTCCTGGTAGAGAACAGCCAATAGCTCCAAAAATTAGCTTCATGCTCAGATCCAGCTTTTAGCTCTACATGAGCTTGTCACTGATGATGCATAATTAAAGGTGAAAAAAAAAAATAATGAAACCCAAAAGTACCAGCTCAGCCTTTTCTGTTTTACACAGAAGGGGAGTTCTTAGGTAAAGGAATTACAAGGTTTTATTAGTCCTCTCTTTAACTCTCTGTGTCCACATTTCTAAATCTCCTTCATCTTCACATCTTCCACACCTGGTGCAGACTGTCAGAGATGCAGTTTGCAAAACTGGGCTAACATCTCTTTTTTCCATGGATATCTCTCATGGCAGGCATCTCAACCTGTCATGCATAGCCCCTGTTAGCTATTTTATTGTTTTATGTCAAGAAAAACCGCACACTATTATAAAGATTTCTACACCTGGGTTTCTATGCTGACAAGAGTGGCTATGAATCAGAAGGAGAGGTGCATGTAGGCTGCAGGAGTTAGTACCACATCTCAGTGTTGTGAACTGTAGGAGGAACTGTATGAAGCTCTAGAGATTGCAATAGGAATAGGTTGCATGGGACAACATGGGAGGCATGGGAGTAAGGATAGGAATCTGGAGGTAGCATGGGTAAGGATGGGAATCCAGTTGCTTCATTTGAGGCAGGGTAGTGATGAAAAACATGATGAGAATACCAGTCTGTGGTTTTCCCGGTGAGGTTTGGGGTACTTGACAGATCTATATGATTTACATAGCCTTGCTCACAGTATACCTGTCTTGGGTCTCCCCTGTCACTATGTTGAGACATAGTGGCTTTACAGAAGCTTTCTTTGTATGAAAAATATTTGCAGTACTGTTGAAAGGAAGCTTGAGATTTTTCAGCACTATAATGAACTTCCCCCTTTTACCCCAGCTGAGCTGTCTTGAGTCATACCCAAACCTAGGACTCGTCCTCTGAAGTCTTTTTCTCTTCCCGAGTGCCTATCAGGACCAAGCAGGGTGCTACTCTGTCAGATACTGCTGTTCATGGAAAGGACTAGCTACAGAACATTAGTGGGTTGCCAAATGTATCCATACCAAAGGTCAAAATCAACTTTCATTCAAACCAGAAACTCCGATCTTTTGAAAGCTGTTAATGCCCACATGCCTCTATTAAATCCAGTCAGGCTCTTTCATGGAGTGCACTTTCTTCAGGCTAAGAGCTGATTTTATTTCTAGTCTCCTGATCTTTCCCCTGTTGATCTTGGACTAGAGATTTCCTTTTTGAAAGCACACTTGCTTCAAGGAGTCACAGGTCTGAACTCTTAAAACAGGGCTTCTTGAGAGACAAAGCCAAAACTATGGTTTATTTGTATGCTTGAGGCTGTTAATTTTTTTTTTTTTTTTTTTTTTATGTTAAGGCCATGAGAGCTGCTTTAAGAGAAGTGGTAGTTAAGAGACAAGGTGGAGCTGTCAGTGTGCTTGGTGCATTTAGCGATTTCAGGGTTTTCTGTCAGGGGAGATGACAAATTGCCCTTTAGAGATGTCAGATACTGTGGATAACCTTGACCTGGAATCTTAAGATTAGAATTTGTCTCAACAGAAACATCTTTATGGCAGAATGGCTCCTGCTGAGGGCTCTTGCTGCATCAAAGGAGTTTTTTGACTAGTTAAATTTAGCATTGCCAGTGTGAATAGGATGAACCCATGCTTTAATCATGTCTCACATCTCTCGTGTTTTTCTGTCTCTCTCCTCTTAACCCCCTCAACTTTGCCCCAGAGGTTATCAAACTGAGAGGCTGTAGTAATTTGCGCTGGGATGCTGCGCTCCACCTTCCCTTATAGAACCTCATCTGTGATGTTTTTAAAGGTAAATTATAGGAGTTACTGGCCAAGAATGCTATTTTATTTGTTTAGTACCAGTTTCATGCAGCTATCAATGTGCTAGGTCATTATGTATCTGGAGTGCATTTATCTCCAGCAATATCCTTCCCATGTAATAGCTTGTAGAGCACAGTAAAAAATAGAAAAATTCAGGGCAGTTCTGAGTTTGTATTTAGATCTGGTGTACAATGGAGTTGGCACAGAACTGCTTCCAAAGTCAGGAAGAGCAAGAACTTGCTTCTTTCAGTACCCAGCAGTTTCTGTGAGTATCCAGGGATGTTACTGTACTGCTAAGGTGACAGCCACAAGATGAGTTCAGGTTCAGGATGTTTCAAACAAATTGAACTAATGCAACAAATAATGCACAGAGAAAATTATCTCTTGCAGGGAGAAGGAAGCACAGGACATATTCACTAATGAGAATAATTCCAATGTGTCTGATTTGATTAAAACCTGGTGGCATAAAGCATTTGATTATAACTTTTTAAAATATGACTGGTCATTAGGGAACAAGAGAATTAGTAATAGGAGTGGAACGGTACTTTGCATAAAGCTGCTTTTAGCCTTTCACAGTTATTGATAAGTCAAAACTCCAGGGTCATGCATGGAAACAGACAAGTGTCGAAGCCTAAGAGGAGGGCAGCCTATCAGAATATGGCTGGAGAAATAAACAAAACTTATTAAGTGGAGGGAGGACAGCTGGCTCAAGGTAGCTGTTCCCATTGGGTGCTTACAGACTTGTGCTGGGGCTGTGCTACACTGTTTTGCAGTGTAGCTCGTTATTCCTCCATTCCCAGGACCACCTCCACGCACTGTTTAAGTTAGGAATATAGTTGCATCCTGACAGCTCAGCCAGTCCTACCTGCAACATTCCTCCCCAACATGCCTATCTAAATGCATGCAAAGCAGTTGAGGCATTAGGAAAGATATCAATGTTGAATATTGGCTGAAAGTCTTACACAATCATTATTATAATTTTGAAAAAAAAAAAAAAAAAAAAAAAAGAAAGGTTAGGTTATGTATTTTAATGAAATATAAAGCAAGAGACAAAGGCAGACAGAGGTGAAGAGATGAGCAGGTGAAGAGAAAAAAGAGAGGTAATATTGTTGTTCATCCTGAGAGACAGAGATGCCTAAGAAGCTGAGGAATTGCTGTCATTTTTATTCCTTTGTGAGCATTACAGTTTTAGTATAAAGAGAGTTTTAAGGAAGGCAGCAAAGGAGCTTTGCAAAAGTTTAGCAGAGAAATCTCAAAGGTACTGTTGAAAATATTTTAGATCTGGTGGTGTCTGCAGCACTGTCCATCAGACATGGGAGCTGACCTTTCACTAGGTGGTCAGAGGAGGGTAAGCTATAAAAGTCTTGGCAGCGAAGACAATCAGCTTGTGTTTCATGAAGTAAAGGAGGGGAAACCAAAAGAAACATTTAGAGAAAGGTACAGCATACTCCAAATGACAGGAAGAGAATGTGACCTTTGTCTTTTTGCATTGATTTGAGTCAGACAAGTTTGCAGTGTTAAGGCCAGGAAAAGGATGTTGTTGTTAATGAAAGAGAAGGCTTATATATGCCCAGGCAGCTGTTTTGACTGTAGCAAAAATGGATCGGTAATTCATGCCTTAGCTATAGCTTCTAGCAAAAGTCCATGAGACTTATACAAAGCCCAAATGTGAGTACTCAGAAAGTCTGAATGGGAGATAGTGCACGTCAAAAAGATGGCTGGCCAAGTTGAGGGCACAGTCTGCTGCAAGGCAAAAAGCATTTCAGTGTTTAAAAGGAGAGGCTTTCTTTTTGCCCACGTTGCACCATTGCTACTGGATTCCAGCTCAGCAAAGCATTCATTTGCATTTCTTTTGAGGAAGTGCAAAAAAAAAAAAAAACTTGCATCATGTTCATGTAATGTCAGGTCTTTCCTAGATGTTCCATACGGGGCATTTCCAAGGTGTGATGGGAAGTTACTGGAGTATTTCCAAGGTGGAAGTCAGTAGAGTGAACTGAAGTCCCAAATACAGAAGAGTTTTTAGGAACCTGTTGCAGGTGGTTTAGGCTGGGTAACTCTTCCTCCACTATGAGGATGGTGAGGTCTTTCTGAGCTTGTTAATAACTTTGATGGATATTGAGCAATATTCACTAAGGATAGACATTTGAAACATACAGTTCCTGGCAGTTCATGTCAAAGAGTTGATTGAGGCAGTCTCCAGCTCACAGATCTTAACTTGAAATCTTGGTGGAAGAGTAAGAGAACTTTTATAAGAATGTTGTTGTTTTGCTGTATTCAAGACAAAACAGCCACGATAACTTGAGTGACAGTAGTGCAGTTATTTTGAAATCCTTCCATAATAAAAGAATGCAAATTTCATATAAAATCCAGTGACTAAATAATAAAATGTTAAGAATGTCATTAGCACTAGTCAACACAGATTTAAGGAAAATAGGCTTTTCAAACAAATTTGCTTTTTTTTTTCCCCCCTGTGGAATTACAAGTCTAGTTCATAAAGATGCCTTCAGATTTGGACTTTCCTAACATGATATAATACCTCATGATGTTCTTATAAAAAGTTAACACAATGAAATAATAATAAAACTGAATTTAAATGAGTTGAGAGAAAACTAAATGATAGGCCTCAAAAAGCATGCACCAGTGGGGAATTATCAGCAAATGGGCGTGTTCCAGACTGGATTCTGAGAAATCAGTATGAAGCACCTTTTATTCAGTGTTTTCATCAGTGATCTGGGAGTAAATGTGCTGATAAAAAGGGTGGATAAACAAAGATTAGTAGAAGGATATAAAAAATAATGGCAGTAAAAAAACTAATGTGTAGATTACTTTGAAAGGCTGCATGCCTTCATACAAAGATATGAATTTGGGTATCTAGAGCAGCAGACCTTGCTTTCAGATGACAAGACTGTGTCTGGAAAGGAAGTATAAGGTATTGTGCAAATACAGCTCAGATTTCCCAAATGGTGCAATAGTAAAAAGGGGCTTAAGGCCACAGCTGTATGAACACAGCACTAAGAAAATGTAACGTGAACTGGTTTTCTCTCTCATATGGCATTGTTGAGTCCAGTTGAGAAATACTCTCTTTTTCTGGTATCTCCATTTTCACAGCTTGATGCAGCATTGGATACAGGAAAAGTCTGCAATATGACATTGATGTTTGAAGAAAATGACTTGCCATGAAATATCAAGATCATTTGAATTTATCTGAAAAGACTAAGGGGGACGAGTGACTTGATAAATACACAGTATAATTTTCTTCATTTAGAGAAAAAAAAAAAAAGTGGATGTTACTGAATGTTTTAATCTAGCAGAGAAAGGCATAGCGAGGACCAAGACACAGAAATTGATGTCAGACAAATTCAAATTAGGCTCAGCCTTACAAAAGTGAAGGTGATCAAACACTGAAACAAAGTCCTTTAGAGCATGCTAACACTTCATCACCTCCAGCTCAAGACTGGATACTTTGCTAAAAAAAAAAAATATAGATAGGGAAGATTCACTGAGCTGAGTACAAGGATAGCTGGGTGAAGATGAAAGCCCTGTGACATACAGAAGGCCAGGAGGAATTATTTAAACCTCTATTCCGACCTTAAAGCATATGAAATCTACCAAACCTCATCTCTCTTGGAATGCTTTGCTTATTCCTTGCATTTCTCTTCTGCCATCATATTTCTATTGTAGTAGTGTTGTACAGGCACTGCTACACACATCAAGCAAAGAGAGGCAAACGACATTGTTAGATGGATCTGAAATATCTTTCTGTCTTCTGTCTCAGTGCTGCCCTTTTTATCCTACTCCATGAATATTGATTGAGTAAAACAAAAACAAAACGAAACAAAAAACAAACAAAAAAAATCAAAAAACAAAACAAAGGAAAAAAAAAAAATAACCAAACCAAAGAGATGATGTTTCAATGACTGCGACTAGAACTATTTTGAGAAAGAATTTGTTTACTCAGGCATATTGATCTTTTACCAGTGGAAGCATCTGGAAGAATAGGAAACATCTGTGCCTCAGTGCTGCTGAGAAGAGTATCTCTAATTGAAGATGTAAAAGATGGATCACATGAAGTGCATGAGATTCTCCATGGCCTGCAGGTGGATCTCTGCTCCACTGTGGATATCCATGTGCTGCAGGGGCAAAGCTGCCATATCATGGTCTGCACCACAGACTACAGGGGAATCTCTGCTTTGGTGCCTGAAGCACCTCCTGCACCCCCTTCCTCTCCTTTTTAACTGGCCTTGGTGTCTGCAGAGCTTTTTCTTTCATGTCCTCTCTCCTTTCTCTGAACTATTGTGCAGCTTTTTCCGCCTCTTCTTAGATATGTTATCTCAGGGCCTCTGCCACCATCACTGATGGTTTCAGCCTTGGCCAGCAGTGAATTTGTCTTGGAGCCAGCTGTCATTGGCCCCATCAGACACGGGGGAAGCTTCTGGCAGATCCTCAGGGAAATTGCCCCCGTAGTCCTCTGCTACCAAAACCTGGCCATACAAACCCAGTACAGCTGAGTACTAGTGAGCATGTTTCTGTACTTAAATGTGAAACTAACTGCAAAATGGGTGATACTGAGACAAGTGTTGGGAGCTGGGTACAGGAAGTCAGATTAGTGCATGTACCCTTCCTCCTGGCAGTGTTGTACATCTTATTCAGGACTTAAGAGCCTCTTTCTAAATCCAAAGCCACTTAGAAATTCAAAAATATAATTCTCATTCCTTGTGCCATTATGACAGTGCCCTCAGTGAGAGGGAAGCCTATTTGGGCCATATGAATCTGTCAACTTAGCATAAGCCTCATAAGCAAACAGAAGGCTAGTGCTGTGGTTCAAAGATGATAGTTGAACAAGACTTGCAAGTCAGAGGCTTGAAATTCCACAAAGAGAAGATCAAACAGCTTCTTGCTTTTAAGAAGCATTTTATTTCTTTAGGGGACTGGACAGTTTTCATCCAGAAAATAAATGCGGAAATTTCATGCAGAAATTAAATGTCATCGTTGATACATATGACAAAATGTTATCCCTGACACACACATTGTCAGCTTCCAACTCATCTGCATATCTGGGAATCCATAGAGATGGTCCCTAAGTAGCTGGATTCAGAGTTGTTGTCAGTGAAGATCACACTTGGACCCTGTCTCTGAAGGAGACATCCTGATTTTTAGGGATAATTTTAGAAGCGGCTTCAAGCCTGTGTGTTATCACTTTAACAACCCAGACTACAAACTAGAGTCTGCACACCTCTGAACTTTGTCACATTTAAATTTTGAGTCTCCTCTCTCTGGCATCACTCCATTTCTAATGCTGATCTTAAAAAGCAACAACTACCCTCCCCCACCTCCTCTTCCCTAGCCTTTGAAAAACTCAGGCAGTCTGGAGAATGATAATTCTGTATCACAACAACTTCTAAGTTTCTGAATTTTGCTTTTGATCCATGTTGGATTATACCCAAAACTCTTCAAGCATTCTAATGCAGCACAATTGTGTTAAAATATCTGCTCTGCTTTTGGAATGAAAATGTTAAGTACTTGGTTTGGGTCTCTCTGACATCCCTCAGACAGTCTTCCCAAGACTTGAAGTGTTTTGCCTTCCGCTAAGAACCGTATTTTGACCAGGTAAGAGTTTGATATGGTCCAGATAAGATGATTTGATAAGGACCAGATAAGGTTTGAAATGTCTAACCAACTCTACATCAAATTCATTGGCCCTAGCAGTAGAGCTTGCAACTTACCTCGTTGTTAAATAAATTGTCATTATTGAAATCTCCACATTGCACTGAAACAAGTTAGCAAGCAGATTCTGAGTGTGGTTTCTGCCTCTGCCATTCATTTCATAATGAATGACCAGGAGATGTTGTAGGTGTGACAACCATAGCAATCCTTTGCCAAAACATGGTGGACTTATTTGGCTACGTTCTTCCGTTGATGGCTTGGTGTTTTAGGTTTTGTGCACAGAAGCTTTGGCTACAGTCATCCTGAGTATTTTGAAAGTTATTTAGCCATTGGTCTTTTATACCATGCCAGATGCAATAGTCAGCTTATTCAAAATAATTTTAAAATTATGCTGCTAAATAACTAGCAGCTGCTACTGTCAGAAATAGGCAAGGAAATGCTGGGTTCTGCTATGATCCTAAAATGTCAACAATTACATCACAGTGTTTGAGGTAGGGAAAGCATCTACAGTGGTAAAAATGGACAGAAGACAGAATTTCAACAGAAGGACTTAACACTGTAAAGTAGCTTGCTCACAAGGACTGCAAAAGATCTGTCAAGTGCCTGAGGACATTTTATATAAGATTTAAAATGCCCTAGGTGTCTGCTTTTAAGCCATTGCAGTTGTATCATTTTGTTTCTTTCATAACTATGTTCAGCTTCAGCTTAAAACAACTTTTAGGTTTTTTAGTCCATATTTCCCATTTTGACAATCTGTGGCCCCGAGGCTGAGCTATCCCAAAATGACACAGTGTTTAATCAATCCCAAGCTGATTCATGATAATGCCCTTATTACAATTTTCAACTCTTCCTAAAGGCTTCCTGCATTCGATCTGCCCTGACAGCCTATGGTTGATGTCACTGCGGAGTGGAATGGGGGATCTGAACTCCCCAGTTGAGATGACAGTGAAAAGATGTAACATTTTGAATAAACATGTCCCCCATCAGTCTGTCATGGCTGGTGTGCAGCTGTGATGAAAACCTTCAGTTGTAGCCAGCCAGCAGATGTTTTAGTTCAGGCAGCCGAGCCCTGCACAGTAGGCTGTGGAGGTGTGGGGGGCAGGGCACTGTGTGAGGCAGAGCACAAGCACTCAGGTGCCAAGGGATGTCCTGTGGTTCAGGAAAGCAGGGGGATGGTTTAAGTAGTCTTTATCCAAGCTGGATGAGTGCTGTCAAGTAGCTTTCTCAGTTCTTTCACCAATTTGTCTTGATTGCATCGACACTCTCTTGGCATCCATATCCCATTATTATATCAGTGAGCACATTTACAATGAGGAAGGTTTGAAGAAAGAGTAGCTTTCAGATGAAGATCACAGGCAACAAATTTTGAATTTACATTTGGCAATACCTGCACTTAAGATTTGCTTTGAGGAGTTAAAGATTCATTCAGGCAAGTGAGGAAACAAACATGGCAGCTTGCCATGTGGAGTTGCATCCAAACTGTTTAAGTATGTTTTACATTCACCTCACTGGGAGGCTCTTGAATTCAAACACTGCATTTGAAACACCTGAGGGAAACCATAGACAAATACATTTTAAACTGGACCAATTTTACCACGCAGAATCTGGTTGTGGTTTGTAGGCAGAAGCATTTGAGGACATATATTTATTTCTTTAATTTTGTGACTTTAAATAGGGATGGAATTTTTTTTTTTTTTAATCCTCAAGTATCATGGAATCATTTGCAGCTGTAAATCTGTTTAGTCTGTTGCTCATCTCAGGGCTAAGTACAGTAATTTCACAATTATAAGCCACACCATTTTGACTAAAATTTTGGTTCCAACCCGGAATGCAGCTTACACTCAGGAGCGGCCAATATATGAACAAAGTTCTGAAATTTCCCAACCCGGAAGTGCGAGCTGCGGTGCCGAGCCTAGCACCTGCCAGTAAAACCTGGGATTGCGCAATTGTTACAAAATGGTTGCTCTGTTGCACAGCGGGTGGAGGCAAGCTCTGTGCCGCAGGCAGCGCATGGGGGAGGCGGGGGGGCTCCGTGCCTCCCTCCTGCCGTCGACGCGAGTGCGAGTGGGCTCCCACCAGCACCGCGGGGCACCCTGGGGCAGTGCTGGGCCAGGGCGAGTGAGCCTGGCGGTGGTGGTGGAGGCACCGGGTGGGGGCAAGTGAGCTCGGCGGTGGCGGCAGCAGTGGCAGCTGGCTCTGAGCGGCCCCGCCAAATGTCAGCGCCGAGCTGGGCCACCTGGCCCCATTGGCAGCCCTGAGCAGGCTGAGCCCGCCCGACCCCGAGCCGAGCCAGTAAACCCCGTGATTCCATTACTAATTCGTTACTTTGTTGCACGCAGGTCCTCACTGTGAATGAAACTGCAGTTTATAATCCAGTGTGGTTTATATATGGACAAAGACCTAAACGTTGCCAACATCCAGAGTTGTGGCTTATAATCGGGTGCAGCTTGTAATCGTGAAATTACTGTACTTGCAAATTGTTTATTTTTGTCAAGCCATTGCAGCCTTCTGGCCACTTTCTCACAAATGTGGTTTAAGCATGACCTGTGGTCCTTCAAATACGGGGGCATCCTTTGCAGCTATGAGTGTGTAGGGTGAGTTCTTTTTAGTAGTATCCACTAGAGATCACTCTACCCTTCAGCAACGCAGACACAGATACTTCCAGCCAAATCTCAAAACCAGCTTCTTCACTGGGGTATTACTTATCCAGGGTAGAGTTCAGTGATCTGAACTGTTGAAACAAAACTGGCTGTTTTGTTTCCCTTTAAAGATGTGTTCTGTCCCAAGGAAGATTTTTAATCCACTCTAAATTACCTTATTTCCAAGTGTGATAGATGAGCTACTTGTTAAAACACATATGACGGTGAGGTGGTTTTGCCTGCTCTGTCCCAAACTTCCTTATTTTGGTGCGTCTTTCTCCTCTGCAAGATGAAGCCAAAGTAGAGGTTTTTGATTTACTTATCACACAGACTTAATATACTACAGTATGTGCACTTTAAGCACTAGAAAATAAATGAGAAGAAAGGGGCTCCAAAACGCACAGAATTCTTTTTTTCATGCTAGCACTTTCCCTGTACAGGATATAAGTGCACTTTCCATAGCAGTCATAACCGTCTTACTTCTAATTTCATTATTGCTTATTCTAATTTGATCAGTCTCTGTAAACTAGATGAGATTGAGTGTAGTCAGACAAACATTCTTTTTCAATGAACCCCACACTACCATAAGGAATTGCACAAAGAAATCAACAAGCAGAAACTCTGCCCTGAGATGGGCTGGGTTGTTAGGAGAGGTCACATTACTGCCATGGCCCAGGCTGTAAGTAATGACACTCTTCAGCTTGGAAAAGGGCCATCATAATTTATTGTGAATGAAACAATACAAATCCCTATGTCCTAACCGTATTTCTGAAGAATGATATTATTTTGCCTTCCTCCTTGAGTCAAGCGCTATGTTCTTCAGGCTATTTCCTAAATTCCTGAAGAGTGCTGATTACTATAATAAGTGCTTAACTGCTTCCAGCCCAGAGCTGGCTGAAATCCTGGGCTGAATATAGCAACATTTGGATCCTGGCACATTTTTTAAACACAGTATTTTGTGATTATTTGGAGATGCTAAGTACCATATGAATCCTGCGCATCATTATCAAGTAAATTGTGTCACCTTGTGAATTAATTTCTAATTACTCAACTATTTTATGTGGCATTAATAAAAAGTAATGTGAAGTTTTTCAGTAAACTATAATTTGATGTGTTTTTTTTTTGAGTCCAAGTGATTTATTAATGCTTTATTAGACTACTTTAGACTTGAAGCCATTTTAATAGTGCCTTGGCACAAAATTGTTGCATAGTTAGTAATGTCATTGTCATACTTAAAATAAATGGTTTTTTTCTTAGAACAAACTACAGTAGTTTCACGAATATAAGCCGCACCATTTTAACTAAAATTTTGCTCCCACACCGGAAATGCGGCTTACATTCAGGGGCGGCTAATATGTGAATAATTTTCTGATATTTTCAGCCCCTGAAGTGGAAACCGAGGTGCCGAGTCGAGCAACCTGCCAGTAAAAGCCGGCATTTCGC
>PYHW01009617.1:1827118-1846671 GCA_013186435.1 Turdus rufiventris
TTATTTAAGGACAAAAAATGAAATGTTTGCCAATACCCAGAGATGCGGCTTATAGTCCGTGCGGCTTATATTCGTGAAACTACTGTAAAAAGGATTAATTTTTTAAGAGATATTTGATCTCAGAGGTAATAATAATAAAGAATAACTTACTTCATTACACCTTTCTTATGCTTAATCATTCTTTAGGAGCCTGTTTGTATAGAGGTCACCTCACCTAGTCTTCCCATACAGCAGTGCTATTTCTGGGATGGAACAGGCTGTGATTTTTTTTTTTTTTGGGGTTTTTTTTTTTTGGGTTTTTTTTTTTTTTGTTTGCTCAGCAACTAATGAAGTTTGTGGAGGGCAAGCATTTTCAGTGTCAAGCTTCTGCCAGATGTTGCACCCCACAGCAGGGACAGTTGAATGGTGCATGAAGCAGCCCCTTCCCTAGAACAGTTTTACAGCCAGCCTGATAAAGTAAGCTGACATCAATTTGATTCATGCTAATCGAGTGAGCTGTAAAGTGCAGCAGCTGACCCCAGAGCTGTTTGGTTGTCCCTTATGTGGAATCTGCAGTCTCTGGGAGAGAGATTTGATGGAGAGCTGCAGGCCATAATGCCCTCAGCCATCCCAGCCTAATTTGCTAATGCAAGTGTGCCAGCACTCTTTAACAGAGCAGGCATTTAGTGCAGGAAAAGGGAATAGCTTAGCTACTTCATCTGCTGAGGGAATGAAAAGAGGGAGAGCATACAGAGACATGGTGGAATTGTTCAGGATGCTGGTGCTAACACTGACACTCAAGTATATGGAAGGATGAAAGGAGAGTACAGAACCACCTGAGAAGTCAAGGTTTGTGGTTTTTTTCAGCCACAACATGGGCTCTAGCAATGTGCACTGGAAGACTTTCTGGCTTTCTCTTTTTTGCACAGCAACCCCCTGTGGTACCCAGCAGTCTGTTATTAGAGTTGGTACCTACACATCCAGCAGTGCAGGTGTACTGTTAAGAGCTGTTGCCATTAAGTATTGATACAATTAAGCTAGGGAGGATATGTAGAAGAGTGATGTATTAATGCATCTGTACCTAATTTCTCATCAAAGGGGTTGAAAATCTTCACAGGTTCTTCCAGATCTGAACCTTGGGTCAGAATTTATATGAGACTTGCCAAGGTCGGGTAATTTACTGCTTTGGTTTTTGAAGTTAAAGCTCCTTGCCTGTGGAAGTCACATACCTTTGACTTTGTACAGAATACAAAATGCAGAATCTGAACTGGGAGAGACCGTTCTCTGAGTACAATGATCCCTGGAAATCTCTTACCCCAGGAAACATGTAGGCATCATGAGGGAAAGGCTGAAGTCTGTGTTTGAGTGTGTAGGGTGAGTAGAGGAGAGATCACCTGTAGGAGTAGCTGCCTACACCTTCTCATTTATGCTCATTGTAAATAAATTGCATTTATCATTACCCACACCCTTTGTCTTCAGGCTTCTGAGGTGTTAAAAGCTCCAGTTAAATGGCTTGCCCAAAGAAAACACTGTCACATTTGCATAATATTTTCATAGACACCTAGTTCAACCTGAGCCTGAAGGGAGACAGGGATCTTCCCTGCATATTTTTTATTCCTTTCCCCAGTTCCCACCAAGCTAACTGTAATTTGTGGTATGGCTATGAGTATAATAGAGAGAGAGAGATAGCTGAGAAGTCTGAATTTGTCTGGAGTATTTCCAGATACTCTTAGTTTAAGAAGCAACTTACCCACCATAGAAGACTCTGAAACAGTGCTATTTAGAAACAAATCAGCTTCCATTTCACCTCTTTTTCAGTATTCCTCTTCTCTCATTCTTCATTACTACGGACATCTGCATGAAAACAGAGTTTGTTTTTTTTCATATCTTGGGAGCTCATCTGCCTCTGCTGATTATCCCCTCCCTCCTCTCTCCTTCTGAAGTCATCATCTTCTGATTGCATTACATTTTCCACCATCCCACTGTGGGCTTTCTTCTCATCAAGATTTTCCAGCTAAGCATGGGAAAGGATAGGTCAGCTTGTGGAGAGAAAACCTGAGGGAGAGCCTGGCCCCAGCAGAAGGGGTGTTGGGGTGCAGTGTGTGTCAATGCCTCTCACAGCCACCATCATGTTCAGCCACTGATATTTCTGTAGACACACAGTGAACTCAGTCCAGGTTCTCCCACAGATGGTGTTGGAACAAGAGCTGGAGGAAGCATTTTGACAAGACAAGTATCTGCCACAAAACACAATGTTATTCATGTCACCTACCCTGCAGATGTTTGCAGACTTGAATTGAATTAGGCCAACTTTCATTACAGGAGTGGGGAGAATAACTGAAGATGTAAAATCCTGCTCATTTCCCTGAAACCAGAACTGGACGCCTTTATTATAATAGAGTTACACTCAATCTTGCTCTGGGCGAATACTATTTGTTTAACTGAAGTGGAACAGCTTCCTTAGGAGAAATTGAGGGAGATCATTCTCACAACAAATGCAACCAAAGTTTGTGTCCTTACTTTGAGTCAGAAAGTGGATTTTGTCAAGGCCTTACTGTGTCCAGTCACAGCAGTGAAGTTTTGCAATTGGTCATACTGTGTGGTAGAAAACAGTAGCTTTCATCTCTTGATACATCTTAACAGATTTAACAAATGCTGGAAAACTGTCCTGATGAGTATCATTTAACAGGACAGGACAGAAGCTTTGCTAGGGCCACAAAATGAGCCAGTGCAAACACTGAATACAGCTCCTGGATATTCTGTCACTCAGGTCTACTTTTAAGATAACACCTGTCAGACAATCTCCATCAATGGTTATCCAGTGCTGAACCCATTGAACTTTGACTGAACCCATTTAGAAGTTTAGAAACAAACGAATATGTCTCTAGTGTTTTTGTATTCATATTTTCCTCTTCATACTTCCTTCAGTCAGAAAACAAGACTCCAAAATAAATTGATAAAATTGTATCTTAATGGGACTCTGGATAGTGCATTTGGGGGACAGTTTTCCTAAGAAATCCTTTTCCACAGGATATATAAGAACATTGGCATTGTTCCTTACCTCCTTCTAACTACATTCAAGTGGTGTCACAAAGACATTATGTTTGTTTCCATTGTTCTACCCCAGCTCCTTTGAAAATATTGAAAGCAATGGGAATAAGCTCCCCTTATTTCTTGTAGGAAAACCCAAGGCAACAACTGGGCCATGATGGCAATACAAAGCAAGTGACATAAAAATTTACAAACAATTTTTTACAGGGTGAGAATGACAACCCTTTCTTCCCTGACAGATGCCTAAACTGTTCTGGTTTTCCCCAAGAGGCATTGCAAAGGTAATTCTAACTAACAGCTCCGATACATGTGTACACTTTGTATCTTTGGATAGGGGATGCCAGCAAATATTGAATTTACTTCTAGAATTAAGCGACCATGCAGTAGCATGTTATTGCACTCAATGCTGCCTCTGTACTACAAAGAGTATCAGTGATAGAAATCAGTTTAAATGTAGGATGATCTGATTTCCCAGTATCCCATTACAGCTGGGAGCTCTGTAGTGTTACTGCCAAGGGCTCTGCATCTCTAAGTCCATGGCTACATCTGTCTCGGGATGTGTTTGCAAAAGGATAGACAGCACAGTGGGTGGCTCAATCCTTCAGTCCTTTGTTTCTTAAGGATATGTCAAGGACAAGATCATGATCTCGTTTCTATTCTAAATCATCTAGGTTAATTAATTTCAAAAGAGTTTAGGATTTGTGTTGGGTTTTGTCCCTTATGGAGATTTTCTTGGGATGAGAGTAGACAGGGTGACTTCAGGTATGCAAAAGACACTACTTAACTTGAAACCAAGTATTTATGCAGAATGGATTCCCTGTGGATACTTTGCAGGGTTGATCCGTATTTAAAGATGATAAAGGAGTTGGTTTGGTTACTCCCAGTTGTGTATCCTTTCGGGAGATTAGGCAGAAAATAAGTGTGAGCAGCAGCAACACATCTGGTTATCCCAGCACATATCCAGCTTGTTATGCTATATATTATGATGTAAAAAAAAAAAACCAAAAAAAAAACCAAAACAAAACAAAAAACAAAGCAAAAGAACAGCAGAGGAATTCACATTGTTGAAGTTAGTCACTGGATTAAATTGCCATTTGTCAAAATTAATTTGTATTATAAATTACTGCAGCATAATTCTCAGACACATTATATAAATGTGTTTCAAAATATTTAATAACAATGTTTTTCAAAAACAAGCACTGCCACTTGTTTTCACCCCACCCCTTTTAAAATCAGTCCATTCTGAAGGTTTCCATCAGTGTAATAGCCTACTCTACAAAAAATTCAATGAAATAAACTATCACCAGGAGGATTAAAATCCATTGCCATAAACAAAGCCTTTTTTCCCTCCCCAATCAATGGCCTGCTGTGTTGCTGCTAATAGGACTGTACACAAGTTGCACAGAAAGGAATTTCTTTGTAGGCTTCTCCAGCTTTTTTTGTTTGCTTTTCTTGACGGACATGGGGCAGGAGAAAAATATCATGGAAAAATTCATAAAATGTTTCACTGAACTAAACATGTATTGCAGAGATCAAATCCTTCAATCTGCAGAATGGGACACATTCAACCTGCACTTTGGAAGAAAATTTTCATAGCAGAAATGGGTGAAAGGCAGAAAATAGGAAGGAAACCTCAGAGAATGTGTCTGCTGCCTTTATTTGGGACATCATTACAAGCAGAAAAACTGTCTTCATATTTTGCTACTGGTTTACAAGTCTAATGGTTTCCAATCTTATCCTTCCCTATTTCAGCCCTGGCTTTATCCCACAGTTCTTCCATTGTATGTTCAGGCTGATTCCCTGCCTTTGCAGTCCTGAGCATCCTACACGCAGTCTGCCAGTGCACCACGATTATTTTATTTTTCCTTGTTTTGTAGAAAGTGTAATTTCCTTTAAAATATGAATAATCATGGATATTTCTTTCTCTTTTTATTTTCAGGTAAGTGGTCATTCCTGCTTTTGTCAGACTGGCGAATGATCAGCAAAGCACAGCTCTCAAAGGTAGTTTTTGTGGTATGGTTTCTTTCCAAGAACCTTGAAGTATTTTCCACATCTGAGTTTGTACAGCACCTCAGCAGGAAGTTTGAGATAGGTAAACTAGGATTTAACCAAACAATAATTTCTTGCCTTTGATTTTAGTGGTTTAGTCTAGCCTACTGTGGTCTCTAGAAATAAGGAGCTAAGGGTACCGTTAGAGGAGAGATTGTTCATGGATGTTCAACCATTAGGAACAAAAAAATGAGAGACCGTGGCAGAATAGTTGTTTAAGTCATCAGAATCATACAATTGACTTCAATAGTTTTGAAGATTTTAAGTTGTATAATTTCAGTATTATACTTTTATTTATTTTAGGGGGTGTGAGGATGGTGTGAATCTGCAGTATTTTCTCTCCCTCCCCTTTTCCCTCTTCTCTACATAAAGGTGTTTAGAATTATTAAAGAGAAAGCGATGGCAGTGTTTATTTTCAGGAATATAGGGGTTGATCTTTAGGGAAGAGATCTTAATGACATAAGCATTATCAGTGATTGGGAGAAATATTGTCACAACATGAGATTCATTTTATTTCCAGTGCAGGGTTTTAAGGGTAATTCAATGGGGAGGAAAAAAGACAAACTTCTTAGATACAGAGAAACCCAATTCTCTAATATGTAAGAGAATTTTACAGGTCTATGATTTGTTTCTTGATACTTTTTGATGCTGAATGGATAGTTATTTTCTAGTGTGACTAAACTACTATCTCAAATGCATTAGTTGGGCACAGCTCTGACTATTACCAAGAAATAAATGTAAGCCTGGAATACATTAAGTTATCAATATTAATTAATGAGTCTTAGACACACGCAGGAAATTGCCTTAAACCCCCAACCTTCTGAAAATATCTTCAAGTGGGATTACTGACATAAAGGATTTGATCTAATTATCACTGCTAATTTCCTTTATGAAGGTGGTAGCAATGCTGTTGTTAAAAAAGGCACAGTCAAGATTAGTCACCTACAGTCTTAATGTTACTCTCTTATCTGTATTACTAATATTTTAAAACTAAATCTTTCAGAAATTATCACCACCTGTCCTGCTTCACAGTTTATTCAATACAGGCAATTAGATGGCTCATTTTTTCATCCTGATGTACTGGGGTTTGGGTTTTTATTTCTTGAAGCTTTCTTCTCCTGAAAATGGCATTATTGGTTACACTTTCTCAGCCTTTTTTGCAGTCTGAAATGCTAGCTGTACACCATAAGACTAGGAGGCAGATAGGTCGAAATTATTTAGCAAGATTATGTGTTTCCCCTCTCTGGCTTAGCCATTAGAGATAAGTAAACTCTGTGAAATAAACAAAACCCAAGAAAATAGTGATGAGGGGGCAGGAGAGTAATTAAAAAAAAAAAAAAATAAAAGACATCTGGGAGATACAGCATCTTCATGTCCCTGATGTGTTGAGGTTTATTTGGGTGTGCTTACAGCAAGCAGTTTTGAGGCAGCCTGTGTCTCACAAGAAGCAGCTCCACACCCAGCACTTTTTTACTGGGACAGTGAAGAGAGGTCACACAGGGGCAATGTGAGGTGTGGGCACTCCCCTGCACTGCACTGGAGGTAAGGAGATGATTGCTCGAGTAACTTCCTGGGGAGCATGGAGTCATCATGAGCACATCACTCATCATGCCTTAACGGGCCAATTTATCTCAGAGGAAAAGACCATGAGGGCTTGGAAGTTCTGTGAGTCCCAGCATCTGCCAGAAGAATATATAGTGTGTAGAAGGTTCCTGAAAGAACCAACCAACTCAGTTCCCTCGCAGCCTTCAGCCTTGGAGCAGAGAAAACTCAGCTGACAACGTGCTGCCTCTAACACTGACACAGAGAAATGTTACCTCTCTGTGCAGTTCATTATCTGGTACTTGGATCTAGGAGAAGATGTTACTGAAGAAATCCCATAGCCACCAATGCCATATTAGACAGTACAACATCCTATCAGCTCTTAAATGTCCAACTCATCAACACAAACGGGTTTCTCTGAACAACAGTCCCATGCAGAGATCACTTTTCCCTTGATTCTCCCTTTTTCTTTTTTCCCGTCTGTCCTGGTTTTCTTCCTTAGGCTCTTTGAATGGTCAAATGATCTCTTCTTACACAGATCTTGGAAATATTTTAGTTGGCATACAGACCTCATCTGGAAATTGATATCTTTTATTGGTGCTTTGATTTGTTTCTAATGCTATTTTTTTGACCATGGTTTCTGGGTAATGATCCAAGCATTGACAGTGCTTTTACACGAACACATTATGCTTTGATAGGGGATGAGAGTTTTGGAGATAGCTCTGTAGCTGGCAGGCTTTGATTCAGCAATTGTGCTAACAGGTACGGGACCTACCCCCTGTTTCTGATCAGGAAGCAATTTTAAAAGTACCAGTTTTTAGAGAGATATATCATTGTGCCTCAAAACAGCTGAGCAATAAAGGGCAACACACAAATATGAGAAAATCAGGCAAATTCTTATGTAACAGTGACACCATGCCAATTAGAAAACAGTAATGATAATATCAATATGAACAAAAAAGAGAGAAGATGGTGACTCACAACATGCACTTTATTCACTTGCAGTAATTTCATAAGTATAAGACACACTCCCGGGTGTCGGCAAATTCCCGAACTTTGTCCATATATAAGGTGCACTGGAGTATAAGGCGCACTTTTTTTGTAGTGAGGATCTGCAAGCAACAAAGTAACAAATTAGTAACAATTGTGCCAGCAGTGCTGTCTTGGGTTACAATACAGGATGTGATCAAAGTATCTATTCTATCACCATCTGTTGTGACCAGGTGGGGCAGTGATCCTTATCTCCGTGGGAGATACTCTGCTAATGGGTCATCCATTGAAACCAGTAGGGCATTGTTCTTTATCTTTGCACCCCCCATTCTTCATCCAATGAGTTATCTTTTGCTAATGGCCCACTGAGTTTCACTGTCTGACTGATAAAATTACTTCATCCCATTGAGAGTTGCTCCAACCAGGGGGAAGAGCCCAGCCTTTCCTACCTAGATAAAACCTGAAATTCTGGGACACCAAGTCACCCTCTTTTGTCTGGACTCCAGAGGAAATCCGGACTTTTTTTCTGTATCATCGCTGGACCTTCGGAGGGTGGCTGCACCCTTCTACAAGATCACTGATTCAACTCAAACACATCTGTCACTGCAGGAGGACTGTAGCCACCATTTAATGGGACTGCTACCACACCCTGACTGATGGGCGTCACCCTGATGGGCTGTCTGGTTTTACTCTGACTTTGTGTCTTAGTTTGGAGGACAGGTGTCTGCTGAGAAAGGCAGAAGCCTCTCTTTGAAATGGAGAATGTAAACCCCCTCTCTCCAAATTATTACAATTTTGAAATCAAGGGGGTCTCAGGCAAAGATATGGGAATTAAGAATAACAGTTCTTTACTAGGGAGATTAAAATAGAAATACACTACTACAAAGAAACAAACTCCAAACCCTGACAAAGTCAGAATACAACCTGACACCCTGTCAAGCAGGTTGTTGGTAGCAGTTCGATTAAATGATTGGTGCAGTCCTCTTGTAGTGACAGATGTGGTGCAGTTGAAGTAGTGGTCATGTAGGAGGTGCAGTATCCCTCCGAAGGTCCTGTGGTGATGTGGAGGAATCCCGTTTCCCTCTGGAGTCCAGTGGAGAAAGGGCTACCTTAGTGTCACAAAACCTATGTTTTTATCTAGGTAAGAAATGTTGGGCTCTTCCCCCTGGCTGGAGCAACTTCCAATGGGATGAAGTAATTTTATCAGTCACACAGTGGGACTCAATGGGCCATTAGCAGAAAATGAGTCACTGGAGGAAGGATGGGTTGTGAAAAGATAAAGAACAATGCCCCACCTAGTTTCAATGGATGGCCCATTAGGAGATTATCTCCTGCAGAGATAAGGATCATTCCCCCCAACCTCAACAGATGGTGATAAAAAAATACCTTTTATCACACTCTGTATTGTAACCCAAGACAGTTGCCAACACCCGGACGTGTGGCTTATAATCAGGTGTGGCTTATATATGGACAAAGAATGAAAAGTTGCCAACACCCAGAAGTGCAGCTTATAATCAGGTGCAGCTTGTAAACGTGAAATTATTGTAATTATTAGCTCACTTCTCAGAGGGTTTTTTTCACCGTTTCAAAATGGATTCCATACTGTTTGAATTCACCAGGTCTTTCCAAAGAAACTACATTTGTAGCTTTTAAGATAATCTGCTTTTTTGATAGGGTGTCACTAAGAATCACTGAAAGCATTTTCCAATTTTTATGCATCATCTATAACTTGCTGAGCCCTATATTTCAGAAATGGCTTGTCTAAATCTCCCAGAAAAATGCTCTCCATGGATCAGGCAAACAGTTCTTTCTAGCTGCAGGCAGTGTAATCTTCTGAAGTAGAAACTGAAGTAGAAACTCTTGTCTCCAAAGAGAAGAGGTATAAAGGAGCAGACTTCTTTTTAGTATAAACAAGGCTGAGACTATTTTTCAAGAGAGTCGTTGGTTCTTTTTCTCACTATGAAAATAGTACCAGTCATACTTGTGTTCTGAGAGTATTCATTGGTTGTGGAAGGCTACCCCAGAAGGTTAGAGGTGCCATTGGATTTATCTGAGAAGCAAACAGGCAGGGGAACACTGCACACCAACTGCATCTGCATCTGCCACACTCTCAGAGCCAAGCAGTAGGACTTCGGCTCCTCGCAGAGATTTGTTTCGCATGCTATCTGTCATCTGTGGGTAGGGGTACAGTCAGAAGAGTGGGTTGTCTACCTGCCTGGGTTGTTGTTTTCCTTCATTTCAAAGCCTCCTATTTCTGATCTAGCTTGCTTGCTGGTCCCTCACCAAACCTCAGGGTAGCAGGTGTTTAGCTGAGCACCATGGGCAACACAGGAGCCTGCCATGGATGGTCTGTAAATTGGTTTGCTCTGTGCAGCAAGGCTCTGGCTTAATGATGAGTCAGAAGAAAAATGTTATTAATATTTAATGTGGAAGCTGAATATCTAGTATGCTGTTATTAGTTACACATCATGAGGGGTGCAGTATTGGCTACCAGTCAAGGCAGGTTGCTTCCTCCAATGTTCTCATTCTGCAGACTTAATTCGTACTGTATTTTTCCATTTACTGAGACAAATATCTGCTCCATTTAAAGGAGCTTTGTCAAAATCTTCTAGCTAAATCTTTAAATTGGTGTGCCTAGTGTTCAAGACCCCTTTCTGTGAGATGCTTGATTAATTTTGAGAGCAATTCTTCAAGCCATAGGGCACTGCAATCCTTTAAAGAGTCTCTGTACTGTACCTCAGCCATGAGCCTTTATGGGAGAAAGCTCTTCAGGGTCGAGACATAAGGAGTAAGGGAAAGACATCTGTGATCTTTGCTTGACTGAGTCCATTCTTAATGAACAAACTACTACTTGGGTGTGCTTCAAGTGCAACTTTCAAACCAGGGAAAGTTTTACTTTCCCAGTAACACTGTGTTCTAAACCAGAAACAGAGGGCTGCTGCTGGATAATCCAGATACCTGTTTGCAGGAGGAAACAACTCAGCATTGGATGCTATATCTCTGTTGGGTCATAGTGACCACACTGTTGGGTGGAAATGAGATGCATCTACAGCCTCATCCTGTGCTGTAGCTGTGAAAACTCAGGGGAGACAGTTTCCCACATGTGACCTCTTCCTCAAGCCCCTTCATCTGCCAAATTCCAAAGACAGAGTTTGCATGTTTATGCTGCTAGGATTTTCAAGTGCCACTCACTGGATGAGGAAGGATGGCTGCCCTGTCTTAGGCTCTTGTCCTGTAGCAGCCTGATGTAACTCTGCTCTTCAGGAGGATGAAGTTTTATCCATGAGTACAGGCAATTCCCTCAAGGGTGAGAACAGTAGTCTAGGCCAGTACCTTTTCTGCAGCCTGTGCAAAATAAAAGCTTTTTCAGAAAAATCTGGACAATTTTTGCAGCTCCCCTTGTACTCCTCCAGCATACACAGCCATTAGACTCAGGACATTACAAGATGCATTTCTTCCTATTTGCTTTCAAATCTCTTTGTGACCTTGTTGTCCATGCATTTGTCCTGTTGTTTAACCTGCTGATACAATCTGCCTCTGCAGCCTCCTATGGCATTTGTATTCCTGTAAAAAGACACATGGTTTCCAAGTAAATTATTTTTCTCTTCTTGTTTATTTAATACTTCTTGGGAGAATTTGCCTCAGGGCAAATTGGCTTCTTGTGAAGGGAGCAACAGCAGGACTTAGAGAGGCCCTTTCTGAATTTGTGCAGTTTTCATGAAAGGGCTTGTCCTTTGCTTTCTAGCTGTGTTACCCCTGATTCCCAGTAGCACCACCTAAATTAAAAACAGAGCTCATGAGCTTCTGCATCATTCATTCCTCTTGCATTAAACTGACCAACTCTTGAAGTCCTACTTGCTTGGAACCAGCACCAATATGAAGATGAAATGAAGCAAAACAATTGTATTTATAAAGCATGTCTCTTCTTACGGCATTTTGAGGGAAGCATGTAAAGTTCTTTTTTACTCTGTTCTATTTATGAGGTATACCTAGCTCCTGTTCATCTCAAAAAAACGATGGCAAGAAAAGAAAAAAAAGCCATACACAGGTAATAACATTTTTGGAGGCGCTGTTAAAAAAAAAAAAAAATCAGTCCCAGCAGAACCTGTTGCTTTTCTGTATGAGTATTAACCCATTTCCCTCTAAACACCTATATTTTCTCATCCCCGGCTGCTACCAGTTTTATGGTAGAGTATGTCTTTGAGGCACTTCACTGGGGCAATCTCTTATTCATCAAATTGGGGTCAAACTAACTGTAGGATGCCTCGCTCAGCCATGGTGCTCATAATTTTCCTTCATGCAGGAAAATAAAAGTTACCTTTGAAGTGAAAACTATGAGAGAGAGTTATGTGACCTGAATACTCTTATTTTAAGACTGCTCAGTCTCCTCTCAATCATCCTATTCTGACCACATAGTAACAGATTAAAAGATGGGTTCCACAGTGTCGTAATTTTCATATTTCTAAGTTTTAGCAAGCATGCGGAGTATAACAAAGATTATAAATGTGTATACATGGCCATTTTTCTCATAAAAAATAAACAAAAGCAATTTTGATGCAGTAGACCACAACCAATCCAATAAAATCATTGTGTGATGTAGCAGGGAAGGAATAGATATGCACAGAACATATCTTGAATTAATTTATTAATGTTATCAATAGTCTTACAAATCGTGTAGTTCTATAAAGCTCCAGTGACATAATCCTTCAGACTGTGACCTGGTGCCCACTGGTGTTGGTGGTAACTGTCAGTAGATTAAGTATGTAAAAAAGGTTCAGAAATGCAGTAATTCTCCTCTCAATTGAATAAAAATGAAACGTTCATTTGCATTGGAATTAAGGTCATGGTAGTTAAGGATCCTGCAGCATTTTTACCCACTTCAGAGCTTGTGCCCTGAGAGAGAAACAAAATTCCACTTAGGAATAATTGCATTTATTCTTTCTATGTTCTTTTTTATTTTTTTTTCTCTTCTATACCTCTTATGGAGGTCCCTGTTCATCCTACCACAACAAAGTAAACACATTTCAATAAATGAAGTACGTGAAGTTTTCAGAACATTCAATGAATTCTTGGGAAAAAGTATAAATTCTAGCTCTAATATTGATGCTAATAAGTTATATGTGTATTTTTTTAAATTGCAATCACAGTATGAAAATTTTGCTGTGAATTGTAAAATTAGCCAAAGCTGCCTGGCATGTCACTGCTGCCTTTTTCTCTTCCACATGACATATTCTTAACTAAGTCAATCATTTACATGAGCTTTAAATTTAATTTAAATGTAATGAATTTAAATTGGGCTTTGCTCTACTTCAAGGTTGTTGGGTTACTTTTCTGTAAGTTAACATTCAGCATGAGGGATTTAGCTTCTGGATTTTGGTTGCAACTGCTCTCCCTCACTCTTAAACTCCCTCCTCCTTTCCTCCTTCTCCCCTCCCCTTTATCATCTTTCCACAGCAAATCCATCTATATAGCCTTTAACTGACTTGTAGCCTGGGAAGAGTGCATGGGCAGGAGAAAGGGGGCAACAGAGCCACAAGATGCATGTATTAGGAATGTGAGGATTACTGGCTGGAGCCAGCAGCAGAAAAGCATTACAAGAAAATCAAATAGATAAATTTTTGGGAGGAGTCATTAAATTCTCCCTGCACATGAGTGCCTATCTCAGTAATCATTCTCAATCAGAATCTCTTAATCCTCCACCCCATCACCCTCGTCCATCAAATCTCCAATACTTCTGAAACAAATCAAATAAAAAATTAACCTTTCAACCATGCAACTTTCCTTTACTATGGTACGTGTGTCCCCTCTTAATCTCTCTGCTACAAAACATGAGGCAAAGACTACTCCATTAGTGGTACTGGACTTCTAAATTTTACAGTTGCCCTTGTGTGTCTTTTAAAGATCCGTAAGTCCATTTCAACTAGAATCTCATGATGCCTTTTCCCATACTCTGAAAAAAGGAGATACCAGTCTCTGACAGACTTAATCTGGAAGTGGTTCTATTAAGCTCTGGGTTGTCTTCCTACCATGGGACAGACAGATGCTACCTGTTGATAGGCAATTGCGTATCCTTGGCAATTTAGGGAAGCTTTTCTTTATCACATTTGAATAAACAGGAGTGTAACTAGTCCTGGCTCAAAAGTGAAGTCAAGATGAATAATGTGAGAAATTCTCAAAGTCGGGGGATTTGAATTTGAAATTACTCAAAGGATGAGAATGGGAGGAGTTTTCCGTACCTTATGGATTGTGTCACACAGAGCCTGATCCCAGCACTCTTCTTGCAGACTGGAATATATAAACAATATGCCTTGGGTATTCTGCTTACAACTGCAAAGTCTTGCTGTTTTCTTGCTTGGTTTTCTTCACATCCTGTGTTCCTAACCAAACATGCTCCCACACCTGTGTCTGCTCCTGACAGTGCCATTTAGCCTTATTGAAACCTATCAGGGTCATAAACATTCAGTGTGTATTAACAGATTAGAGCTGCTGATTGAACTGTGGCTGCTCTCAGTTACACCTTTGTTCATTAATGTGATATTGGACCAGACAAATGGTCTGTTGTACTCAGTACACTGACTCCAGCAAGAGCAGAAAATATTTTTCTAATACCAAAAGAGAGAAAAGAAGCCTAAGTGACCAAGATGTATTTGAAACAGGGTCTAGCACCCATTGGCAATGTAAACTGCAATCAGTAATGGGGAAAAATGTCCCCATTGCACTTCATAGTACCTTCTCTGTGGACTCATTTCTCCCTAGTTCCTTTTCTCCCATATCAATTTCCATGTTGTGTCACATTTTCTTTCTCCTAATTGAAGCTGGCATTAACTGATATCATGCTGCTTTCTCCCTTCTGAAAGTCGTCTTCACCCTGAAATAAGGAACTATAAATGGACCTATAAACACTACAGTGTGCTATGTCTGCTTGAATTTTTAAATAACAACTGGGGTGCTACTGCCTTGAAACTCAGTATCATCTCTTCTACACTGGCCACAAGCTCACAGTGGGTTAACAGAATGCTGGTTGCAAAGCACAGAGAAAATATAGCAGTTCAATAGTAATGAAGTAACAATGTACTAGCATAGCAAAAAATGGAGTGAAAATTATAGCATGGCTGATTCATCACTGTGTTATTCTACTTAAACCAGTAGTGATTCAGAGCTGGCAACTTGGGAGAGGTTATTAGAGTCTTTATGAAGTTTAGAGCCATTTACCAGTATACACTCAAATTCATTTTGTTTCATTATGGCCGTGATAACCTTATGTGCTTGAAGATAGTGACTTGGGGTTTTTTTGTTTTGTTTTGGGTTTGTATATGTTTTTGCCTCTTGAAGGACAAATTGTGGCTGTATTTCTGTGTACTTCTGCCATACAAAAACTGATTTGGAGAAATATTATTAAGACCACAGCTGTAAACCTGTAGCAGTTTGTAGCATCATGGAATATGTGTAGCAACTTCTAAAAGTATTTTATCACTTCTGTGCACTTTTGAATGCAGCAAGCCTTTCTACTCTGTGTTATTCTTGCCATATAATTAGACATACTTAGGGTTTTCTTGATCTAATATTTCTGAGAGTTAGGTAAATAATTTATAGCATACTCTTCACAAATGGATACAATGTGAATTCAGAGCTAATCTGCTCCTCTGGAGGTACATAAAATTATCAAGCTTATACAAGAGCAAGCTAATTAGGAAGCAATCATCATCAACAACAGCTGTTCTTAGCTCACTGAAGGGCGGAGGCTTTTCTTGCACATTCCACTCATCTATTTCCTCTTCCCAGCTTTCCATGAGACAAGCATCTCCAGAGCTACTCCTGTGCAGCAATTCCTGTCACTCTCTGTTCAGTGTTTCTGCTGTCTAAACAGGGAGTTTACTTCTGCAGCAATTTGTCAGCATTTTGGTAAGGATGGATGCATATCTGGAGAGTGGTGGAAGGGAAAGGACAGATAAAGTGTCCTAAGTATGTTTTTTCCCCCCCTCCCAAAAATGATGAGTGTATATTTATGTAGACTATAGTGTTCTTTATATTTATATAAATTCTAGTATTTCAGCCAGGATGAAAACTAAAAAAGCACATTAGAAAAATTATTTCTACAGCAGTATTGTTAAAATGTAGTGGCTGGGAATGTTGCAGTCAGCCCTTCACTGGTCTCACCTTTGTTCTTTATAACCACATTTGAGCAGTGCTTGGCCCATTGGGCCAGAGATACATCACCTTGTACCTCAAAAGTGAATAATAACTCTCCAACCTGAAGCATGAATGAACTGAGCAGATACCTTTTTTTCTTGTACTCCCTCCCATCACATCACATGATGGAAAGCCAAGCCAGGTGTTCTTTGTTGAAACCAGTATTACTTGCTGATTTAGTGTTCCTGCCTCAGTGCTCACAGAAGTGCTTGTTACTACTAGAGTCTTTGTGTTGTGCAGGTGAGAGATGGAGAAGTAGGAATCAGCTGCAGAAGCTGCGGAAATGGAGAGATGGAGAATAGGACAATAGACAAAGGGGTTTTCATGATCACTGAACTCCCAACTCCTTCAAAATCTCCAGTAAATCAAAGAACAGTGAAATTCTGTGTGGGGAGATGATGACATATTGGCCACAAGGCTGGAGGCTCATGCTGCTGGAGACAGCTTTTATCCTCAGGAATTAATGACTGGACAGTTTTTAGAAGAACATCTGCAAATGTTACAGTGCTTTTCCACTTGATTTCTACTTTTGGTCTCATCAGACAACCCTTCAGCCACAAAAGCTCTGACCCCAAAGAAGGACAGAGTCTCAAAGAAAACTGCCTGGAGAGCTGCTTGTGGCCATCTCCATTTCTTATTGCTCTCCTTTCGCTGGCACAAAACAAGGAGAGCTGAGGGGAAGGGAGAGTTGGCTATCAGTGGAAAGACTTTGAGACACCTTGTGAAAGGTAGGCTTCTTCTTGGCAAATGGTGTTGCCTGTCATCATGTTTGATCTTTTCTATGGTTTTTACATGACTGCCTAGTAGAGGACTATTGCTGGAATTGGAGAGAGATACCTGGGAAGTTACTAGGCTTCTGACACCATGGAGAAGCAGATCAGTCATCAGCAGCGACAACAAAAGACCAAGGTTACTGGCTTTGCCTTGCCTTCCACCTCAGGAAGGAGGAGGCAGAAGCTCCAGAACAATGGGGTAACCCCAGCTTTGTAGCACCTGATGGAAGTCATCTCTTTAGAGGTGTTATCCTGTATTCAAGCCTAGTTTTTATACTGCACACAGTGGCCTACTGGTACAGAACCAGCTATTTGCCTCCCCATTATTTCAGAGGGGATATTCAGTCTCCCACAGACTCAGGCGATGCAAAAGAGGAGACTGAGTTTGGGGAGAGGAAATATGGGTGTCATAAGGGGAATTAAGGGTTGGCAAAGCCTCTGACAGCTTTATAGATGAAACCGCTGCCAGATGTTAATTGTTTTCTATGTAGCTTTCAATTGATCTGTAATTTGACTGTAGATTCCAGGCTTTTATAATAAATTGTGTACAAAGCTAGCCACTTAAGGAGATAATAAAGACTCAAAGGCAGACAGAGGCATAAATTTGCACTTATCCAAGAGTAAGAGATGAGTTACGGTCTCTCTGGCAGTCTTTTTTTTTTTTTCTTCTTCTTCCCTTCTTTTGTTCTGTGGGAGGAGCATGAGGGAACCAGAGTTTCTGTGCTCTGCAGACAGACAAGAGAAGTTGAAGGTCAAATCCCAGCTGTGCTGCAGACACATTCCTTTTGGTGGAGATGCCTTAGCATCCATTTAACTGGCAGATTAAAGCTCCTGTTTGCTCAGATGGTGCAGAAGCCTTTCCACAGATCAGACTTTCTCCTGTCTTGGTTCATTTATGCATACCCACACTTACTGGTGTGTCCATCCATCTACTTTTTTGCATTATGTCTGCAGCAGCTGTTGCCTTGACTTGCTGTGGTAGAAACTTGCTATGGTAATAAGCTGTATGGCTTAAGCAGAATGAAAGAGTTTTCCCTAAAAATATTTTTTTTCCCCCTATGAAAATGTTCTGAGAAAATCAGTGGCTTTTCTTTATATTCTTGCAGGAAAACTGCATGATGTGTGGATGACATGGTGCTCTGAGTAGTGTCAGGGCTGTGCATAGCAATACGTTGCATAAAACTACTGACATGATAAATTGCATAAAACAAAGAGACTATTGAGCAGGAGTCACTATGGAGGTGAGCTGAGCTCTACTCCTCAACTCACCACTGGCATGAGAGACTGAGCATCAGGTACTGGAAACTGGTATTTTTCTGACGGCTTCATCACAACCAAACTGATTTGCATCAGCTAATTGTATGGCCCTTTTTCATCAGTTCTGTGAAGGCTGACAGTGCGATAATATAATTTTCAAGACACTGAGAACAGCCACTGTGTTGTTGGATGATTCAAAGGCTTCTGCAGGAAGCACTTCCATTCTGAAATGGTGGAAAGAGTGAGCATCCTCTTTTCTTCCTCCCTGCCATGCAGGATCAAACCTGTGCAGCAAGTGACTGAGAATATCCAGATTCTGTCCATGCTGCCCTGTGATGTTTTGGTGCCCTGTGATGCCATCCTTCTCCCCAGTGTTATGTTCTTCTTTCATACTTAGACATGTCTGTGTGTTCCTTACAGCTGCTTCCAGGTTTGTCTGCTGCCACAGTACCCACTGCATTTAGGTTATACTTGGAGTTGCTGCTTCAAAGGAGTGTTCAGGCCTTGTGAACACATTAAATCCTTCCTTCTATGGTTCTAGTTAGAGGTTGCTTTTTGTAAACCCCCCGCATAGCAGCATACATTTCAGGGGCTGCATGAGGCTCCATATTGGTGCACAAAAGCATTTGTCTGTCACTGACAGTGTGCATTCCCTTTCATTCCTGTCTGACAAAGCACATGGGTGAATTTGCACAGTTTTTATACCTTATGAAGGACTTTTTCAACACTTCTGTGATTTTCAGTGGGGTTAGTTGAGGTCTCTGAATATTTGTCTGTCTAGCTGTTGGCAATTTTGGTTCCCTGTCTGTAAACGGGCCCACAGCAATTTTCAGTTGCGTTTGCCAAAAGATGTAAGAGGTGCATGTGTAATCTGCTGCAATGTGTGCCCATGAGTGTCTGCAGTAGGCTCTGAGGATTTTACCCTTTCACGCTCTGCCATCTCAGTGCTCTCCATGTGTGTACCATGAGCATGGCTTCCCTGCTGTGAGTGCAGCACCCTAAAAGAGCAGGATGCCAGCCAACTGCTGGCTCACAGTGTGGTGTAGACTACCTATCACATGGGATTAGCTTTTCTGCTGTAGTTTACTATGACAAGCTCTCCTTCTGGGTGCACAGATCTGGAGCTGAATGCATGCAAAATAGTATTGTGCAAGGTGATGGGTGCTCTATTTTGTGTATAGTTGGAATAATGCCTGTTTGCCTTGTGATCCTGAGTAGGAAATCCTCAGCCAGATCACTTTTAAAAAAATGTATGCTTTTAGTTTCTCTTCAGTGGCACTGGGGTTCTTACAGCAAAATCAGTTCCTCTGCTGAAGAGGCAATGAAGAAAAGTGAACATCAAGAACAGATTTTAATGCCTGGTTGCACTAGTGGGGTTCTAAGGGCTGCAAGAGCCATGGGACTGCAAAGCCAAGGGGGGCATTGACAGAGATGGTGGGGAAATCAAGGCTGGAAGAGCCAGGACAGGGGACTGCATGAATGTGACAGGCGGCGATCTCTTTTATGGCCAGAGATCACTCACCTGCACAGTAAAGGGTGGTCTGAGAAGTCTCGTCTTGCGGCTTGGATGCAGCAGGGCATGAAAGGAGACTCGAGAGCTGATGTTCTGAGGTTTCCAAGGCTGTTTATTTTATCTTATCTAAGGAATTTTCTTTCTACCTAACAGCAGTCCGTTCAGCAACTCATCCAAGGCTATTCTCCTGCCCTCCGGGGCAGGACTTA
>PYHW01009617.1:1847997-1871813 GCA_013186435.1 Turdus rufiventris
TTGGAATTGGCCATTCTTTCACTGGCAATCCCACCAAGCATGTTGTAAATGGTTTCTTCGGCTTGGAATGTGTTAAACATATAGTATCGAGACCCGCTGCATGAGCCAAATTCTCCCAAACATTCTCCCTTGGTTGCATCATAGGTAAATCTGCCCTATTGCTTAAAGCAATTGACAAAATTATTAAACATAAAATCATTGGCATGAACATTTTCAATTTCCAGTCCTTAAGTTCTTTATGCGTTGTTTGAAGAGGAGTTCACAATCTCTGCTTCTGATTCTGCCTGTGAGCTCTCCTCTCCACTTCCAGGGACTATATCTGCTTGCATTTGAGCCCGATATGGTTTCACGTTTCTTGCTGGCACCCACTTCGGCCCTCTCTCTGTGGAGACACAAGCAAAACCCTTGCCCCAAGTAATTAGTTTAAAAGGCCCTTCAATCTGACTTGTTTGTGGATTGTGAGTGAGAAAGGATTGCTCATTTTTTTCCTGCAAACACAGACAAGGTAGGCATCAAGTTGCAGTTGAGGAATGTCTTACCTCTAGTTTATTGTTTTTCCTCTCTCTCCCTGTTGCCCTCTCCTCTTTCAGGGTGCCTTGATCTTGGAGCCCTGTGTTTTCCAATAAGCACCTGTGCAGGGACTGGCTCCCTGCCATATAGAGAAGGGGTTATCAACCCAAGTAAAAAGGGATGGTGTGTAAGTGTGTTTTTACTTCCTTCTGCCTCTGGTGGAAATGTCTGAAAGAGAAATCATATCTCAAGGACATTCTCCTCCCACTTTGGAATCACTTAGCCAGCTGGAGAGGAGCTTGAAATATGTCCAGTTCAGCCAAGCCCTGTGATGAGATTTTTATTCATCCTAACAAGACAGGTCACCATGAAGTACCTGTTTGAGGAGTTTCAGAGACCAGTCCCCTTCCCTGCAGAAGAAATGCTTCTTACTCTCTAATCAGGAACTCTCACAGAGAGGTTGTGCAGTCCATGCTGTCTTTGAGCAAGTTGCCCTCCCCTGAATCTTCTCTACACCCTGTTTTAATTAAAGAGCCTAATATTTAAATGACCCTATGCTGTGATGGCTGCTAGTGAACCTCCAGTGTCCAGACATGCAGTGTCCAGACATGCATAATTACTCACTTCAGAGATTCTGTGCTTGGCCATCCAAATGAGGATACCTTTACCCCACCTTATTTGCAGGTTCCAGTACCTTTTCTTCTGTGGTGCCAGGTTCAACCCCCTGGAAGTGGGATTTGCCCCAGGCTGGCTGCCATTAAAGCTGTCTTCTACCTGCAGTCCTTTGTGTCATGCTGAGAACTCCTTCCCTTTCTACCTGCAGCGGCCTCAAGTTCTCTGGTGAACATCCACAGTTGCGGGCCTGAGTTCAAGTTATTGTTCTAGTTCAGTGGGGGATTTTTCTTGGCTGGACATCCATCCGTGCAAAGTTAGTGGCCCCACAGCTTGAGGGTACTTTATCTTTCAATGGGGCAGAAGAAGGGGCTGTATTGAATATCTTTATCAGGGGAGAATTGCAGGTTCACACAAATATGATGAACTGCTGAGCATTTGTCTGTAAAAATGTTAGTTTATTAGGCCCTGTAGCTCAAGGACATTTCAAGGTCTCATTTAAAACTGAAAGAAAGACTTTACAGGTGGGAGAAGGAGGAGCTGCTATCACACTGCTGTTGAGATTGTCTGGTCCTTGCTGGATTCCTACTGCTTGTCATCCACATAGATTGGAATGTGCAGGGGAGAAGAAAAGCCTCTCTCTTTAATCAGAAAATTTGAAAATGCATAAATAAATAAATAACCCTGTTCCCTTAATATTCTAGACTGGATCTCTATGAAGGGAAAATGAAAAGGGGAGAATGATAAAATCGTAGAGATTGTTCTGTGCAGCATAAATCTCCATCCAGGCTTCTAGGTGGTGGGCCTGCACATGAAATGGCCTTATTTTCTCTCCCACGATTTTTAAAGTGTTTTTGTTGCACAGAAGCATTTTTTAAAGACTTAGCTTCTCAGGAGCGCTCTGTAGATGGCATCTGTGTCCAAGAATGGGATCAGCAATGAAGTAGTGGAGTGCCATTGCCATCTGCTGGCAATAGGCAATGTTCAGCAGGTTGGTTTTTGGTTTTGGTTTCTTTTTGTTGTTGTTGTTGTTGTTATTGTTGGGGTTTTTTTCTGGTTTTTTTTTTTTTTCCCTTAGCTTTAAGGCAGGTGAAATGCTATAAACAGGTGATCTCCTTGGATGTTTTGGTTGCTGGAGTGTGCATGTGGAGTTGGAGTTTTCAATTTGGATGGCTTGCTTGTACATAGAGGTCTCCTTGCCCCAGATTCTCAAGCAGGGGGAGGGATGCAGCCTAGACTTGACATTGGCATAGCTGCTGCCATTCCACAAGACACATCTTGGAGATGCCACAGACACCACTGTATCCACATGGGAAAATGACCTTTGCAACCTCATGCAGAACATTGCAGGAGGGACTCTTTGCACAAAAGAGTCAGGGTTGTGTGCAAAATAAAGACCCCTCTGAAATGCTCACAGACATCCCTGTCCTCAGCAAACTGAGCAGGCCTCATCCACTATAACACCTGAGCATTCACTGTTTTATGAAAGGGTTTCTCTACCCAGTTTCATAGAAGAGAAGAACAGTGCATCAGTGCTCTGCTGTCTTTGCAGTGCTCACTGAGGAGTGCTGACCTTTCTCCACTTGCAGCAGGTGCAGGAGGTGTGAAAGGATCAACCCCGGCTCTTCCAACCCCAGACAAATTAAGATACCGTTGATGTCCTTTCTCACAGTGTGGTGTGAATCTTCATTTTTGTCTTTGAAGGGAAAACAGAGGTAAGGGAGGCACCCATCATAGCACAGCAACTTGGTACAATCAGGGATGTAACTCTGTGCTGTCTTCTCACAGGCACTGTTACTTAAATAGATCCAGATGTTAGCAAAAGTTGACAGCACCTGGATCTCCATCCCCTGTTTTATAAGCTCTAAGCTCTTTGCCTTGACTGTGGATGAGTACACTGGAGACAAGTATTTGGTTCTGGGCTAGAAACAAGTAGGGTCCATGAGGCATATAGGGAATGCAGGTGGACTACTCCTTTACAGCTGCAGAAACACAGTAATTTCACGACTATAAGGTGCACCCTTTGGACTAAAATTTTGGCCTGAACCCGGAAGTGCGCCTTATAGTCCAGTGCAGCTTATATAATGCACAAAGTTTGGAAATTTGCCAACCCGGAAGTGTGAGCTGAGAGCCGCAGGGGGAGCCAGCAGGGCCACGGCTGCCAGGTGGAGGCAGGGCTGTGGGGCCACGGCTGCCGGGTGCAGGGGGGCCTGAGGGCCCATGGCTCCCCTCCTGCTGGGTACAGGCAGGCCTGGGGGCCCATGGCTGCCGGGTTGAGGCAGGGCCTCGGCCAGCAACTGCACAGGGGGAGCTGGGGGTGGATCCTCGCTGCAAAAAAAAAAGTGTGCCCTATAGTTCGGTGCGTCTTATATAATATACAAAGTTGCAAAATTTGCCGACTCCCAGGGGTGCACCTTATAGTCCGCTGCGCCTTATGGTCTTGAAATTACTGTAGTCATGGTGGTGAGGGGGAGAGGCAAAATGGTGCAGGGGAAGAACTGCTTACTTTCATAGAATATATTCTTTGTCAAGACCATTAGTGTAAATTTGATGAAAATTTTCTGAGAAAACTTTCCCTCCCTACAATGTGGGGAAGACAACAAAACAGTAGACTGAACAGTGTCCTGAAAACAAAAAGCATAATCTGTGTCTCTGCTTGTCTTTTAATCTTTTTCTTTCATATTCTTTTTAACATGTCTTTTCTTATAATCTTTGCTTTTATTTCACAACAGCATCAAAACATATCTCAAAAAAACTTCATTTCTCTGATAACCCCTAGCCAGTCAAGACTATACTAGAATCTAGCCCTGGGTGTGTTTTCTCCTGTTGAAAGCTTTCCCTGCCTTCACAAGCCAGTGAGAAGAGAGCAACATGACTGTACAACATCTCTCTCTATCTATAAAGCAACATGGGGAAAAAAAGCTCTAGGTGAGTAGGATTTTGGGAGAAGAAGAGATGCAAAAGGAGCCAGAAACATCAGGGAACATCCACACTCTGAGAGAACAGAACAGAGCAGAACAGGGCAGGATGTGTGTGGGATGGCATCTGGGACTGGTGAGTCACAGCTACATATACATGGGCTCCATAGGTAAGAATTCTCTGAGGGAGATAGGGGCTGCTTTTTGAGAAATTGCCTATGCTGTAGATGAAGACAGAACCACTATATTTAATAGTTTTTAGCACTGAGTGGCTGCGTTTGCTTCCATTTTTCCTGTCCTGATCTCTGACTATCATTAGTTCAGCACATTCCCAATCAGCTTACTCATCCCCAGTGCTGCCCATTTGCTTCAGGCAGAGCATTAAAGCAGAAGAGCAAGGATGTGGAAATTACCTGGAGAAATGGAAAATGAAATTTAAAGGAAAGAGGAATAGCTGGTTATGGTAGGGGATTGGAAATCATGTGGTCTGGATTTCTTTGTCCTGATTTCCATTTGATTGTCAATTGTTTCATAGTTACCCATAGCTGAATTTTCATTGCCCAGCACAGAGGATAAAATTCATACACTTTCAGTCTTGACCTCTTCACATTACAATGTAGGAAGGCACAAAAAATTTCCCAAATACGGTTTGTTCAGTAAAGCCCTATAAAGGATCCACTTGAATTCAAGTAAGAGCAGCATTTGTAGTTGTATCTGTTCCCTGTGCTGCAGCCAACAGAGAGCAGCATAGTCACACATATCATGCACTCTCCTCAATCCAGTGCAGTGCACAGTGCTTCCCTCTGACTGCTCATCCACCTGGTACTGGTTTCCCCAGCCATGCTTTTGGTTGTGACTGCCAGAGTGAGTCCCAAGTGCTGCACCCACTGTCCCCTCTGTGCCAGAGAGACATGCTGGCCCCAGGCATGGGTGTCTCCCAGAGAAGAGTCATGCATGAGCAGCCAAATGCCTATTTGCCATGGGAAGCTCTGCTTCCCAGAGGGTATTTGACTGCTCCAGGATCAGTAAGGTAGGATGAAGTAGGGGAGACACTTTTCTGTTTTTGGGGGGTATGTTGCTTATCTCGCAGTTTAATCTTCCTGGTGACATTGTGAGTAGCCACCAAGGATACTGTTGTCTGCATTCCATGAGTAGTCAGAGCCAGGAGATTGCCCTTCTACTGGTAGGAAACAGCACAAGCAACACAGCAATGGGTAGGATGAGCCTGAACTTGCCTGCAATGGGAAGCAGGACTCCCAAGCCCCATAGAACCTGAATGTAAATACAGTGAGAGGATCAATCCCAGAAGAGGTTTGATGGGCTGAAAACACTGGCCCTACATGGGGCAGTATCTGCACACTTCCTTCTGGGCTGGCAGAGTGGTGTGGCTGTGGCGTGGAAATGCTATGCTGAAGCAGGTGCTTGATGCAGGAATATATCAGGAATATATCCTGGTCTGGTGAACTGACAGGAGACACTTTGAGAGGCTGGGTATCAACCACTGCAACATCCTGCCTCAGGTGGGAAGTTAGCTCAGGAACTTTCTGTCACGGAGGTAATGTTGACTCAGTGGGAATAGTAGCATTGGCAGAGCATTGTTACCAATGCCAAGCTGAGCTTTAACTAAGACTTGGGCTGGAAACAGTGAAAATAACCTTCAAAGCTTGCTTGTTGGTTCGCTTGAAACAAATTTGGCAGCAAACTATGAAAATGTTTGCCATCTCTTGTATTAGGGAATTAAGCTAGGTAGTGTGAGGCTTTGTTCTGTCATGTATTTCCCATGTGATAGAGAGAAGTCTGTCTGGGCTGTAAGCACATTTCTAAAATGGGGGTGCCAGCACTGCCCAAGTTCTTCAAGACTGTTGTGTGGATGAAAAGGTGGGAGTATGGGTGCTAGGATACCTGGGTGATTGAAAGATGGGGGGACATGGCATAAAGGCTTAAGGAGGGAAGGGAAAGAATGCTGGTCAGAGTGTGGTACACTCTTTCTCAACCTTTGTGATAAATCAGGTCAGATCTCCTGACTTGTGACCTATCAGGTGGATGTGTGAGAATTGCCTTAGCAGGCTTTGGTTTTGAGGGAAATAAGGAAAGGCCACAACTTTGCTGATACTTTATTGTGCCATACCTCATTTGCTGGTATTAGTGACTACTGCCATACTGATACCCCTTCCCTCTCTCTAAAGGCTGGGATGGGCAGGATCCACTTCAAAAGTAACAAATTCTTCCCTTGTGACTGCAGGCATAGCCTCGACAGGGAAAGGGGCTATGTCTCTCTCTGCTAACACACACACATACACAGGCCAAAGAGAATTAGCCAGATGGTTTCACTTGAAAAAATCAAAAGCACAAAGCCATCTGCTCTCCTGTTCTGGAGATCATGAACTTGACTTCTTGTCTACTGGTATAAATTGAATTTCACAGAGTGCAGGCAATGCATGTATGCCCCCAGTTTAGAAATCACTAGGCCTTATGGGGCAAGAGGGTTGGAAACATCTCCATCACTTGAGTTTTCTGTGGCCAGACGTTTCCAGCATGTGTTGCAGTAACCCTTCCACTGTGAAACAAATGCCAGCCAAATAGCTATTAGCTGTAGTAGGGCAGGAGCTGCACAAGGCTACAGAATGCCCAGCTGCCTGGAGAAGAGTGACAGCAGAGTGAGTGCTCACATTGCTCTTGGAGAGAGATTTGGCTGCTGCTCCTTCCAAACAGGTAAGAGGAAGGGAGAGGGCACTGCTTAGGGGATGAGTTAGACACTCTTGGAAAAAAGAATCCAATCCTTAAGCTGCGCCTTAGATGCTCGTGTGTTAGACTGAGGTGACAGAGGTATGACATTGTCACAGCAAGCAAAGGGACCACCCTACAATTGGAGATTAGGTGTTTGTCTAGTTGGCACAGAGATGAGGACAGGACCTATGGATCATATACTGGAAAGGCAGCCTGGGCAAAAAGTTAGTGTTTAGGGCAACCCTGAATAGGGATCAAATAGAAGCCAAAATCCTTCCTTCAGCACTGGCTTGAACATGCAATTTGGACCTGATGTTTTTCTACCCCTTTTGAGTTCAATTTGTGTGATTGTATCAGGAAAGAAATCCCCGGCTGGAACTGTTGTAGAAAATATAGCAATCAATTCAGCATTGCAAACTAATGTTTAGTTTGTATTATTAGTGCATAATTGTTTAGTTAGCTGTTGCCAGCACTCATGTTTTGTTGTGAGGCTTGTTGAATTCACCATGTTAGTGAAAGCCTTACTGTTGAGTCAAGATATTTTTTTTCTTTCATTGAAGCAGCATGTTTCTGACTCTTGTGCTTTTGATGACGAAAATGGACCTGAAAGATTAAAAAGGAAGGGGACTAATGAAAAGAACCTAACATTTATTATTTGGAAAAAAACAAAACTTCATGATTTTTATCTTTGAGGGCCTGACTCGACTTTTTTTGTACTGCAGTATTGGTAATGTGGTAGTGAGACAACACATTGTGAATTGTGTTGGTTTCCTAGGAAGTTAAGTGCTCTAGGAATTGCTTTCATCCATTCAAGATTATGCAAACGTATCACGTGACTATGGGGTTCAAAAAAGATAGTTGTAAAATTTCAACTGCTAACAAGTAAGCTGAAAATTACAGATAGTTTGTAAAGAAAAAAAACCAAACAAGATCCATCAAGACAAGCCCTGTTCAACAAAAGCTTTAAAGCACAAGCTTACTTTTCTGCAAAGAAATTGTCCTTTTGTGCAAAGAAATAATCCTGCTGACTTCAGTGAATTGTGTTGTGTTCATACTCAAATGATTCTGAAGAGAAAATAGGCTAGAGGAAACAAAACTGGGAAGTGCCAGTGGACAGTTCATGAATTGGAAAAGGTAGAATTAAGCTAATAAATGATTCATTCAGAATTGTTTACCCAGCTTTAGCTAGCATCAGGAGGGAAAGAATGCAAATGGGGCTGATTATCCAGATTCACTTTGTGTCAGTGAGTTGTTCTTGGCTCAGGAACTCTCCCTATAAAGGGAACAGTTGAACACTCCATCATTTGAGAACATTTATCGCAGAATTGGACAAAAGTCTGAGAATGCACTGCAGGAAATCCTCATGGCTGTGCAAAAGGCTGAATTCCCCAGGTGCTCTCTCCTTATCTCTCACAATGGCTTAGTGTTGGTAACCATGCAGATTACTAGCAGAATTGCCTGAATGGAATTGCACTCAGGGAATTCTCCCATAAGAGTTGAACACAATAAGGGTTGCTAATAAAGGTACAGCAAAATCCTTGTCAAATAGCTAACTCTTTCTTGCAGGAAAAAATAGCTAAGCCAAACTAAAAATATCTGGTTGATTCCCTGAAAATATCTGGTTGATTCCCTGAAAATCCTTAACAGCTTTGCCTCAAATGAGGATTTTGGGGGCTGGATACACCCCCAGTTCTAGTGACAAGCTTCAGGAAACTCAAGGCAAACCCCACATTGATGGTACCACTCCAGACCAGCTGAATTTCCTGTTCTTTGGTGCCATTTAACAAGCAGCACATGCCAGGCAGTACAGCAGAGCAGCAGGTAGACCTGGTTGTTTTGTAAGCTGTGGCAAACATGACAGTTAGTCAAATAGAGGACAGGGATAACTCTTTGTGCGTGAGATACTTTTAATTAGGTAGCTTCCCTTGAAAACTGACAGTGACGTAGCACAAAGTCTGATGGGAGTCAAAATTATGAGAGTATATGGCAATGCTTGAAAACAGTTTCCTGAGTGTGCATGGGGGTAGAGGAGGAAAAGTACCAAGTGGTAACAAAGTTATTTTCAGATGCTGCTATGACATAATGGAGGAGAGGGCCTGGAGGGACACGGACCCTACACTGCTGTGAATTCGGAATATAGGAATGATTTTAATGTTGCAGATGTTTTTGGGCAGCAGGGGTTGGCTAGGTGACTCAGCAGGGATCTTTCAGCTTTATTCTATGAGATTTTAGGAATATTCTTTGTGGGGCAGTGCTGTGTAATAGTCATTGACTCCCTTGTAATTGCAAATGGTCAAGGACTCTGCTTTACAGATGGCCTCTCTCAGCATCACTTTGGGACACGGGAGCTAATGATGTTGTAGGGGGAATGAAAGCCTCTCACTCATGAACCCTGCTGCCTTCAGTAACTTGTCTTTGGAGGTCTCCTGTCCAAGAATCCAAGTTAATGCTCCCCTGGAAGAAAGAAGGAGATTTATGGTAGTTTGGAAGCCTGAAAGAGACATCATGACTAACAAGCTAATTAGCCTCTCAAAAGCTGATAGACAAATGGAGAGGAAGAGTCTCTCTGTAACCTGCAGCCTTCCATTTTACACATCGTGAGGCAGCAGCTTGTCTGCATGGGCAAGCAGAGTTTGACAGGAGAGCAGCTTCCAGTGCCTCTGCTTCCCTCTGACAGCCTGTGGAGCTCTCAGTGACAGCAGAGCACCCTGTGCCTTGCAGGGGACACTGCAGTGGCAGCAGTCATTCACATGGGTGTCGTTTTAAACGAGATGTCTGAGGTGAACAGAAGGGAGCACCTGGTGCTGGAGCCAGGGTGAAGCTGGTGGAGGAGGGAGGGCTGAGGAGTGCTTTATGCCCTACATTCCTCGAGGCTCCTGTAGCACAGGCTTTAAAGAGAGAGGGAGCAGCTCACCCCACCTCCATCTGTCTGAAATAGATGGAACGTAAGGAATGTTTTAAATAATTGAATAATGAAATGCATATATTAATGCTGAGAGAGCAAGAGAGGGCTGCTGGGCCGGACTTATTCAGCCAAATAGTCTCTGACAAGCCAGGAAAGAAGTAGGGTCAGCATTTATTCCCCAGGAGGGGATTGAAGGCGGGGTACTGTGTTCAGTGGCTCTCTACAGAGCTTTTCTTCCCTTCTCCTATTTCTTTGTTCAGTGATTCCACCTGCCTTTCTTTCTTTAGGTAGTCTTCTCTGTCTCACTGTCATTCTTTGCTGTCTCTAGGTCTTCTTTCTCCTCTGTTTTTTTCTCTTGCATCATCCTTTCCTTTTGCATTCTTGGCTTCTCATAGTTCTATGATGTTTAATCCTCAAAAACACAGGCAGAGTGCTCAGAGAGCGTATATCCATCCAAGACATACACTCACCCTAAATCTGTAGCCACTTTACCTCTTAGAAGCATTTAATTACAGATGAGATTCATCTACTATCCAGATACTCCACCTCTCATTCAGGAGACAAGTAAACATTTGCAATACCTTTCTAGAAACACTTAGATGGCTGACAGCTGAGGTTGGCAGTCAGAACCATCAATTTGCTGATGTAGGAATTCAACTGCAGAAGTGAGTTAGGTTTGGTAAGTCAGGCAATAAATGGCACAGGAGTTGGTATTAAGAATGGTTGCATTCTAGTTCTAGTGAAAAATGTGCCATGAGGGAGCTGGCCACAAACAGCTGCTGCACATCACTCATTACACCCAGCTCTGCCAGTGCCCCTCCCTGCCTTGAAGTTGCCCCCTTTCCATCCTCACCCTCCTCCAGCTCTCCCAAACTGGGGCTCCCCACACCAACTTTGCAGTGCCCCTCCCTCTTCCATGGGAGCAGCCCTCTCTGCTCTCCCTGCTACTTAAGAACTTAATTCGTATTTGTGGAGGCTGCCAACATTGCTGATGCATGTAGAGGTTTGTCAAAACAATCATTCAATTCCAGAACATTACAGGAAAACCTGCTGGTTCCATCAGGTGTAACTCGAGTTGTATTTCAGATCCTGAATCCAAATACGTGCTTAAGGAATCATCCAGCCATTTTTTGTAAATTTAAATGAAAATCATTTAGTTAGTGGCTATGCCTGCTAGAACACTTTTTTTTTTCCCCTACATATTTCTGTTTTAATTATTTTGGGAGCAGAAGCATAAGAGATCTTTTAGTCCTGACTCTTGTAGTCATTAGGGTCCTGTCACCTAGGCTAAACAAAGATATTATGCTTTTGTTGTGTTTTACAGAGTGTGGGAGCTTTTTGTTGAAATGTTAAAATGGACAGGGTATGAATTAGGAATGGTTTCAGGGGCGTGTGAGAAGGGAGTGATGAGCTGAGAGGAGCCAGGAGCTGGAGGAGCTGTTGAATATGCTGGAAACTGATTTTCTTCTTGTGTTATGGGAAGACTCCATAGGTCTATATATGTGAGGTAGCCTGAATAAAAAAAAAAAATCAAAACAAAACCAACAAACATATAAAATATATAAAATCCTTACATGAAAGGTAACTATGGAAAGGAGCCTGTGGTATGGATCACAGAAGCAGCTGTTGAGAGGAGAAGCGCGTGGAGAGAGACAGATGATTTCTTGGGTGAAGCATTCAGGGACAGGTGGGGAGGAGGAAAGCATAGGGAGTTTAAAAGTGGCAGCTCTCTTCTTCATGTGGGAAGTTATTTCTTATGCAGAGTGAATGTAACCCTCCAATGTGTCTTCCCGTTAGTGACACCCAGGAAATGTTTTATGGATGAGACTCCATCACCTGTTGGCATGAAAAGGAGAAGGCAGAGCCACTGGTGATGGATGATTACTTGGAAACTGTGCTGTGTCCTCTACACCCTCTGCCTCTCTCTTCATGCCTCTTTATCATGCATCATTGCCTAGCATCCACCTGAGGCTGCCAGGAAACTCCTAGTTCCCAGCTTTTCTCCCTCTTAACTTCCCAGATGTTCTGATATACTTCCCCTCTTCTGAAACTGCTTTTCTAAGTCAGAGATGTTGTCACCTAAATGGATGAACTGTTAGTATTTCTGTAGGTGACATCAAGAGAGACGATTCTTCTCTGAAAAATGTACAGTAATTTCATGACCATAAGACGCACCAGACTATAAGGCACACCCCCCAGGAGTCGGCAAATTTTGCAACTTTGTAGATCATATAAGGCGCACCAGACTATAAGGCACACTTTTTTTTTGCAGTGAGGAGCTGTGCCGCGCGCAACAAAGTAACAAATTAGTAACAGGGGCTGCCCGCGGTCCGGTGGGGCTCAGGGCTGCTGTGGCGCGGCTGAAGCTTGCACTTCTGAGTTGGCTCGGGGTGGCCACCAGCTCCCTTCCTCCCTCCCTCCCTCCCCGCGTGGCGGCCGGGGCCACCCACCTCCCTCCCCACGTGCCGCCCCTGCCTCCCCTCCCTGCTCCTGCTGGGCTGGGGCCACCGGCTCCCTGTCTCCCCTTGCCACTCCTGCTGGGCTGGAGCTGCCATCTTCCTGCCTCCCCGCCCTCCCCTGCCTCCCCGCCCTGCTCCTGCTGGGCTAGGGCCACCAGCTGCCTGTCTACCCTCCCTGCTCCTGCTGGGCTGGGGCCACCAGCTCCCTGTCTACCCTCCCTGCTCCTGCTGGGCTGGAGCCGCCATCTTCCTGCCTCCCCACCCTCCCCTGCCTCCTTGCCCCGCTCCTGTCTTCCCACCCTGCTCCTGCTGGGTTGGGCCGCTGGCTCCCTGCCCCCCGCGTAGCTCACCGCTCCCGCGGCACCGCAGCCCACCCGCAGCTCCCACTTCCGCTTCGGAAAATTTCACAACTTTGTCCATCATTTAAGGCGCACCAGACTATAAGGCGCACTTCCGGGTTCGGGGGAAAATTTTAGTCAAAAGGGTGCGCCTTATAGTCGTGAAATTACTGTATACAACATTAACCCTTCTTACTATTAACCCTTCTTTACTCAGACTGCATCCTGGTATGAGTCAAGTGGTTTATAACATAGGGGAAAAGAAGCAGGATTTTGCAGCTCTACAGTTGTTTTTTTTGGATTGTAGTGGATATATGCTACTGATTGGAAACCTTTGTGTGCAGTACTTTCGTTAGTGTTGGTTTGCTTTTGTTGATTTTTTTTTTCCAAATTACCATTTTTCTTTGCATTTCTCTTTTCACTACAAATTGCATTTGCTAATGCCATGGCAAATGGCATATATAATTCCCACAATGAAGATTGGAAGTCTGGCTCACAAACCAGATTATGATCACAGACTAAGTACAGAGAGACACGGAGTTTCAAAGGTGGTTGGCCAATCCCTGTGATGGTACTTGATTGCTGAGCAGACTGTAAATTCAAGTGCTTGTCAGAATCCCATTTAATAAAAGTAATTTTACAGATACATTTGAAAAACATACATAGAGCCTAAGTACTGGCTAATGTTTTAGCATGTCTGTTCTTGGATAGTGCAGTCTCAATTAAGCCTTCCCATTCAATCACTGGCCATCAGGTGCTCCCTTCTGTGAATGCCGAGCCTAGTTTGCAGAAGCAGGTCTCTGACTGTGAGCTGTGTTATTGCCATGCCAACCCTTCCTCTCTTCCTGAGTCCCTGAGTCTCATCTTTGTTTCTGCTTCCTGCAGGAGGTCTTGTGTTAGTTCCACATTAATCAGTAGACACTTCACTTCAGCGCATCACTTAATCTAATCTAGCTGGTACCCAGGCTTTCCCATATTTTCTACTTCTCTGTAATCAGGAGGGCTATTTCAGTGTATGGGAGTCCCAGAAAAGCACAGTGCACTGGTGGAACACTACAGACAGACAGCAAAACCCCAGGACTGTTTCAAACATACACTTCTGGCTCCTGCCATGGTGGCAATGGTAGCATAGCTGGGCACCCCCAAACTGTATTTTTTATATCAGCCTCCTGAGGGTTTTCTTCCCTAGTTTAAGTCAGAGGAATTCAGACGATACTGAGGGAATTGAGCTGTGTCTGCACTGCATATAAAGGCAGGCAATATAATAACAACAACGGGCTGACACTGTCCTAAACACCTGCCGGACTCCCATCCATTCTGCACACAAATGTGCTCTTATGGAGCACATCCAGAGGTCTGGGATCAGCCGGAGATGGATGGAGGTGAGCATCGCTGTGCCACTGCCCCACCCCGGACACCAGGACTCGTCCTGATTGATGCCGAGCTGTGGATATGGGATAATAATAGGTCCTCAGGAGCGACTTGCCTCCCCGGTGTGGATTTTCCCTCCTCCCCCTTCCTTCGCCTGAGTGTTTAGTTCTGAAAAGAATGATTTATCAAATCATTTTTATTCAGCTTTGGAGGAGGAAAAAGAAGGATGGTAGGAGAAAAAGGGCCTTTTGCTGTTTTAATTGCTTTGCGGCGTACTTGTGAGAGTGGAGCCGGGCTTATCAAAGCCGGCGCAGCTGAGTCCCTGCCTGTCGCTAATGAGAGCTGCCACGTGAGCAGTCAGGCTCCTCCGATGGACCAGATAGTGCCTCCAACCAGGCATTACTCGAACATTTAGCAAGTTAATTTAAACGAGGAGCTGGAAACTTTAAGCAAGAGGCTGGGGGAGATGGTTTTACATGGACTTTGAAATCAAATTGGGGGGTTAATTTATCTTGAAAACCAAACCGAAATGAGCCACACAGTCTAGGATGCTGTTTAGCTTGATTTTTTTTCTTCTGATGATTCATTTCTGAGTCAGGTGTCAGGGTCTAAGAAAAAGGACGTTCTATTTTTCCCTTGAATGAAAGACTCTAAAGGAACTAGCTGAATTCCTGGTGCTCATTCATTTTTCTTTGTGCCTGAGGGTGTCTTTTAAGAACAAAGCTGCAAGTGACTTCAGAGTGCTGGCTTGGAGTGCCATGAGACCTGACCACAGAGCTGTGAGCACTATGGTTCTTGGCCAGAGAGATGCTAAAATTGGTGGTCACCAGGTGCCAGCTCCTTCTTTGAGAAGAACTGCCAGGGGTTTCAGGGTGCTGTACAAACTGCCTGGCTTTGCACCGCTCAGTCAGGGTTCCCCTGCAGCCCCCATGGCTTTTCCAGTGCCCAAGCAGCTCTGCAGCACCACCAGAGTAATCCCAGATGTCCATATCTGTCTGCTGAGTCCTGATCTCTTGGCACAATTTCCTTTCATTTTGGTTCTGTTTAGACACTCTGTAAGACACATTGTGAAAAGTGATAATTTATATCAGCATCAATGTTCTCAGGTTATATCACAACATCTCCAGTTATTTAGGGTTAAAATCTGCACACAGATTTGCTATTCATTTCACTTGTGCCTTTCAGGACACCAAGTAGCTGATTTTCATGTGTCTGTACTGAAAAGACACTTTCAACACATATAGCATATCTTGAGCAGCATGCACTAATAGCAGTTATCCCTTTATTGAGTCAAATGTTGGATCAGGATCCTGTGGTCCTTTTGCACTTTTTAAAATGTTTTTGGTTTGGTTTGGTTTTTTTAAGATCCTGCTAATTTGGGTAGGAGTCTAGTATAGCCCTGAATGAACTGTATGCTAGGCTGGTACCCATCAATGAGGTTACTTATCCCCAGCACTGGGTTCAGCTCAGTGATAGAAATAAAGGAAACCTAGGTGTGAAGGAAGATATTAATATCTCATATATTTTTCAATAAATCTGATCATGTCTCTTCTGACTATCATCACACTTAGGTTTCAAATTTTTAATTAAAAACTCCATAGTTGAAATTACTGTAATACAGTAAAAATGAGGACTGAATTCTACCTATTTGTCAGTTTCCTCATATGGACAAACAATGTTGCCTCTTTTAAATACCAAACGTGAATAAAATATGTTGGGTTTTTCTTTTTTTAATCTTAACTTAAAAAAAATAGTTTCATAAAAAGCTCTCTTGAAAGCAATGATGGGACAATCTATTATTAAAAGAAACAAATCAATATTAATGGAATTTGATGGCTGAGATTTGCTTGAGTAGTATTTTATATTCATGTGTATGCTGTTAACTCTGCCTTATTAGATATGTGCAACATGGGTGAGTTAAGGTTGCTGTGGGAACCATCATTTTTTAAATTTCCTGGCTTTAACACAGCTAAAAGCAACCCAAGCTACCATGCATCAATATAATGTAATTTCTTTAATTGAGGAAAGAGTGTTGGAGTATTTTATTGTCTGTGGCCTTGCATTCAATTGCATGTTCAACCAAAATGAGTTTGATTCCTAGCCCCACACTAAAGAATTAGAACAGTAGAACTGGAGCTTGCTTACAGAAAAGAGCAACAGATCCAAATGGCACCACAGTCCACAGACTTTAAGGCTTTTCTTGTCATGTACTGGTCTCCAGGTGCCTGTGTGTGCCCTGTAACAAGGGCATGTACACCCATCCGGTCATGCAGGAACCAGAGGGTAGAAATAGATTTAGAGTCTAGGAATTTAGTACCTTTTTCTCTTATGTGACCCTTCCAGATGCACAGGGGTGCATAAGAAAAGGCTGAAATGACCAAATTTTATGTAGGGTAATAACACAAATTCTCCTAGTTCTGCCCCTCTGCCCTTCTTCTTCCTTCTTGACATGTTCTGATACTCTGGGCACATCACAGAGTGAATGAGATGCTGGTTTGAGATTTTTCCATGCTCTTTGCAGTTCAAATATGTTTTCCTTCTACTATGCCTACTCCTGAGCACTAGGCAGCTTGATTATATCCACCTTTTCTTCAGAATGAGGGAAATTGCCTATTACTAAATATCTGCAACTTGCAGCACAAATGCCAGTAGCCACATTGGCTGTAGGCTCTTTACAGTCAATGGAGAGATAGTCAGGATAAGGAAGCCGTTTATCTGGTGTGCCCACAATAGAAGGGGATGATAATCAGGCTTTGGATGTCCATATGAAGCATTAGGAGTGTGGACTAAGTGAAGTAGAGCCTCCTGCATTAAATATGACCAAATTTAGCCCTAGTGTATCTACAAATAAGTATCAGTGATATGCAAATCCAGCCAAGATTAAAACAACCTAATTGTCCACTAAGCTAGTGTATTGCTTGGCTACTTAACCCTGGAGAGGAAAAAGCCTTCATGAGCATACCTGGGATGTTTTGTTATGAAGACACTGCTTCTATTATGAAAACTGGCTTGCAGATCTTGGCAAAGCACTGCTTTATGTCACAGAGACATAGCCTCAGACTTGTCTCTTTTGTACCAATCTGTGTTTCAGAAAGACACCTTCAGACCAATCACTCTCATCCTTTCAGTGCAGAGAAGAAATTTCCTTGGGATGGAAATAGTTAATAAAAGTTAAGTCTTCTAAGTAAGGGGACAGAAGAAAATACCATGTGACTGAGATAGCCAATTAGACATTATGAATATTCAGAATTCTCTAATCGAATGAAAGCTCATTACAAACACCCAGGCTGAAATTTGCCCATGTAAAATATTCATTGAACAATTTTGCATAAATAAATAATAAACAATAATAAATGCATAAAAGTTTGTTCATAGACCACCTATCAGCAGGAAAAAAATATAGACAGAATCTGCAATAAATCGTATGTAATGACTAATCTGCCCACTGCTTGTTTTGAGCTCTCCATGGTAGAGCTGCTGTGGAGATCTGGCACAAGCATCTCTCTTCTGGGAAGGATGTAAAATAGGGCTGCTTGCAGTAGATAGAAATGCCAAGGTACCTCAATGTTAAGGGAGCAGGGTGCCTAAGATTGAGACTTAGCTTATCATAGATCTAACAGGATCTGAGAGTTCTGAACATGTGAGCTGAAGAAAATGGCTGTATTTGAAGAAGATTCAAACCTATTTCCATTTAAGCATAAGAGCATTTCTATGTAAGAGCTTCCCTGCATGTCCAGCCAACCAAGGTTTACAAAACCCCTTCTGATACAAAGGATGGATTCAGTTTCACAAGTCATTGTACGGTGATACAGAAGGAGAACAAAGTTAAAACTACAGTGTATGTGTGTGTATGAGGTGCAAGGGAATGCATTTTGCTGGACACATGCGAACAGGCTGTACACAAACAGAAAAAGGTCAGAGCTGTCCCAGAGCTGCATACGGAATAACTGCAAATGACTGCCTGTGCTTTGCCTACCTGTTTGGTTGACAGTGCTAGGGAAAAGGACTGGGACAGAAATCAAAGGCTTCAATAAAACGTGAAAACCAAATTCCACAGTTGTTAGGCCAGAAATACCAGGCAAGATTACTAAACTGTGATTGGAGATGGTTACAAGTGAAAACGTCTTATGCTTCATCCAGTCTCAAATTGCACTGTGTTGGGGCCCATCTGTGGAGAATCTGGCTGTTAGGAATCTGTCTGTTATTAAGTGTGAGTGGTTCCTCAGGGCAGGAACCACTATTTTTGTGGTTTGTTTGCACTGACAGTAGCAGAAAATTAAGTCATTCTCCAGCTATGTCCCATCATAACAGTCATGAATGGGACACATGGTATTTGCCTCTTGGCAGATGGAGAAGGGATGTGAACAGTCAGGTTGCCCCTTACCTCTATTCTGTAAAAGTCATAACTCATCCATGGTAAACCTTTGTACACCCCTCCTCACCCACATAGTAATTACCTGACAAGTATCCCAAGTATCCACCTACACAGCAAATTACATCGCAACTTTCCTGTAACTCCATGATGGTTACCTGGTCCTTCATGCTGCCTAATAATTACAATCTGAAAGAGTTTTGTAAAGGTTGATTTATGTGAGACTGATCACACCCTCTTTTCTTACCCTGAGCTCAGGACTCCACTTTCAAATATGGGACTTGTGCTCTTCTCTGGGTGTCACCACTTCAGCCTTGGGGGGGGTCTTTATAGATCAGGGTAGATAAGGCAGCTGAGGCTGAATAGGCTTTTGTCTGTTGTCAATCCCCTGCCCAGTCCCGAGAAGATAAATATGTCATGCTGTCACAACCACAGGAGTCTAGTAGGAGGCTCCCTAACAGCTGTGGTCCCTAGGAGTTCAGCTAAGAGCTGCACAGGCCCCTGCAATTCTCCCTGGAGAAATAACCATAGTAAGCTTCCCTCCCCATTCTCCCTGACAGAGGTAATCACTGCTCTCTGCTGACCAGCCAGTATGGGAGAATTAATATTGAAAAAGAGAAAAACAAAAACAGCCCTAATCCTTATGCCTCCCTTCTCACCTACCAGTGAAATCTCACATGGGGATTTTCCATTAAAGGGGGTAATCATGTGTATTTCAGTCTGAGCATTCCTGGCTGGATTGTGCTCTGTTAAAAACAAGCTCTCCTTTTCTAGCTGGTTGCAAATCCCTACCTTGTTATCACAAGACAGTTAACTATCTAATCACACCATTTTATTGCATGCTTAGCCCTGAAACACACCACACTGCCAGATGCTATAGCAGACTGTATTAGGGAAATAATAACAAGGCAATTCAGAAGGCTTGTCTCATAGCTGGTGGGTAATTTAGTGACCAGGCTGTGCTGTAATTTTGTTGTCACTGTGGCTCTGTGGGTTTGGCTGGGAAGAGCTGTGTCAGCATGTGCCGTTTGCTGTGACAGACTGCATGTTGTAGAGCAGCATCATATGGGAAGAACTAGTACATGTGACAATTAGGGGAATCTGCCTCTTTCTGTTTATGGTAAGTCAGGGTGGACCTGTGCAAGGGGACTCATACTTTCTGACTGGTTCACTGGAAAAACCAAACAGAAAAATGGCAGTAGAAGCTTATTCTTCTCCTTACTCTCTGAAATTGGTCTTTTCAGGGGAGGGAATCAAGATGTGCAGGGTGAGGATAGTGGAAAATATGGGATGAGAAGTGTCTATCTGGGCAAGGCAAAAATTTACCCCCTGGGGCTCTGGGTGATTAGCACTTCTGCAAGTACCAGGATTTGTTGAGAAGAAGAAGACAGAGAATATATTAAACATCTGTTTCTCTGTTGCAGTACACTGTAGGACTGGAACAGATATTAGTGTATCTCCTTGTTCATCACTCCTACCTAACCATGAGAGATGGGAGACTGAGTATTGTCAAAAGACGTTTAAAGACAAGTGAGATTCAATAGAAACCCCAGTAAATTCATGTTTATTAGCAAAGGAGGTTTAGCAGTTGCAAGAGATGTGCAAGCAAGACATTTTCACACCATCAGTCCTTGTCTTCGTGCTCTGTGCCTCAGCATGAGCTCAGACATGGCCATCAGGTATCTCTGTCTGTCTGGGTAGGGTTTAGGTTTGAACCATCTGTCTTCTCTTCACCAAGAGATTCCTTCTCTCTCAGTAGCAGCACAACACAGACCAAGTCTGAGCAATACTGTAAGGCACCTGAAGGTGAGGATGGTAAATAAAGTGTTCAGGCTCAAGGGTGAGCTTGTCTTCAGCTAGCATTATGGTATTAGTGTGTCTCCTGGGGAGCTGTGCAAATGAAGTGGAGGAGAGACATTCACTTAGGAAGAGCCAAAAAGCAAAATGTATTTATGGCAAAATGACAGCAAACCTGAATTTGTGAGAGGAAGCGTATGTGTGGTGGTGTATGAGGGCATGGGACTGGGCAGCTGTGTGGAAGTAGGCGTGAGTGATGCAGGTATGGAATGTAAATTTGATACTGTGCAGGAACACAGAGGCTGTACAAATCCTGTGTTTCTCCCTAGAGCCCAGGAGTTAATCTAAAAGTGCCTATACTTATGGGAGCTAGGGCAAATCTAGATAAGTGGGTACCTACCCACTGCAGCCTGGTCCTGCGTGAGATGAAGGTAACATTGAGAAAAGATGCGGGTGGTACTAACAGCTCATCAATCCCAGTTACTCTTGAGGGTTTTTCCCATATCTGAGTTTTAGCAACAGGGAAGGAGGGGGGCATCATTCTGTGGACTGTTGTTCATCAAGAACTGTTCCATTGCATACTGCAAAGGAGCAGAAAGCAGCCTAAGTGCAGGGTATGTATTGAAAACAAAACCAATGGCATCAGCTGGGACATTTGACCTAAAGAGACTTTTGGGAAGAATTTTATTCAGGCAGGTAGATGGGAATGGGTTTATTAAAGATGTGAAGAGAGCTTCAGCTGCCTGGGTACATTCATTTCACTAAGAACTGAGATCGATGGCATAACTCCCCCTCACTCTCCTGTGATTCATGAGGGAAAGCTGAGCTCTAATGCCTTTTGTGAAAGATGGTGGCTGTTTGCTTAAAAAGAGTTACATGGGCCTGTTCTGTCCTGTCTGATGTCTCACCTTTTTATGGGACGTGCACTGGATTGTCTCCTCTTGTGGGCTAAGGCCTTTTTCCCTCTCATATGAGCTGAGTGGTCAAACCTAGGAACAAAAAAATGCCAACCCACCTTTAGAGTCCACCAGCCCAGTAAGCAGCACATGATATTCAGCCCTCATGGTGAGCAGAAGGCAGGAAAAAAGCACAGGGGGATATGTTCAAAGTGACTATAAATACAAGAAGCGGTTCCCTCAGCCTTTTTGAGCAGCCTTGAAAGAAGCATCTGCTTTGCAGGACACCTAGTCTTCTCCTAAGATTACTGTAAGAGTTATTGCTTAGGTACATTTTTATCTCTCTGTTTTCACATTTTCTTCTTCTGGACAACAAGGGAAAGTAAAGGCATCAGAACACTCCTCTAATATTGTCCAGGTGTCAGATGAGTATGTGTGTTCAAAGGGCCTGGATCTGAAAGGTAAATACTATTTGCACCAGGAAGAATAGAAATAGCAGGAGGAAAGCTCCCACTTTTCACAAAGAATATGAACTGTTATGTATAAACTAGAGGAGTGATACAAGAACAAAGGGGTGGCAAATTAGGAGGCTGTTTGGCATTTGAAAGATGAAGGTTAAATTTTCTGCTGTCAGATACAGCCTGTGGGATGTGGGACAGGTCATTTAGTCCCCTACTGCCCAGGTTCACCATTGAGATACAGCAATGATATCTGCCTTATTGGAGAATTAAGAATGCTATACTCTTGCACAAGGCACTGAGATATCACAGAAACAAAGCAAGAAAACATAAGTACCTAAAAATATATTATGGCTGTAACTCACTGTGTCAGTGTCAGGTCTTGCTACTAAAGTGTGGGCACTTAAACAGGAGCTGTTTCTTGCTCAGTGTTTTGACAGTGCCTAGCAAATTACAGACTGTTCTCTGTTGGTTCCTCAATGTTACCACATTCTTAAATAATCATTCACTGAAATTCCTCTGGTAAAAGTGAATGAGCTTGGATTTCTCTACTTCTACTGCCAGGACACATTCAGCCTACTCTGTGAAGTGCCCCTTAGGGGACAATGGAGCACAAATTCTGTGCACGCACATGCACAGAGTTAAGGAATTCACACTTTTTTATTTGTGAGACTGCTACCTATTGGCAAGACTGAAGCTGAAATGAGGTGGTTTGTCACTATGCCAGTTTTTTATTGTGGAGATAACTATGGTTTTACTTTTTGGAGAGAACAGCTCCATTCAGAGAGCTCTGATGATCTCAGCAAGTGCTGCCACTACTGCTGAGATTCTGCAATCACCTACTGATTTAGGCTATGTTACTTTGCTGGAAAACACAGATCAACCTATCAGCTGGTTGGCCCCATCCTTGCTTCTGGTGACACCTTCTGCATCATGACTCCCAGTGAGCTCAGCAAGAGAGATGATGCCTGATGGGCAAGTCATAGAAAGTTGTCTCTTGGCCAGCAACAACTACTTTATCACAGTGATATGGGTACAGTTGGGGATGTACTGCAGCTCCCTGCAAAGTTTCATGGCCATGTGGTGCTCTCTCAGGATTTAGTAGGCTGCTGGATTCATGGAGATAAGAACATGTAGTTTTGTCTCAGCCTGTCCCCTACTCCCCCTACCTGTGTCCCCTGTTCTTTCTAAAAGCAGTGCTGCCACTTGTATGCATGCATTTTGAACCTCTGCCCCTTTTCCTTTGAAGTCCTGCATCACGGGACCAGTCTGTCACATAAATGTGGATCCAATATGAGGTGATACAGAGATCTGTCTTCATATCCAAAATGAGAATAGGTACACTCATTAAAAAAAACCAAAACCAACAAACATACATTGTGCCCTCATCATTGTACCCTCTGGTATGAGTTTGGGACAAGCAAGCTGGGACAGTATCACAAGGTAGGAACTGGTTGTGCTACTGGATGGTCAGGATAGAGAATTTTAAATAGCATGTAGAGATCTGATGAGGAAAGTTTGGGAAGAATAAGATGAATTTCCCTCGTTCTTTTATCACACCAACAGTCACTTCTATGAGTTTGGTTTTTTTTATTCATGTCTTGGAAATTGTAATATGAGATATAGCACAGAAAGCAAAAGGTTTCAATCTTTGCTGTACTTCTCCCAAGCAACAGTGAGTTCCACATGCTAGTAAGTACACACACTATGATGTACATGTGCAATTAATGCAACTACATTGAGAGCTTTCTTATTTCTCCTATTGTGGGTCATTGAACAGCTGCCTGTGATTCATGCTTCAGGTGCTAAAGGCAACCCCTCATTTTTAAGTGGAAATGGTAAAGCTAAAACAGCATGTCCCTAGAGGCTTAGCAATTAGAGAGGGACAGTATTCCCTTCTCAGATGTCATAGTATTTAAGACTGCTTCCCTGTTATGCACCTGCAGTCAGAAATAGACCTCTGGTCTGTCTTCTTCTCCTGAGGTCTCCCTCCTTCCCTCTTTATAGCTATAATAGCTTCAGTGGGTTTTGAATTCAGGCTTTCATTACCCCATGACCAAACCCCTGCAGATAGCACAGAGAATCGTTTTCCATGCCTGAGGTGCCAGCTTTTGGCGAGCACACTGATGCATTATGTTCAGGGAGGAACTAGCCCAGACTAAAACTAACCTGGGGATATCAGCTGACTCCAGGATTTCTGGGGAGGAGGCAAGGGAGGGCTGGTGGCAGCTCTGACTCGTGATCCTGCTGGGTTTGAAACTGGTTTGTGGATTAAAAATTTGCTGGGAACTATATGTCCTGAGCTTTGTGCAAATCAAACTACAAGCTAGGGCAGCTTCAGAATTACCGGTGAGCTGAATAAATTATGTTGCAGTGGCTGCAAGTGGGCACGTACAGTAATTTCACGACTATAAGGCGCACCCTTTTGACTAAAACTTTCCCCCAAACCCGGA